>JAODUO010000181.1:485000-555000 GCA_025642075.2 Ridgeia piscesae
ATAACATGATTACAGTGATAGTTTACGGAACGTGCACAATGTCCGTTTATTGAGTCCCTTTCTCAAGATACATCGCCATGTTGCCTTGTTCCCCGTGCGTGCATTGCATTGCTGTAAACAAAACACTCGGATACCGACGTTGTCGACAGCGGGGGTCTTTGATTAATACTATTATTAATCATTAGCAATACTTATGCCAGCACATGCTGTGCAAATTAATTAATTACTGCCATGTTTAACATAGCTAATTTATATTACTTTGTTTATTTGTATTATTGTATTTTTAGTTATTTAGCATATCGTTCGTGTGTTGGCTAGGCTATATAAAATGTATAATTTTTTATTTATTTATGATAATTTATTATTAATGTTTATAAAATTATATTACGCATGACTTCTATATGTCGTTACTGGGGTATTTTTGTTTACGACAGTTTTATATGAAATAATATTTAATGTTGAATATATACGTAATTTGTATAATATTGTTATTGTTAATAGCTTCATCATAGTTTAAAACAAAATCAGTATAATTGAAAATGTATCTTCTTGTGATGTAACAAGCACCATTGCTATTCAATTAGTGCTTATGACAAGGGGAAATAGCAAGTTAAAATGAGTGAGGATTAGATGCAAAATTACCTTAGCAAGCCGTCAGAAAACGTCATGAAATTCGTAATTTTACACATCTGTATTTTGTATAATATTTCAGTTAAATACATGAAATAACTACCATTATACTTCTTATAAAGACTACTATTTGGGCACGTTAACAAAACCTTTCTAAAGAAAACTTTCCGACCACCCTACCGGAGTCATTCGTGTAGTCGGTGTGACATTTATGACAGGGTATTCAGAACAAATGCGACGAACCTTTACATAATTACACCAGTTGTCTGCAAGCCGAAGAAATGTCAGCGTGGTGTAGTACACGCAATGATGTGGTAGCGTTTAAATTGTTTCCGGGTGTTAAATAATATATGGGGGAAGTTTTTGCGCATGCGCGACTCAGTCATTTTCGTTCGTTACCATTACGTACTGAAGCTCATATTCAATACATCTTTAATCTGATATATATATATATATATATATATATATATATATATATCAGACACATATGTATATGAGATAAATATATAAATAAATAAATATATATATATATATATATATATATATATATATATATATATATATATATATTTATTTATACAATAAATACATCTTTAATCTGATATATATATATATATATATATATATATATATATATATATATATATATATATATATATATATATAAGAGATGCTCTTTTTTGCCTTACTTATAGATCATGAAGAAGTATAATGGTAGTTATTTCATGTATTTAACTGAAATATTATACAAAATACAGATGTGTAAAATTACGAATTTAATGACGTTTTCTGACGGCTTGCTAAGGTAATTTTGCATCTAATCCTCACACATTTTAATATATATATATATATATATATATATATATATATATATCAGATATATATCGCAAAAGGACGTAAATAACCTTTCAGCAAATTTATTTATCGCAAATGAGTACATGCCAAACAGGTTTTTGAGGCATGGTTTGACAGCAAACGCAAAACACTCGGCTTCTGTGCGCCATAATCCTTGACAGTGATGTAAACAAACATGATATTTTTATTTATTCTTTTAGAAAATTTAAGTAAATCTTTAGAGTAATCACCACTGGAAAGTTAGTGAGCAACCTGTGGTATTTATACTATAAATGCATTGCGTTTGGCTGCACATTGGTGATTTTACATTTATCGCGCATGAGCAGATATAATTTAACGCCCGGGTAAATGTAAGCCCGACAACGTGGTTAGTAGGAGAAAGGATGTTTGGTTACATTGAGAACTAGTTATGATGAAGTCAGTGACGAGTTTTGTAATAAAACACAGGCCTATTTGTTAGACACATCTCAAAGGAAGGTAGGATGTACCGAGTCGCTTTACAAGGATTTGGTGGGTCTGCCAAAAAGGTTGTCAAACGTATCAACTAACCCTGCAGGTAGGTTTAGTTGGTACACCCCATAGGGTTAGTTGGCATACCCCGTATGGTTAGTTGATAGACACTAGTAAGAGTATTTTAATGGGTATTCAAATGTCCCTGTCCAGAACAACTTTTCAACATAACTTTCTGTTTTTAATTATAAAAACAAAATTAATTCCAGTATTTTAAAATGTCAGGTTCTTCGTTGAATACTACGCGATTATAGGTAATGACACAGACATTTGGTAACAACATCTTCCTTTAGACCCTGTCTCTTTACCAATTACAACACAGTTAATGTTAGAACTGTTTGATAAGGAACGTCTCACTGTGTCTCCACCAATCACAAGTGTGATAACACAGGTACGAAACACCAGAAAGTTGTCATATTTATATCAGCCGTTTGTTATAATAAAAATAACTAAGCTAGTGTCACAAGTATGTCGAACCAGAGATCAATCCAAATCACACGAGGATAGAAGCATAACATCAAATCAGCTGTACTAGCTGTAAGCCTTTTATTTGTGAGAAATTCGTAAATGATCAACTGACTCTATCCACACTGTATCAACTGACTCTGTCCACACTGTATCAACTGACTCTATCCACACTGTATCAACTGACTCTATCCACACTGTATCAACTGACTCTATCCACACTGTATCAACTGACTCTATCCCCACTATGTCAACTGATTCTATCACCACTTTATCAACTGATTCTATCCACATTGTATCAACTGACCCTATCCACACTGTGTCAACATACTCTATCCACACTGTATCAACTGACTCTATCCACACTATATCAACTGACTCTATCCACACTGTATCAACTGACTCTATCCACACTATATCAACTGACTCTATCCACACTGTATCAAGTGACTCTATCCACACTGTATCAACTGAACCTATCCACACTGCATCAACTGACCCTATCCCCACTATGTCAACTGATTCTATCACCACTTTATCAACTGATTCTATCCACACTGTATCAACTGATTCTATCCACACTGTATCAACTGATTCGAACAACACTGTATCAACTGATTCTATCCACACTGTATCAACTGATTCTATCCACACTGTATCAACTGACTCTCTCCACACTGTGTCAACTGACTATAACCACACTGTATCAACTGACTGTATCCACACTGTATCAACTTATTATATCAACACTGTGTCAACTGATTCTATCCATATCAACTGATTCTATCCACACTGTATCAACTGATTCTATCCACACTGTATCAACTGACTCTCTCCACACTGTGTCAACTGACTATAACCACACTGTATCAACTGATTATATCCACACTGTATCAACTGATTATATCAACACTGTATCAACTGATTCTATCCATATCAACTGATTCCATCAACACTGTATCAACTGATTCTATCAACACTGTATCAACTGATTCTATCAACACTGTATCAACTGATTCTATCCACACTGTATCAACTGACTCTATCCACATTGTATCAACTGACCCTTTTCACACTGTATCAACTGACTCTATCCAAACTGTATCAACTGACTCTATCCACACTGTATCAACTGACTCTATCCACACTGTATCAACTGACTCTATCCTCACTGCTTCAACTGACTCTATCCACACTGTATCAACTGACTATATCCACACTGTTTCAACTGACTCTATCCACACTGCATCAACTGACTCTATCCACACTGTATCAACTGACTCTATCCACACTGTATCAACTGACTCTATCCACATTGTAACAACAGACTCTATCCACACTGTATCAACTGACTCTATCCACACTGTATCAACTGACTCTATCCACACTGTATCAAATGACTCTATCCACACTGTATCAACTGACTCTATCCACACTGTATCAAATGATGACTCTATCCACACTGTATCAACTGATTCTATCCACACTGCATCAACTGAATCTATCCACACTGTATCAACTGATTCTATCCACACTGCATCAACTTATTCTATCCACACTGTATCAACTGACTATAACCGCACCGTATCATCTGACTCTATCCACACTGTATCAACTGACTCTATCCACACTGTATCAACTGACCCTTTTCACACTGTATCAACTGATTCTATCCACACTGTATCAACTGACTCTATCCACACTGTATCAACTGACTCTATCCACACTCTATCAACTAGTTCTATCAACACTGTATCAACTGACTCTATCCACACTGTATCCACTGACCCTATCCACACTGTGTCAACATACTCTATCCACACTGTATCAACTGACTCTATCCACACTATATCAACTGATTCTATCAACACTGTATCAACTGACTCTATCCACGCTGTATCAACTGACCCTATCCACACGGTATCAACTGACCCTATCCCCACTATGTCAACTGATTCTATCACCACTTTATCAACTGATTCTATCCACACTGTATCAACTGATTCTATCCACACTGTATAAACTGATTCGAACAACACTGTATCAACTGATTCTATCCACACTGTATCAACTGATTCTATCCACACTGTATCAACTGACTCTCTCCACACTGTGTCAACTGACTATAACCACACTGTATCAACTGACTCTATCCACACTGTATCAACTGACTCTATCCACACTGTATCAACTGATTCTATCCACACTGTATCAACTGATTATATCAACACTGTATCAACTGATTCTATCCATATCAACTGATTCCATCAACATTGTATCAACTGATTCTATCAACACTGTATCAACTGATTCTATCAACACTGTATCAACTGATTCTATCCATATCAACTGATTCCATCAACACTGTATCAACTGATTCTATCAACACTGTATCAACTGATTCTATCAACACTGTATCAATTGATTCTATCCACACTGTATCAACTGACTCTATCCACACTGTATCAACTGACTCTATCCACATTGTATCAACTGACCCTTTTCACACTGTATCAACTGACTCTATCCACACTGTATCAACTGACTCTATCCACACTGTATCAACTGACTCTATCCACACTGTATCAACTGACTCTATCCTCACTGCATCAACTGACTCTATCCACACTGTATCAACTGACTATATCCACACTGTTTCAACTGACTCTATCCACACTGCATCAACTGACTCTATCCACACTGTATCAACTGACTCTATCCACACTGTATCAACTGACTCTATCCACATTGTAACAACAGACTCTATCCACACTGTATCAACTGACTCTATCCACACTGTATCAACTGACTCTATCCACACTGTATCAAATGACTCTATCCACACTGTATCAACTGACTCTATCCACACTGTATCAAATGATGACTCTATCCACACTGTATCAACTGATTCTATCCACAATGCATCAACTGAATCTATCCACACTGTATCAACTGATTCTATCCACACTGCATCAACTTATTCTATCCACACTGTATCAACTGACTATAACCGCACCGTATCATCTGACTCTATCCACACTGTATCAACTGACTCTATCCACACTGTATCAACTGACCCTTTTCACACTGTGTCAACTGATTCTATCCACACTGTATCAACTGACTCTATCCACACTGTATCAACTGACTCTATCCACACTCTATCAACTGGTTCTATCAACACTGTATCAACTGACTCTATCCACACTGTATCCACTGACCCTATCCACACTGTGTCAACATACTCTATCCACACTGTATCAACTGACTCTATCCACACTATATCAACTGACCCTATCCGCACTGTGTCAACATACTCTATCCACACTGTATCAACTGACTCTATCCACACTGTATCCACTGACCCTATCCACACTGTGTCAACATACTCTATCAACACTGTATCAACTGACTCTATCCACGCTGTATCAACTGACCCTATCCACACGGTATCAACTGACCCTATCCCCACTATGTCAACTGATTCTATCACCACTTTTTCAACTGATTCTATCCACACTGTATCAACTGATTCTATCCACAATGTATCAACTGATTCGAACAACACTGTATCAACTGATTCTCTCCACACTGTATCAACTGATTCTATCCACACTGTATCAACTGACTCTCTCCACACTGTGTCAACTGACTATAACCACACTGTATCAATTGACTCTATCCACATTGTATCAACTGATTATATCAACACTGTATCAACTGATTCTATCCATATCAACTGACTCTATCCACACTGTATCAACTGATTCTATCAACACTGTATCAACTGATTCTATCAACACTGTATCAACTGACTCTATTCACACTGTATCAACTGACTCTATCCACACTGTACCAACTGACCCTTTTCACACTGTATCAACTGACTCTATCCACACTGTATCAACTGACTCTATCCACACTGTATCAACTGACTCTATCCACACTGTATCAACTGGTTCTATCAACACCGTATTAACTGACTCTATCCACACTGTATCAACTGATTCTATCCACACTGTATCAACTGATTCTATCCACACTGTATCAACTGATTCTATCCACACTGTATCAACTGACTATATCCACACTGTATCAACTGACACTATCCACACTGTATCAACTGACTCTTTTAACACTGCATCAACTGATTCTATCCACACTGTATCAACTGACTCTATTAACACTGTATCAACTGATTCTATCCAGACTGTATCAACTTACTATATCCACACTGTATCAACTGACACTATCCACACTGTATCAACTGACTCTTTTAACACTGCATCAACTGATTCTATCCACACTGTATCAACTGACTCTTTTAACACTGCATCAACTGATTCTATCCACACTGTATCAACTGACTCTTTTAACACTGTATCAACTGATTCTATCCACTCTGTATTCACTTGCCCTCCTACGCGACTATTTTACTTTAGGATACAATTACTGCATTTTTGTAGAAACCGTGTGTTTCCTTTGCTCCCATCTTCAAGAACTCCCCACAGGAAATACACATTGTACTTATTCAACAGCAGATGTAAGTAGTTTACAGGTTGTGATAGATTGAGGGGTACACATCAACTAACCCTGCGTATCAACTAACCCTGCGTATCCACTAAGCGTCATTCTCCTATAGAAGACAAAACATCTTCTTCTTAAACGAGGGCAGAGGGAGAAGAGGATGACATGAGACGCCCTGCTAGGGGAACTATTGACAGATGAGGCGAGTTGGCGACGACAGTTTGCGGACAGTAACAGACAAAAATATTTTAACCTAAATCGAGCACTAACATTGAAAACAGCCTTCGGGTGTAGTCTTGTCGAGAGAAACAAAGTGGAAACTAACAACACGCCACTCACGCAGTGTCAACAGAATGCAGCGTATCTTTAAAATACCTTATTTATTCCAAATTAAATAGTAAGACTTCAGTTAGACATATCAGATATTGTATGTCACACACAAGAATAAGCGAATGTACTAAATGAATCAAATTAATCGATTTGCATAATGGTATGCCTTTACACACAACAGTGTTTAGACAGTGCAATGCATCTTTAGCATACCCGATTTGCATTAAATGATGATAAAAGATAAGACAATGCCGTTATATGTGCAGATATGTGTCATTAGGAAATGTGCAATTCAATATATATTTTTTATTTAGTATTAGTAAATGTTTCGATACTTACAAAACACCTTCACATGCATTTCACAAACAGCCCTATTCGCGGCAATGGAAAACGAAGAGATGCCGATCACCGGCGTGTTGGGGTCAGGCGTGTAGATCAGTGTCTTCTTGCTTTCTTCTTGTACGATGAACTTGTTTCCAGCAAAATTGCTGATATATGTTTGGTTGTGACCATCTGTGGAAATACCATTAAGTCATCATCACCTCCAAAATGTGCGGACTCAGAAACAGAAAAGCTGGATTCCACCCTTCTAAAATATTCTAAAGATGTATTGTCGCTTTTAATGAATCACATACATTGTTTACTGTATGGCAGGAACGTATTTGGCAGGAATGCTTAGACAAGCCAGAAGAGGACTATATGAAAAAGTCACGGCGGTCTCTAGATAATTAAGATAGTTTAGTCGGATGGAGGGGGTACCGTGCATCCCCCGATATATATATATATATATATATATATATATATATATATATATATATATATATATATATATATATATATATATAATGGAATCAGAACAGCAATGGTATGTTAACAAGTCAGAGCAATGTCCCACGTATCATTTTTATGCAAATTGGTGCCGCCATTATTGAAAAATACGTTTTTCACTATATCACGGCCAATAGCTGTACAAATAAGGTGTCCAGACCCATGTTTTCAGGGATCATCACAAGGTCATCACAAGACCGTTCCTGAATTCATGACGCGTATCTTTGGCATGTTATGCCAATTGTAAAGAGCCACCATTACAAAAAAAGAGACATTTTCGCTATTTCAGCCAATAATTGCAGGTAAATTGAAAGGAGTTTTAAGGGCATTAACTTAATAAATCGTTGTTTTATGGCCAAATGTTAGGCTGGGATCAATTCAAGGTACTGTGAATACACTAATTTCACTAAGTTCATTTCCCAAACGATTTCTTGATCTAGATAAATAGCAAGCTAGATTTATATTTTCTGAGCTGCTGCGCCTCAACCTCTCATGGGCGTCATGCTGTTAACTGTCAGAACATCATTCACCATCGCTTTCACTGTAATCGTCAACGTCAAACTCGTCCTCGTCTTCATCCTCCTGTTCTCCCTCTTCGCGATCACCATTATGCAAGAGACCAACCAGTATGCTTGGCAGGACAGAACTGCACTACCACACCAGTGCCACCACTCCACCGTCAGTCCTTGTCCATCATTGCACATCAGCGTAGGGTTTCGGCGTTTTCAGGATGGGTTCGTCAACTCGCTTGTACATGGCTTTGGTTCACCCGCTGGACATGCAACTTCAAAGTAGAGTTGCAGGGAGGAAAGCGAGCCAGGTCGACTTTAGAGTTGGAAATGAGTTTCGCCTCTTCACCCACCGTCTTGCGCAGGAGTTTGGCCCGGACGACATTCACCGAAGATTTGCAATTCTGTCTGTGCACCAGTCTGGTAAACTATTCCAACTGCTTCAGCACGTGAGACTTGAGGATTCAGTCCTCACCGAGTTGCAAAAATGCTTTGTGAAACACGGGGTTTTCTACAGCTTTTCATGGGACCCACCTTCCCTTACCCTTTAAAGGCACTGATGCAGTCTTCTACAACTCAATAAAAGTGGCAGAGTAGTCGTCTCCCAGTGATACCGCGAGATCAGAGAGGGTGACTAGTTGTTTCCATGATCCCGTATCGAGGTACACAGTGAGCGTGGTTGCGTGTACGTGATAAAGACGAATCACGAAGATATCTATGTCAGGGGTTCTGACCAGTGCGTTCTTGTATCCGAGGACAGCGACGTAATAGAGGTGTAGCCTCACGCTCGTATCAGTCTCCTCTTGGTTGCTGTAGATTGTGGGGAGCTGACACACATGGCAGAGCTTCTGGAAGACGCCACCACAAACGTTCTGCCATACCTCAAGGACGCACTTTTCAGCCAGGACGCCATGTCGCTGCTCCATACCCTTACCAACCTACTCCCGACCTGTGGTGAGACATATCTACAGGTGCTTAGCCAGATGGTGACCTAGAAGCACTTTTTGTTTTCTACTGCCACCATCCACAGTCTATTAAGAGACTTTGAGGCGCGGGAATTCAGAGAAGAGTATTCTGGCTGGAGCAGCGACCAGGAAGCCATATGACCTCAAGGCGTTCCTTGCAAAGATGACAACAAGAAACTTTCTGTTTCAGGTCGAGGTGCGTGAGTTCCCAAACAACCTAGAAGAGACTGATACGAGGGTGGTGCTGTACCTCCATCACGCCGCCACCATCGGATACAAGAACGCAGAGGTCAGAACCCCTGGCACAGATATCGTCGTGATTCTACCACATCCACACCATCAAGCTAACTATATGCTTCGATACGAGGTCAGCAAACCAGCGACAACTAGTCAACCTCTCTGACCTCACGATATCCCTGGGAGACGACTACTCTGCCATTCATCTTGAGTTGTAGAGGACTGCACCAGTGCTTTCAAAGGGAATGGGAAGTTGATCCCACGAAAAAGATCGAGTAAAACCCGTTTTAACAAAGCATTTATGCAACTCGATGAGGACTGGAACCTCAAGTCTCACGTGCTGAAGTTGGAACCGTTCACCTGCCTGGTGTACGGACAGAATCGCGAGTCTTCAGTGGACGTCGCCCGTGCCAAACTCCTGCGCAAGATAGTGGGGGAGGATGTGAAACTCACTTCCAAGTCTAAGATCGATCTGGCTCGCATTCCTCCCTGCCGATAACGATGGAGTATTGGAACCGAGGTGGCCTTGCAGTTCTGTCCTATAAAACTCACTGGTTGATCTATCTCCTGGACACCTTAAAGAGGAAGAAGGGGAGGAGGAGGACGAAGAGGACTAGTTTGATTTTGAATATTTCAGTGGAAGCGATGGTGAATGATGTTCTCACTATTATCAGCTTGAAGCCCATGAGACGAGGCAGCTCAAAATAGATCATTCTGGATTCTTATTTACTTAGATAATTAAATCAGTTGGTAAAAGAACTTTCATGAATTTATGCATTCACAATACCTTGAACTGATACACAGCTTGATATGTACTAGTAAAAACAATACGATTTTTAAAGTTAGTATCATCAAAGAACCTTCTCGACTTACCTGTCATATTGGCTAAGACAGAGCGAAAACTCCTATATTCGGTAATACCATCACTTCAATAGTTACATAACACGCCAAGGACATACTTAGTGAATTCAGGAATGGTCTTGTAATTATATTTGACCCTGAAAACATGGGTCTGGACATTTTATCTGTGCGGTTATGTGCAATATTGGCCGAGATATAGTCAAAAATAGATTTCCGGCAGCACTAATTTGCATACAAATTATACGTGGGACATTTTGATTAACTTGTTAACACAGCACCTTTTTCTATGTATATTTTCGATTTAGTTACACCGATTAAAAGTATATTTCCGGAGGGTGCACGACTAGACTAAGCGGAACCACTGTAGTATAATGTTATTGTTACGCATCCATTGCTATCAGTAATGTTCGACCGACGGCTAGCGCGAGATGGCGAAACGATATGCATCGATCGGCAGCCGCTGGTTGAAGAGTGCTGACAGCAATCGAGACGTCTCGGCGAGGTAAGAAAACTGACATTGAAATTAGAACAAAATAGTTTTTCATCAAAAAATCCAAATTAGGAATCGTTTACACAATAGCAAAATATTAAAGCTGGTACATATCTCAGTAAGAAATCTAAACAATAAAACAAATGAAACACACGCTATTTATGAAGCCAGTTTCCGCTGAATAATTGTTTCCAATATCTTCGTCAACTGTCCATACTACTAAGCTACGCAGTAACACACGATGGACGCGAGTAATGGATGATTATTTCCGACACAGTGTGTTCGACGCCGTTTTGTAATGGCTCAACGGAGTGTTTAATTGAGTCAAGGTTACGTGATAAATATGTCAATGTGACAGTAACCAGGGCTACCTATGTGTCATACGAGCCAACTTTGCCTAAATATGTCTGCATATTGTCAACCGTACTTAATATTCATAATTTTACAATTCTTAAATTGAAGTAGGCCTATGAAATTGAAATACAATAGTATCACTCGTCAGTAATATGCAAATTAGGAATCATTTATGATATATATTTAAGTTGGTCAGTATATCAGTAAAATTGCTTAATTGCAAAGCAAATAAATGAAGTGGAGGGCGTAGGTAATTTAGTTCCACTGTATGTACAAACTACCATGGCTACTGCCAAATTTATTCCCTACATTTTTGTAAATGTACATTTTCCGTTCAGGCATCTCGATACCCAGTGACATATAGGTGGAATACTGGCTGGCTCGTCTAACATTTTATTACGGTGCCCCATAAGTCGGCGAGGAAGTCTTCGGTTTGAGGCATATTGTGACTGTTGTTTGTTGTCATATTTATGCTGAACTCCTGGGGAGGTCACAGCGAAACAGAATGAGAGACAGAGAGGCCTAATGAAATAGATGGCACGTCCTGTGCGCTTCAACCCCTTACTCACGTAATAAACGTTGTATTTTTTCTCTTAATAAATGTTTTACCTGCACACATGCCGTCCCCTCCAACGTGGTGTCCATCTGCACACCTCTGACAAGTTGAATTGTCGGTGCACGTGACACAGTTTGCGGTACCATTAGTACACCGTGCTTCTGTAGCAATAAAGACAATCGTCTATCCGTGATTCAATTCAGTTTAATGTCCTAAAAATGATATTCATCATAAAACTCATGATCATATCTAAAATATGGAAAAGATTCGTCATTAAAACGGATTCTTTCCATATGAAATAACAAAAGTGGAATACAGTGTTACTTGAATACATTTTCGTCATTTTATCATGTACTAATGTATAAACTCACATATTACAATTGTGGCGAGTTAATGTTTATAACACAAATATGTAACTAGAAGCAGTAATTCAACAGAAGGTTGGACAAGTGGGTAACATAATACTTAGTACATTGGACACCATGGATTAATGTTTGAGTTTATGTAGGTTTCTTCTCAATCTTCATAATATACCGGCCATCACAATTTACATATTTACCGAAGTTTACAAAAGATTTGACGTCAAGTCAAAACTATTAATTAAATTATCCAATTGTCTGAACTGTGCAGTATCTGTGATGAGAACAAACACGTATTTCATACAATCAGTTATAGTTCTGTCCCTGTAGAACTATGTATGTGGAATCTGACAAACTTATGATTTTCAGGCAGAAACAAAAGACGTGGACATAGTTGAACACTTGACATAGGCATCCCCAACTGTGGTGCAAACAACATCAGCACAATGTGTGATGAAACAGGATGTATCATGTATCCATCCGCCTCCATTACAGGTGCGTACATACTACTGTCGGAGCCGGGCTAATAAAGCTCCGAGTTATAACAAGTATTCATAAAGTTATCCATGTATAGCAGAGGTTGTATGATAGCACGCGTGCACACTGACACGCAAGCGGGCACGCTCAAGTTTCTGCTGTTAGTTGTTTTGTCTTCTGAAAACTGACCTTGAAGATGAAGGACCACTTTTCCGATGAATGTTTCTTTTCCCAAATATATCTTAATGTCCAAGGGTTTCTGCCTGCACGATGACAGGTCGCCGTCCGTTATGGTGCGTAATGCCTGTTTATCTTTATGTAGGATTATATCGAAAAGAATTTCGTGCAGTGCTGCAAGGAAACGAAATGTTATCAGTGTATTGAGGTGACTAGTTGACGCCATTAGCTAATACAATAAGTACCTACCTTTAATTAGACGATCGAGGTCTGTGGTGTACTTCAAATCCGAGGTCGCGTATAAATTTGGCGTAAAGTCGCGTCGCTTAGGTGCGTTAGCTAATGCTGTCTATCGCTACGGTGAGTGTCATAGTGAGTGTGACGGTGATTGTGACGATGATAGCGACAGGGATTGCGACGGTGATTGTGATAGTGATTGCGACCGTAATTGTGACAGTTATTGCGACGGTGATTGTGACAGTGATTGTGACAGCTATTGGGACGATGATTGCGACTGTGGTTGAGACGGTGATAGCGACGGTGATTGTGATAGTGATTGTGACGGTGATTGTGATAGTGATTGCCACGGTGATTGCGACGATGAATGTCGCTCTGATTGAATGATGAGTGAATGAATATTTATTTTTGGAATCGTACAAAACACATATGTAAACAGTATGTTTAAACTAAGAATGTAACAATCAATTATATAATGTACGATTCCTGGCAGACAGCGGAGCCAATTAAGGCTGTTACCAATTGGTATAGATAATAATTATAATTATGAAACCATTTCTCATAAATTAAACTGGTCGCTGCCATAGCTGTATAAACAAAAATGTAATAATAATAATTTAACGTCTAACACATACTTATAGTTTTATATAACTGGCCAGGTATGTAAAACGTAACAATAATATTCAATAATAAATGTTCAATTAACATGTATAGCAAACGTGTAGTAATACCAACTAACGACAATGACAAGGATATAATTACATACGTATATGAACAAGTATTTTATATTGAATAAGCTTCAGCTAGCTCTTCATACCCTTTTATAACAATTGCTTTTAGTGATACTGCAAAACTTTTTATGTTTTTTTTTGCTGCATGGCAAACGGAATTATGTACCATATCAATGGACCTTTACATTAAAAAAAACCTGTTAGAAGATTTTACTGTTAGAGAAGTAAAATGACGTATGTGTGAGGTTTGTCTAGTTTCGTGAATGTGTATGTCATGGGTAAATGTAAAGATATCGGATACATAATGAGGTAGACTCCTGTGAACATAATTATACAAAAATATTCCAATTTCTAGTTCGTATACATCATTCAATTTAATTAATTTTAAGCACGTAAAGAGGGGGTGAGAATGTTTCCAATAATTTATTTTGAATATGGATCGAACTAATTTTGTTGGATAATAAATAATTTTGTCAAGTACGTTTTATATGTAGACCCCCACAAGATGATTCCATATGTCAAGTAAGGGTAAACTAAAGTGTAATAAATTGTTTTAAGTACGAACACAGAAAGGTTGCTGTTAACGTTATTGTGACAATGATTGAGACGGGGATTGTAACAGTGATTGTGACAATAATTACGACGGTTACTGTGGCAGTGATTGTGACAGTGATTGCGACGGTGATTGTAACAGTGATTGTGACAGCTATTGCGACGGTTATTGCGACTGTGGTTGAGACGGTGATAGCGACGCAGATCGTGACAGAGATTGCGAAAGTGAATAATACTATGGCTGTGATCGTGACGGCGACTATAGCGATTATAGCGACTGCGACTGCGACTGGGACTGTTAATTCGGGTTTTACATTGACGGTGATTGTGACTGTGATTGTGACGGTGACATTTTAGACGGCATTTGCGGCGATAGCGTTGGTGACTCTGACGGTTGTAATGGCTACAGTTCATAGTATTGTGGCATTGACCCTAGCAACAACGTACTACAATCATGATTGTAACTAAACATTCCAACTTTACTTACTTATGTCTGTTTGCTCGCTGGGAGCATAGGCCATTGACCAAAGCAAGCTACTGTTTTTTGTCCGTGTATCCCATCTCTTTTGTTTTCCTTTCTGTGTCTCGTGTTTCGTGGCCTACCTCTTCGCATCTTCCCTGGAGTTTCCATTTATTGGCTTGACCGGTGATGATTTCTGGAGGTTTCATGGGTGTGTGTCCTATCCACCTCCATTTTCTCTTCTTTATTTCATTTTCTATGGATAGTTGTTTGGTCCATTTCCAGAGTGTTGTGTTGGATACCTTGTCTGACCACTTCAGGTGTAGGATCCTTCGCAGGCATTTGTTGATAAAGATCTGTATTCGTTTTGATGTCTTCTGTGTACTTCGCCATGTATCCGATCCATAGAATAAGACTGCCTTGACAATTGAAATAAATATTATCAGTTTGGTGTTAATTTTGATTTGTTTTGCTTTCCAAATGTTTCTGAACATGGTGAATGCAACGCTTGCTTTGTGTGTCCTTGCTTTGACATCTTGTTATGTGCCTCCATTTTTTTATTGTACTGTCCACGTATATGAACGAGTCGGCCTCTTCCGGTGGCTTTCCTTTCAATGTGATGGGCTTGTCGTTCTTTATGTTGGCTTTCATAATCTTTGTCTTGCTTCTGTTGCTGTTTTATTTTTCCTAGCTGTGTTTACACCTGTGTTTAGCAGCTCTGTTATGGTTGTTAGCCTGGAGAGCGAGGTCGTCCACAACGTCCAGTTCCTCCAACTTGCTCCAATGTGTCCACTGGATCCCATTTCGTCTGTTTTTATAGTCTTTTTCATGATCCAGTCTATGGCGAGCAGAAATAAAATGATGACAGAAGACATCTTTGCCTCATTCCTGTCTTAACAATGAAAGAGTATGCAATTGTATTGCATGAATGTCTCTGCTTGCCATATCTTCACAAATATTTCTAATCAAAGATGTAACTTTATCTGGATTCCCATGGTGCTGTAGAAGCTTCCACAGCATAATATTTATCTCTGTCGAGCTATCAAATGCCTTCTCGTAATCTACAAAGTTTATGTGCAGAGATGTGTCCCATTCCATCGACTGTTCAACAGTGACTCGGCTATGTGGTCGGTGCATGACTTGTCTTTACGGAAGCCAGCTTGGTGGTCTCTGAGCTTGGCATCCAGCCCATCAGTCTGTCCAAGATGACTCTGTTGAGGACCTTTCCGGTTACTGATATGAGCATTATCCCACTGTAGTTCTGACATTCTTACATATCTCCTTTCCTTGGGAGCTTCACGAGGTACCCTTCTTTCCATTCAGTTGGCATTTCTTCTTGCTCCCATATCTTCTCTTCAAGTGGTTTTCTCAATCTCTGTCTTACTTGTTCTGTCGCTGTTTCTCTGGAGTTCTTCTTCAGCTAGTGCGATGCCTGGAAAGTTCTGAGGTGGTGGCCGGTCTTCATCATTGGTAAGTACATTGCCATTATTACCTTTGGTGGGTCTGTCTATATGTTTGTATTTTACTTTCCTGCTAATTTTCTTGTTATATCATATAATTGTTTCCGGTTTTCTTGGTCTGATGCATCCTCTGCTTCTTTGGCTAGATACTCAATGACATTTTCCTTGTCTGTTTTTACGCTGTTCTTGTCTGCTCTGTTTGCCTCAGTATACTCTTCCTGTGGTGTTGTTTTTGCTGCTCTCGTTCGGCTGTTGTCAATGGCACCTTTCTTTTACTTCCTCAATTGCACTTTCTTGTCAGTATCTGCAGAAATCTAGTCTTTTCGTTGGTATTTCTTCTTTCCCAGAACTTCGCTGCATGTGCTGTCCATATCTTGATCTGTTGCCGTTGTGTGTCTGTGTCCTTGTTTCCTTCTTCAGGAATATCTTGTAGGGCTTCGTATTTGTTTCTGATTGTAAGTCGGAAGGTCTTTCTTGTCAACCTGTCCTTTAGGAAGTCCACACTGTACTGTGTTCTGGTGTTCCTCTTGACTTCTCTGTTCTTCAGCTTCATCTTCATTCTGGCCAGCACTAGATGGTGGTCTGAGGCTGCATCGGCCCCTCTCTGTACTCTCACATCCTGCATTTATTTTCTGAACTTTCGTCCTATGCAGATGTGGTCGATTTGATTTTCTGTTCTGTGTTTCGGTGCTACCCATGTTGCCTTATGAATCCTGCGGTGCAGGAACACGCTGTCTCCGATGATCACGTTGTTAAATGCACAAAAGTCGACCGTTTTCATTAATGTTGCCAAGTCCCTGTCTGCCCATGACTTCTTTGTACCCGCTGTTGCCTGATACAATTTTGGCGTTCAAGTCTCCCGTAAGTATTGTCGTGTCCTTCTCCTTCAGTTTGTCACACAGTATCTGAAATTTGTTGTAAAACTCCTCTTTTGTTTCTCCGTCCTTGTCGATTGTGGGTGCGTAACAATGAATAATGTTGAGCTTGATCTTTTTAACGAGGCATAGATGATCCTTGGTCCTCGCTGCTTCCCAGCTAATGAGAGCATGCTGTGTCTTTTGTAACAACATGAGTGTCACGCCTTCTGTATGATGTGCATCTTCCTCTTCATGTCCCGAGTACAGAATCATTGATCCCGTATTCAGTCTGACGTGTCCCGACTGTGTCCGCCTCGTTTCATATAGCCCTAGTATTGTGACGTTGCAGGCCTGTCGTTCCCTCGCTATTTAGGCTGTTTTGTTTGCTTCGAACATGGTTCTTATGTTCCCCCGTTCCAAATTTTAAGATTATCTTTGAAGACAAGAAAGGTAGTGGCGATGAAGCTTCCTTACGGCTTTCATTGCATGGCGTCATACTCTCCCCGGAACGCCCTACCTCTCCCAATTTCAGTAGAGTTCCTTTGGTCGATGTATTCGTAACAATCTGTTTTTTTACGGGAAAGTGTTGTTAGCCCTTTGCCCAACCCTCCTCGTTTTCTCAGTCGGACTTTTGGGAACGGCCACGACAGAGTTAATTCCAAATAGATCACTATTTATTCCGTCGGATCCTCGTCTACTTACCATCGTCGTCGATCACTTCCGCCGAGACTCTCGCCAGCAGCAGTAGACGCAGCAGCAGACAGAGCCGGGCGCCGAGTCCGAGAGACGAGCAATTCGACGGGTTCATCTCGCACCAACAGAAGCAGGAGCCGCCAGACACGGGTCGACTCGTGAGAACGACAACTGTTCCAACACTCGGTACCAACGCTCCAAGTACACGCACCCGTTATTGTCGGTGGCCTTTAATATCAATAAGCTTTCTATGTTGACATTTTAATGTTCTCGTCAGCTGCTTTGTTTGTTGTCTTGAGTCGTTAGCAAAGTTATTGAATTCAGCTAGTGTTGACTGCGACCTTTTCCTGCAAATGTGGTATCTGGTTTAGAATAATTCAATATACAGACACTACTGAACAGTTGTACAACATCGCGGCTTATCGTGTAAGAATTCAGCCACGCTCCATTTAATACAAGAACCACAAGTTGCTTTCGTAGCTCACCTTTTCTATGTTTTAGTGTAGCTAGATCGTTGCTCATAGTACGGAATTGTTTGCAACGGCTTACAAAATACAACATGGTTTATTAAACAATGTCTTGTGGTCAGTACGACTCATAACAAATTAAAAAATCTTTGTGATGGTGATTGCATGTACGTCTTACGCGGTACACACACACACACACACACACACACACACACACACACACACACACACACACACACACACACACACCCCACACACACACACACACACACACACACACACACACACACACACACACACACACACACACACACACACACACACACACACACACACACACACACACACACACACACACACACACACACACACACACACACACACACACACACACACACACACACACACACACACACACACACACACACACACACACACACACACACACACACACACACACACACACACACACACACACACACACACACACACACACACACACACACACACACACACACACACACACACACACTATCATCATGCTGTCGGTCGCGATGCGACAAAGACTGCTTCCATCACTTGACTATTGCTCTCCATTTATCTCCCGGCTGTGATAGTGATGTCCATGAGTCGGTCTTTATGTCTCTAAGCTTCTGCATATGAGCCCAGCTTTACCAGTTCCGCGTTCACTACGGCTCACTGTAGTGGCGACGTACAGTGGATATATTAGAACTACAATAGTGTGCACCACATGACAGCAAGTCACATGATACAAAACATGGCGGAGATCGAACTTCCAAATCCGTTTTGGATTCAGCTGATCATTCTTACTGGCACCACTAAGTTATTTTAAAATAATTTCACCTTCCAGAATGGCTACGGCCGAGAAAACATGGAGGACAAAGAAGACGATTCAAGAGTTGGCGTCGCTTTTGAGGGACAGTGGTGAGTCGCGTGAAAAGTTGTCGCAAAAACGACTAGTTGCTGGACACAACTTCAACTTGTTGACGATGTTACTTGCGAGGGGGTATATAACTTCAAGTTGAAGTCAAGTTATTGATTATTTAATTTCATAAATGATACCTAAAACGTTAATTTTGTGTATTCTTGCGTAATTATGGAGCCAGCCCCGACATAAGTTTCTCAAACTGTCGAAGTGACAGCTACTGCCGGAACTGAAATTGAGGTGGAGTCGCCGTGCACGTTTCTGACTCATTCAGTGCAGCCAAACTACAACATTGCGTTGGCATATAAGAAATACCAAACTTTTTTTGAGACTTGCACGCCGCTCTAAGCTTTACTGAAAGGACTCGTTATGTAAGTAAGAGTAAGAAGCTGTTAGCAGCTTTAATAGTGTGAAGTAAAATGACTAATTTAAACAGTTTGTATTGCTATATATTTTACGAAGTGGCTATAGCTCCGGACCCGTAACTGCTCATTTCTGCATTGCATGCGCAGTAAGCGTGTGCGCATATACCCCGCGGCGTATATAATGCGCATGCGGTCTGGCCATATCTTCCTTTTCGAATCGTTGGTCATGTCGCTTAGAGTCAGAGATAGTTTTAGTAGTTACACAGATTTAGATATATATTATATTTACGCGATACCCGGACGCTGGAAAATGCCCGTCGTAGGGCACACAACAGAGTCGATGGCGCAAATCCGCTGCTGAGGTACTACTCGGTGCACTATGCTTGCGTCTGTGGAGGGAAAAAGTATCGGTCGAAGAGCAACGGCATTAGCACGGACCAACGGTTAGTCGTTTATTTTACGAACTTTATGTTATGAAGGTTCCGATAATTAGTATGTTTATCGTTATATAATTCTTTTTATTTAATTTTAACGACATTCACACATGGAATACAAGGGACAAACTTTCTTCTGTTTACTTTGTTGTTTACCGTTACATTGAAGGCTTCCTACTTTTGCATTCAAATCCATGTACGTGCAACCATTTGGGTAAATATTTCGAGCATAAATATGTCATGATGCTGGTTATGCTTGTACTTCACTTATCGCCAAATTATTTGTGGAATAGCAGGGACAAACATAGTAAAGTTAATTCTGTTTACCGTTATATTCAAGGCCCATATATTCACTGTGTCAATGCAGCCATTGGGCTAAACATTTCATGATGTTGGTTATACTTATGCATTTGTTATACTTATAGGGTGGTCGAACCCAAATCAATTTTATTTCATATTAAAAGCAGTGTACATGCAGTCAATGGGCTAAATATTTCATGATGCTTGTGGTCAGATCAGAGTAAAGCTAAAAGCAATATTCACAGTTGATTGTCCCATCAATCCATGGAACGGTAATATATAGATATTCCAGGCATTGACATTAACCCATTTTATCCTGAAGCGTGTGCAGACGAGTGGCAGCCAGTTCCTGATCATTTTCTCAAATCAATCTGTCAGCATTAAACAGTGACAGGCCTTCTTTTAAAATGGACATAACTTTATTATTTCTCAATAATTTTTTTAATGTGATATACCTTTAGAAAGTAGTTAAAATAAACTATCAAATCGCATCGACAAACTCATAGTTTTATCATAATTATATATTATACAAAAGCCTGTATTATATGTGGCATATGTCAAAACATGCCCAATAAATTCAAACCTGTGTCGAGGTTTGTCACATTACTTTTCACCTGACATTTTCGCCATGAAGGAGGCAACATGTCAAAGAGCAAGTTGAGCTTATTTTATGCATTACTCTCTACTGAAAACAAAGGTATATAAAATGTCCACATATCCGTAGATTTGAAAAAGTTACTGGCCCAAACATTGATAATGCTAACTTACAGTTATGTAAGCTTGGAATACTGTTCCTGATTTTTTCAAAATATCACTCGCATGCGCACTCGCTAGCCGTAAACAATGTGGAATCGACCAGGTCGCCGTATGAAACATCGCTAAGTGCTCAGGCCATTATTCAGCATGAATTCTAAACTATGAGCATAACTCTATATTATGGATTATCTCCACACATTTGCCTATAAAACATTTTTTTCTCCAATCTGATCTTGGCATGCCTACCGGCAGTTTACCCCTCTATTGTTTTTTAAGTTATTAATTAAATTTTAACAAGATTCACACAAAAATAAACCTGAATTGCAAACATTCTTTAAATCAACAAAGATAATTAAAAAGCACCTAATCAAAGTTACAATAAACAACTTGCAAGACATGTCTTAGACAAATTTCATAAGCGCTATTTTGTCGTTTTAGTTTATTTGTGGTATACAAAGCACTCGAATACCCATGGGATCGATAGCAGGTGTCTTTGATTAATACTATTATTAATTGTTAGCAAGTACCTATGCTGCCATATTTACTGTAGCTAATTTATAATAATTTTATATTAGTGTATGTTTATTATTATGTTTATTACTATTATTGTATTTGTGTTCCATTTTTTAATAGAGTTTTTTGCATATCGTTTGTGCTATGTTGATTAGGCTACATTATATTTATTAATCATTTTAATTTATGCTAATGTTTCATTTATGTTTATAAAATAAAATAGAAATGACTTTTATATGTTGCTACTGGGTTATTCTTTGATGACAGTTTTGTATGATTTATTTTTGAGTATATCAGTAATTTGTATAATATTGTTGAACAATTATGATTCATTTGATATTACATGAATACCGAAATTAGGCATATATTGGCCTTCATCATTGTTTACAATAAAACCAGTATAATTGAAAAAAGATATGTCCTTGTGATTTATGTACACAATTAAATAGGAAGAAAAAATATGTTGATAAAACTGTAGTTTCATTAATATTTCATCTATATACTTGAATGAAGCACCATTGCATTTTAATTAATTAATATTATCAGAAAAAAGCAATCCTGACCATTTATTGGCAAGATCAGATCTGTCAGAAGATTTTCAGAAGTTATTTTGTAATTTGAAATTTCATAAAATTGCAGTTTCCTTAATATTTCATCTATGTACATGAAACAAGCACCATTGCATTTTAATTTTTATAAATTGCTCGTGGTATATTTACAGACACTGATTGCAAACTAAATAGGGATGTTTTTATGCAAATCATATTTTCAGTTCTTCATTAATTACTGTGTACAGGCTGTACAACCTTCTACAGATACGGATCATACCGTTATACTGAAATACGTTTATGTGCGACCATTTGTTGGTTTTTATTAAGGTCATATATATTTATTACTTTACTGACTGCGCTGCTTGCATGTTACATTTATATAATTGGACATATACCTTGGTGCTCTGTCATTGACAACAATGTATTTAGGTTTTGTGCTTATGAATATATAGTGAAATAATGTTTTATTTTATTTTCAGAACCATCAAGCAGGAATGCAAGGCATGCCTGAAGCTTACCCCTGGTAGTCTCAGTGGAGATAAACAGTCGTTGATAGTTACTGACGTCAATGAGCAACACAATCATATTGTCTCTGATGTAAGTGAATATTAATCTTTTAACCAATATTCATAAAGCCCTGGCTTCATCTGTTCGTTTCAATAATGATTGATGCCATATCGGTTGTATTAAGGGATAACCTTAGGGCTAGGATTTTGTCAAATTTGGAGATCAGTTAATTAGTTTTGTGTGGAGTATTTCAGTCATGTATGGTATATATTTGATAAGAAATATACAAGTTCTTTGAATGCTGTTTTCTCAGTTATACGTTTCTTGCATAAACACTATGTTCAAACAACTTTTTCTCAGCTATTTCTCAACATATATGCTTGAAACTTCACAAGGTTTATGGTAATAGTACACTGTCGGTGGTGACAGAAGAATTTCAAAGAAAATCAGCACATTATTGTTGCAAAATCACATAAGTGCAAAAATCCCCCAATAATCGTGCAAAGAACTAACATTTATATCCAAGATGGCTGCCGTTTATAACTTTAAGCTCTTTATGATAAGAAATAACAAAAAGAAGTAGGAAATTTATGCACATCTGCTGAAACAGCATCGCCTGGATTCGGTTGAAAAGGAGGAGGCCGAGAACATGATCCGACTTGGTATAAATAAGAAGTTGCTCCAGCTGCACGTCCAGCAAGTGGCTGGAAAAGTGATCACACTAAGGGACCTCAGCTACGTCCGGACATGAATGACCAGGCAACCCAAAATGATCTGGCTGCCGTGGTTGAGCAGCTGCAGCAGATAAAAGGTAGGGATTGACAAATTATTTCCGAAATACTCTGTCCGGGGTAGGATTTGTTTACTAGTCCGGCAAAAGATAAATACAACCCAAATTTAAGTCCAATTTCAATATGATTTGTAGAAACAAAATGCGCAATTGAAAAAGGAAGCCAAATGCGTTCATTGCAGCCTACCATTAAGAATTTCCGTATTACACTCTTATGAAAATTGCTCTGCTGGACTGTGTTAATAGAGGTAAACAATAACACACTAAATGCATCCACCCCATCACTTAAATAATGATTAGTTCAGTAGTGCTGTAATGGTTGATTTAAATCTGCATCTATTTTCCATCTATTGTTGTAATGAACCATTGATATTGTTACAGGCTCCACAGTGGAAGTCTTCGTTGACAGCTCCCAGACACTGACGGGCATCTTCTTCCAAGATGCTGAAATGAAGAGCAATTTTAATTTATTACCGGAAGTAGTCATGGTGGATGCAACATACAAACTCACGAACTTACGTATGCCAGTGTATTTGATGCTGTGCATTGACGGCAACGGGCAGAGCGAAATTGTTGCATGCTGCGTGACAAGCCTGGAGACAGAGGACGGGATGACAGCCATGGCCAATGCGTTTAAGAAGCACAACTCAAGGTGGGATCAAGTTGCCGTGGTGATGACTGACAAAGACATGACCGAGAGGACAGTGTTTGGGAGTGCATTTCCAAATGCCACCATGCACCTCTGTCTGTTCCATGTGTTGAGGTCTTTTAGGCGCCAGATCACCGAGCGAGACCTGGTGTTGGACATGATGTCTCGGCTGACTTACGCCAGGTCGATACACGACTACACTACCATCTACACTGAACTGTTGGAGTGCGGCTTGGAGTCAGTGATCCGCTACTTCAACAGAACTGGCATTTGTCCAAGGACGAGTGGGTGGAAGGCCTGAAAGGCGAGGTCTTCTCCTTGGGTGAAACAACCAACAACCACCTGGAAAGCACGAACGCGAAGGTAAAGAGTGTGTGTACCAAGTATGCGACACTGGAGAAGTTTTTCACCAACTTCATTGCAGTACTGGCTGTATTGAGCGGAGAGAGTAGCCACCGCATACTAATGTCGATTATCACGAAGACGACAAGCAGTGATGCCACGACCCAGCTCGTCAACAGATGCCTGACCCCGCCGCTGCTGCATTCGTCGTCCAGCAGCGCCACCTGATGGAGACGGTTGTGATGACAGGTGACTGCGATCCACACGATGTTTGACGTATACAGTCAAGTGAAGGCGAGCTAGTTGTGTCCCCTGCATCATGTACATGCAAGTTGAGGGTGACCATGCAGTTACCATGCCGGCACATGTTTGCTGTGAGAGGAGAGGCAAAGATGGACCTCTTCTGCATGGACCTGGCAGCTGAATGTTGGTCAATGAGCTATTTGACTGTGGCTCACAGCATGAAGGCATCTACTTCCACCGATGTGTCTGTGGGCGTCAGTGTAGCACCTGATGCACCGCCCTCATGCAAGATCAGCAGCCATCAAAAGTACAATCGGGCATTGCGGCTTGCTTCCTCTCTGGCGTCACTTGCTGCAGAAGTGGGCATGGAGGAGTTTGAGGCACGGCTCGCTATACTGCAGGACCTGCATGACCAATGGTCAAGCCATGTGCCAAGTACGTTGATTCATATGCAACTATTTCAGTTTTAACAAATAGACATTATGTTACTTGGGTAACCGCTTAGCGCTAATCGTTATATATTTTTCATTTCATGTCTGACATTTTAATGTTTATGTGCATTTTTATTACTAAATGTTATGTTGTATGGGTAACGCTAACCATTATATATTTTTTATGGTACTTTTATGCATTCATTTTATTAGTATTTCTAGGTTTCATTTAGTGTTGAATTTAACAGTGTGCATAGAAGGATAACTAAACGTCATTATGGTAAAATAAAAAATAAATCCATATTTTTTGGAGAAAAAATCATATTTTAGGGGGTTATACCTGACCTTAAATAAATATGTCATTGTGTGTGATTACTATGGTACTTTTATGCATTCATGTTACTTAACACATGATTTCTTTTTGACAGCACCGTCGAGTGGGACCACAACTGCTGCTCCTGTCTCCAGTGCAACAGGTGTGACAGTTGCTGAAGTGCGTCCCAGAGGTATGCCAGGTGAGATCATATGTAGTAGTATTTTCTGTAAATCTGTCATTGTGTGGATTACTCTGGTGCATTGATATCACACTCTGTTTCACACTATATTTTGAGTAACTGATTATATTATGTAAAAAGTTGCTAATAAATAACTAATGTTGAAATGATTGTGTTTCAGCTGTGTCAGCCAACAAGGTGCCATCTGTGACGAGTAAGTGGGGACGCCCGAAAGGTCTCGAAAAGACGGTGATTGGCCAGCCGTGTAAGCAGCAACGCTTCCATCAGCTGCCATATGCCCGAAAGCCATTCGGCGAGAAGAAATTTTGTAAGGGTATAATAAAACATGTTGCATATATTGTACATTGTTTATTGCATACTATTACCAGGACCACTGTTGCCTACACATGTTGATGGTGGTATTTATATGTATATAAAAAGTTAGTATAATTTAGAAGCCAATGGTATTGTTTTTTAATGTGTTATGTATCTGTTGTAGTCACACTGACTTGTTTGGTTGATGAAGAAAGGGCCAGTGCTGCACTTGAGGAAGGCAGCAAGCTGCACACGACAGACCTCTGTGACACCGTCTCACCATCACTCCACAGCTTGGCACCAGGTGAAACAGATGCTGGTTGCACTCAAGAAGAACCCGTTGTGGCATTGTGGCACATGCCATGAAGAAATAGGGTGACAGAAGAGGAGGGTGACAACTGTGTCTTTTGTGACCGATGTCTTTCATGGTTACATTACAGGTGCACCAAGCCAAAGATAACGTACTGGTTTTGTTGCAAGTGCAAGACCTCAGATGTAACTTATGTTTTTACTTTAAACGTATTTATGTTGTCTGGGTTTTCACTCTAGTCATCATTGAAACACTGCTACAGGAACGAACAAAGAAAAAAAATGACTTGTCGTGGTGTTGAATTTATCTATGTTTTCTACTTCTACTTGTAAATAAACTGGTTTATCTTTCTATTTATATACACCTGTACGTTTTATATTTATTGACTTCCATGTATGTTTTACATTTTGGTGATGGGTGTTATATGTGTATATATATATATATATATATATATATATATATAATATATATATATATATATATATATATATATATATATATATATATATATATATGTAGTGTGTGTTAATATAGTTACTCTGTTTTACTACAGTACTGTAAATCAATGTTATATACAAGTACATTATACAGTTATAATATATATATATTTTGAAAGCTGTTTACCTACTTGTCTATGGCGTGATCAAACAATTGTACCTGTAACCACATTCCAAACGAAGTGTAGTAATATAAACTAGTACATAAACTTATAGATTTAAATAAAAAAATTCAGTGTCCTGGACTATTTACAAAGTCTAGGATGACTACTGCTCCATATAATAGTTAGTGGAGCTATATGTCACTGCCAGAGCTATAGTAGATTCGTACGGCGTCCGGCAGTCAGTGCCGAAGCTACAGTAGATTCCAGTAGGTGGCAGTGTGTAACATTTTACCAGATATTCCGGAAGGTGTGCATGCACAGTTCATGTGCCGGAGCTTTCGTGCACGTCCGGGTCCGGACCAATAGCCACAGCCTATATTTTATTACAGTTGCATATATTTTGTCATAATTACATTTATTATAGTAATTTGAATTACCTGGTAAACAGAATATATTTTTTTTAATAGAAAGTTATAAATACACGTATGTTAATCATTGTTTGCTACCATCTACCACCCTTGACTTGTCACTGCCAGTGGGGATGTATTTCCGTGACTCTGTCAAGCAGTAACTCTGGTTTACAAAAGATGGTGTGACATTAGAACAAAATGCAATGATGGACGTGATGACCACTTAGTGTTTACAATAGGGCATTTAAAGTCATAAATAAAATTTAGTTTTTACAATAAATGATGTTTACTACATGTATGTAACTTAATGTTCACCTAAAGTTCAACATGCATTACAGTGATTACACTTCCTTGTATTAGTGGTGGCTTAGAATGTGTTCAAATAAAATAAAATATACTGTGTTACAGGGGAGAAAATTCTGAATGGCCAGAGTAAGCTGTCGCTGTCGACGGGGTGTCTGAGCATGCTCAATGAGGGGTTCAGGGCGATCAGGGACGAGGAGACGGGGAACGTGACGTTTGATGTGTTGCCTTCGAACACTCACAGACTACCTGAGGTAGTCTCCCTCCAATTCCTCTACGACTTCATTCAGAAGACAAAGGCTTTTAAGGTTGGTTTACAGAGAGAGAGAGGGGGGAGTACAGTGGCCTTCTGGTCATTTTGAGTCGTCAGCAGTATCATGTTGCTCCAGTTAATGATAATAATAATTGTAACACTTCTGTGTTAGTGGTCTGCATATCATTGTGTTGTTATTGTATAGTTGGTGTGTTTAAGATCGACGTATTGACTGTAGCACCAATACAAACATTGTTATGCATTTTTACATATTCAGATTTAAGAGGCGACACATTTCCTCATATTTCAACCACTAATATTTTCATAACTCTGAAAGGTCAATCACAGATGTGAAATTTGACAGAAATAAACGTAATTGCTGTCCTAATATATAAGTTTTAAATATGTAACCTATTCATCTGTAATACACATATAAGTAGCATAAACATAATTCTTGTAAAACAATATTCTAGCAAGACTAGTGTTCATAAACCTTGAACAAAACAGGATGATGTTGAGTGGAAATAATCATGAATTAGGATAATAATTTAAAAGGAAAATCACAATGGCATATATATATATATTCTGAAGTCAGTGATTTTGTTTGAAGTTGACACATAGCAATGAGACGATACAGGGGCACGTGAGCATCGCTGCCTTCCGGGCTCTACATTCCCTCGACCTCCGCAAGATTCCACTGCATCTACTGCGAGGCCTGCAACAACTGCGGCCCCGCCTGGTGGCCATAGCATGTAGTCGCTGCCTACGCAACATTCAGGTGGGTCAAAACGAACGTCCATCTTTGACCTTTGTCATATGCCACTTTGTACAATGTGTTATCTCTGAACAGAACAATGTGTGGGACTGTAGGACATCTGTAAATCAATATATTGACATAACATTAAC
The DNA here is from genome assembly GCA_025642075.2 of Ridgeia piscesae. NCBI lineage: Eukaryota > Metazoa > Annelida > Polychaeta > Sabellida > Siboglinidae > Ridgeia > Ridgeia piscesae. The sequence continues at coordinate 514,007 of JAODUO010000181.1, forward strand.
ATAACAATCCAGGGATCATATGGTACATGGAAATCTGTGAATAGCATGGAATTCCACTAGTAAGAAACATGCCTTTATACGGGATAAAATGTTTACCATTCAAAAAATGTCCTCGTAAATGTGTATGTGTGTGTGTATTGGCGTGTGTGTGCGTGCGTGTGTGTGTGCGTGTATGTGTGCGTGCGTGCGTGCATGTGGATATGTATGTATGCATGTGAGTGACCTGCCTTTCATAGAAACCAATCCAGATATGCACATAATGTGCAGTGATAGTGATGTACGATAATATATGAACTAACCTTTTTGCTCCTATATTGTTTACCTGTCCACTATAATCGTTCTCTCCAAAACAAACTTCACCCATCCAACTGGAGGGTGGACAGTTCTCTAGATAAACACATGGCCAGAAACCAAGGCCTTGGAACCTGTAATTTGTTATGGAAAAGACTGTGATTCTGACTTTTCAAAAAATGAAATGGCAGACATGCGTAATGATGAGATGACCTGTGGAAGTGTGTTGTCGTGTGTTGGTGTAAGTCGGTCAGTGATGTTTCTGTTGTAGGAGCTGTTTGAGATGTGCGGAGGAGACATGAGTTCAGCCATGTCCTGGCCAGAGTTGAGAGCATCAAACCTAAGTTACAACAACATTCAGCATCTCGACGAGTCATTGGTACCTGCCTCGCCTTCTTTCTTGTCAGCCTTGCAAATGTCTGCTTTCTAGTCTCCTAGGAAAAGATATCACCATAATGTTGTAGTCACATTTTATTGTATAACTTTTTTACGTATGCTGCTTTTAGCATAATATCGTGTATTTATTGTAAGGTATTTCTAAAATGTTATACAAATTTATAACACTGGATAAATATTTTTTTTTTTATTCTTTATTAGACCAGGCATTGAAACATTCAAATTGTATTTAGAGAACATCAAAATAGTTATTAGTAATTATTCCTGGTAATGGAACAGATTCAGTTTAACACATGTGAGTTTTCAGCTATGGATTATTTCAACAACACACACACACACACACACACACACACACACACACACACACACACACACACACACACACACACACACACACACACACACACACACACACACAAAAACACACACACGAAACACACAGACACACACACACACACACACACACACACACACACACACACACACACACACACACACACACAGAACACACACACACAGAACACACACACACACACACACACACACACACACACACACACACACACACACACACACACACACACACACACACACACACACTTGCAAACTTAATTTTAATTAGACACCTTTTCTCTTGTAGCGACTTCTTCCTGTGTTGGAACTGCTGGATGTCAGTCATAACAACATCACTCACACCGACAGCCACCTACTGGTGGGTTCTGGTACTAGGACACAACCAGACGTCATATTAGAAAGTCTGCTTTATATGCCAGACATTTTTAGCTCAAGACATGGACCATGTGAAATCCTGGCTTGAAATATTGGCAATTGAGTATTGGTCCAAATAAATCACCCTCACAAGCCATGGTTATTTGCCCTGGTGGAACCAGTATGCGAAGGGTGGAAGCGCAAATAACCACCCCAACTTGAAGACAGATAAAAGTTTCTGGGAATTCCAGTATAAAGGCACAAACAGCTGAACAATTTTGTGTTTTCAAATATTTGATTTTTCATCCCAAACATTGCATATAACACAGGCAGTGTGTGGTTGAAATCACCCAAAATTATCGTCACATGACTTGAGGCCGACCACACAATAAACATTATGATTATGATTCTGGTGTTCAATTTGATTGGCTGAGGTTAAATTCTGAGTTTTGCAGAGGGATCAGCCAGGGGTACAGCTGGCTAATATGATGCAATCAGCAGCAGCAGTGACCTCTGGCACACAAGGGTGAACTAATTTAAAACAAAAGCATCCATCCATGTGTTGAAAACTTGTGTACTGCTTATTGCTTTCAAGATTGACCACCCTTTGGGATGAATTATGAGTTAGGCCTGAAAAAAGTAGAGAAAATGGTCAGAAACACAGCAGCATACAGCCGTGGTTGGTGGTCAGTGCTTGCAGTGACCAGACAGACTGAAATGACAAAGTCATTAAACATCCATTGTGTATTAGAGGTCACACCGTGTCAGAGTCATCTCATTAGTTGGTCATTTGGATTTGAAAGAATTCTGGAAGATAACTCTAATCCTGGCATATACACATCACAATGGAAAATATTTCAAAATTCTGCAACCACTAGAAATTGTCTCTGGTTATCATTACTAAATATTTTTGTTCAGATGAAGGCATATTTTCAAATAAATTTTTCTTATAATGGCATGAAGTAGTACTATCATTTATAAATCCATATCAAATATAGTGTTAAGTAATGAGAGAAACCTGTTGTAAAAGCATCAAACTTTCTTTCATATTTATGGTTATTTATGTTGTTGTTTTATGATTCAAACGTGTCTATTAGTACCTGACGGAGTTGAGGGTCGTCAACTTGGGCTACAATGTCATTGAGGTCATCCCAAGCTTTGCGCTCTCGTCCCGCCTACTTCTTCACACACTGATTCTGCGAAATAATAACCTGAGTCATCTTGACGGTGAGTGCTCCTTGATGTATCCGTCCAGCTGTTGACAACTTGTATATAATTCTTGTAGAGCCAAGTGGCTCAGGTAGAGCTTTGAGCTCTCGACTAAGAGAACCCAGGTTGGAATCATGTATTGCAGTGTTAACACCTTGGGCAAGTTTTGTCACTCTACATTGCTCCAGGTCACTCAGCTGTATAAATGAGTACCTAGCTATAGACAGTGGTGGATATGTGTATGAGCAGCCTTCGCGCATTAATTGTAGCATATGGCTGGATGCTTCCCAGAGAAGCCGAGATGGTGTCTGATTAAACAGGTCTGTCAGGGAGGTAAAGTGTAAAGTGCTTTGAACAATCTTGAGGATTGGATCCCGTGTTATATAAGAACATACCTTTTTATACTCCATATGAATTTTGAGATTGACCAACTAGTCTAGGGACCGTTTCTCTAAGATAAAGTGCTCTTTCATCAGTAACAAAATCAGTGGTTAAAATATAAGTGATTTTTTTTCTCAAAACAAATATCCATTGCGGTGTGACCATGGACATTATTTCATTGATACACCAGTGACAATATCTCCGTGGTGCAACAAGATGTCAACAGTTTCCACACATTCATTCAAAGTCACTGTTAAGAATCTGGTCCATCCCAACATGGGTCTGTCATCGTGTCTTTTTATACCACTGTGTCATTTTCTTCCTTTGTCAGGTCTCCAGGACCTGATAGGTCTCCGTGAACTTGACCTGGCCAACAATTGTTTGTGTTGCCATGACGACTTAGAACCACTGCGGTCACTCAAGAGGCTGCGTGAGGTAGGTCATTTAACAGTTAGCTCATGTTACTGTCTGGCAGACATAAATTGTAATAAAATGATGCCTTGTTGTTGCCAGGAAACGTATATAATTTTAGCTCATCAATTCTCAGAACGTTCCTTTTAAGTTTACTTCATTTTTGCAATAAATAAAAGACTTCCTGTAGATATTTTAATAAATGAGGTGTCAAAAAGCACAAAACTCACTTTCACAATTTTGCAACTTATTACCCACGTTGCTGTGGCAGATTACATATCTGTATGTTGTTTACTCTAACAACCAACATTGTTTACAGTTGGTTGTCACGGGCAACCCACTGTCATATGAGAGACGACATCGATGTCTGACATTCTCTCGTCTTCACCCGACAGCACTGAAACAGGTAATTTTTATCACTATTAAAACTAAGCTGAATATTGGCAAATGTGCTTTCTCGCCAACAATTTGGAATCAACTGCCTCTTATGATTAAATCTTCTGAAACTAATGACACCTTTTGTAAAAAAATGAAATATTTCTTTGAGATTGCTTTTCCACCATAAATTTTCAGCAGTTCCATGCTCCAATGACAACTTCTGTCTGTCCCCGTGTGTGACTAGCCAAATGATTTTGTTTGTTGCGTCTTTGAGCTTGACCTTTCAAGGATATAGACACTATAGAAGGTTTACAATTATTATTATTGTATAATACAAACCTAGTGTTTATATATTTATTATGTTTATATCAGCTCTTTTACACTATTTATTTAAACTTTAATATATTATATAGATTAATTTTATTGATGCAGTTTTTTATAAAGTGCCTGAGAGCATTAATAATTAATAATATATACACAACCATCACTTGTTTGGCCTTTTTCATCACTGCTCTTGAATTGTGTTTGTGCTTTCAAAAAATATATTTCCAATTGTCGTGCTACATTGTGAACAGATCCAAAGTTTGTCTGTGTATTTTATTGTTATTAAGACATATGCATTTATAACTGGGTGGTTCTGATTCAATGGTTAGATTGTTCTTGTCCCATGTGATTTCCGTCGTGTTTCCACATTTGGATGTTTTCAAGGACAGATTATTGTGATACCAGCTAAATCACTATTCCAACTGGTGCTGGTTGGAGTCAGATACTGATGACTACAGATTCCACTGTTGACTCCAAACATTTTCATTTGCTAAGTTAATTTTCAGGATACATTTTATGGTAATTATTTGACGTTGTAGATTGTGTTGGACGGAGTGGTGATTAACAAGAAGGAATTACAGGTGAGTGGTAGAAGGTATACAAGTAAGGGAGATTCCAGAAATATAGATTTTCTTTTACATCCTTCTGGAATAAAATGTTTAGTAATATTACAAAATGACTACTGCATTCAAGTATTGTTTAATAAACACTTTGAACAAACACCTTTCTCGGTATAATCTCCATGACAATGTATTTTTGTTAGATGTTGCTGGTGACAGTTGGAATAATACTCTGTAGTGTTTATCCAACTTTGAGGCAGATATAGATCTGAAATTAAAAGCTGTAGTTTACTTTAGCATTAAAGCGACATGATCAGTTTGTGGCTTTTTATTTTTATTGCAAAATCATGTTAATCAGTGTAAGTTATAACTATTGTAGCGTCCTGACCGCCATAAATGTTTTATCAAAACAAAACTGACTTTGTAATGTTAAACGTCGAATGTTTATAAGAATCCCGACGCTGTCACTCAAATCGCTGCGAGTGACATCCACCCGTTGACCTTTACCAACTGGGAGCCGTGCACCTGGCTGGGTGTGGCATCAACTTTGTGTTCACATGATACTGCATCGCGTGATCATGCATTTCCTTCTGGGCTTTTAGCCACGCCTACAATGGTTTCGAAAACACCACTATAATAGGTATCATTTATACCGTATAACATGATTTTGCAATAAAAATAAAAAGCCACGAACGGACCATGTCGCTTTAAAGAGGTGTCATAATTATCAAGCGACATTAACAAAAATGAAGTCTACCTGAACTTTGTTGTATGTCTATTTCCAGAATATATGTGATGTTCTTATTAGTGAAAGTAGTGTATACACACCTGTAGTGCCAAAACGTTGACTAGAAATGTTTTGTAACATGTCAGTGGAAATGTAATATTCAGTTATCATAGCGTCTCGGATATAAAATACTGAAATAGTTAAAACAAAAAGAAAACAGGACCTATTTAAATGGTAATAAAAGGCAATTCTTCGGGTCTCTGCATCTAGAAGTATTAACAAAACCTAACCATTTCCAACCTCAAATTTTAATCATAGAGCTTTCTTGAAGTCACCAAATACAAGTTGCAAGGACAGTGCCATTTGTTTGGAAAGACTAAGGCTGACATGTCTCGACAGCTGACTGATCACCTGACCACGAATGCTAGTCCAGATTAGGACGTTTAGTGAACCTATAGATTGTGGTCAACCAACATTTAGGATTCGTAATAATATGTTCACAGCTGGTTGCACTAAGTTTGGTGTACATATTGTGATATATTTCTATCCACAATCTCAGTCTCATAATCATCTGATTTACTTTGTCACTGTACCATGTCAAATGTTACATCCATATGATGCGTAGCGAGGCATTATAAAAGCTATTCATGCATGCAAAAGTGTAATGACTATCACACCCTTTCTGACCATGTTTCCACACAGAGCTGTCCAAAGCAACCGTCCACTAGTGGTCAAGCGTTTGATGAGAACAGTTTGTCAGCAGTGGACAATGCAAGTGGGGCTAGCAGCATCGAACACAGTCTCGACTACAGCTATGACCTTGCGACCTCTACAGCCGACGAATCAGAGGTTGGCATTGTGTCAAGAGTCGTAAAGCGCCATGACACGATAAAGCGCAAAAAACAGAAGAAACCACGACGGGCGGAAATATCAGATGTTGACTCACAAATGGAGGAGGACACAACTCATAGAGGTACCTGACTACTGCGACCTGTGTAGCTCATGGTTGGACACTGGTGTTTGTATCTCTAGTATGAAGCGTGTTCTCTTTATGTATATCTTTGCTAACAGATTTTTCGAAATAGGTTTTTTGCTTGTATAGTTGTGTTTTCCTGTGGTCTTTGTCAATTTGGTTTGTGATTAGCTTACTAGAAGTTAGTAAGGAGTTTGAAGTATGTAATAATTCTAACAAATATCTTATCGTCTATTTGTAATATTATTTTAAACTTTGAAGAAACAAAATTGATCAGTGATATATACATATATACATATATATATATTATATATATATATATATATATACTGCAAAATCCTTACAATCTCCCTATGCAGCATTTAGCTTTATATATATATATATATATATATATATATATATAATATATATTATATATATACATATATATATATATATATATATATATATATATATATATATATATATATATATATATATATATATATATATATATATATTTATATATATATATATATATATGTATACATATATATATATATATATATATATATATATATATATATATATATATATATATTATACATATATATATATATATATATAAGGCTAAATGCTGCATAGGGAGACCAGTGCATATACGACCGCCTACAGGAGACCGGCCGTATATTTTTATGTAACTGATTTTCCAATTATGTCTAACTGGAACATTGTCTGTAATACAAATACATACCACATACTGCAATATTGCTATGATATTATAATAAATAACATATATACACAAAATTTGGTCTCCTTAAAACCTATATGCTTAGATGCCACGTACGGGAGACCGGTGTGTAATCGGAAGTTAGTTATACTTATTTGCAGTAGTATATATTTAACACCGACCTGGTATGTCCAAAACCCAATATAACAATAACAACATAAATATATATGCAGATATACAAATTAACAGCGCCGCATTTAACAAATGTACAACGTCAAATATTTGTTTTATTAATGTGTGTATATATTTATTAAAATTAATACATATCAAACAAGCATATAGTACACTGAGCACGGAACGCTAACCCCTCAATCAATATATAGCAAAACTTTTAAACTATAAGCACTTCTCTGCCGGGATCCCGTCCGTATACAAGTGTCTGCAATAAATGTGCGCAAAGTCAATCAAAATATAAAATAAATTGCAGCGCAGTGCTATATGCATAACTGGTCTCCCGTACGCGGCATTTAACCTCATATATATATATATATAAATATATAAATATACATATATATATATATATATATATATATATACTCTCAATTAGATTTAAGTATCAGATAACAATATATATTTTTTCATGATCCTACCACGGTTTGCAATTGTCTGTTTCCATAGCAACAGTATCTGCAGATGATGGACACCTGCACATGAAGGAGAAACTGGAAGTGATCAGGAACCAGCTTGGGCCGTCGTGGCTGCAGTCGCTGGAAATTCACCAGTCTTCAGCCAATGAGAATTCAGAGAAACCTTTACCCGGGACTGGTGACATGATGAGCAGTCATACGACTGAGACGACTCAGACGTCTGACTCCATCACGCAGGTAGCAACTGATTTCTCCTCTTCATTCGACACAGGTTCACAGATGTGTCACTTATTTAATAATAATATACTTTATTTTGTATGGCGTCATATCCAGTGTTGTTGCAATTCACAATATATTAAAATTCGTAAAAAGGAAAGATTGCAATTTAAAAAAAATTAATAGTATCAGTACTTATGTTAATAAAAAAATTATAATAAAAATATAAATAAAAACATCTTGAATAATGTAGGAGTTGTAAATAAAGAATAAAAATATTAGCAGGTTGAGTTGATTTGAAACGTGTTCGCTGATCATTTTGTCTTTTGTAAATTTCTCCCACTCTTGGAAAAAAGGTCTTCTTGAGACAGACTCGAGACAACCCCTGGTCAATGGTCAATGGTCAATGGTCAGCGGAACATGTTCCAACTGATCTACTGAAGGACAAACACTTCTGTCCACTCCTTCCCACTCACTCCTCAAGCTCCTCCAAATCCACGTCCTCCCAGTCTATTGGACAGCTTGCCAGCCCAGCAATAGCCCCAACTATTTCGATGTGAAATGTGTAGCCCATTTTTATTTATCTTTGTTGAAATCGCACTAACTAACCATTTGTATCTACAATCAAATTGTTCACATTATTGGAAATGGTCTTTAAGTGGAAAGATCTAGCAAAACCACCTTCACCATGAACGGGACCATCTTGTTGAATGCAACCAATCAAAACATTGCTTCTGTCTGCACTTTGGAAAAATAATGCATCACGGTGGCGACTGCCATCAAGATCATTTGTTTTGTGAATTTACTTCGTTAGAGGAATGCAAGTGATTTTTTTTGTAACATACTATGTGCATATGTATGTAAGATATGTGAGGAGAAGTTTGGCGGCTGTTGGTTGTCGTGTGCATGGTTAGGTCAGAAAGTAAAACATAGTATGCACAGTTCACGCCGACCAAGTCGACTCCACTACGTCAGTGTGTTTCTAAAAGGCATAGTCCATAGACTTTCGATGGCTATGAATTCTAAAAAAGCTGGTAAACCGGTGACATTACAAATATGATTGTATTGTTGTTGGAAGTTGTTACTTTTTATTAACTCTACTAGGCCCGTATCACCAAAGTGTTGACTTTTGTTTACTGGACTTCCACAGTAACCTGAACAAAAAGAAAGGTGGCGTAGACCAATCGAGAACACCCATATTCAGTTCCTGTTGGTCTCTTCAAAGTGGGCGAAATATTCACACTTCTAATATTAAGAAATATATGTTGACATAAAAGTGTTGTATTTGCAGATTTCCAGATCACCAGGAGAGACGGCAGACACAATGACACCATCACAAAGCCCGCCAAATGTCTTCAAGGACACTGCAGATGGCAGCACTGCTGTTGGAGAGATGAAACGTGACAGTCGCAACCGATCGAGCTCCACAGGAGGTGACAATGTGGTGGAGTGGAAATGGCAGAACATGAGGGCGGATTCTGTTGACTACGGTAAGTGAGGGGGGCTAGATGGTATCTGTTTCTGTGAAAACAAGGAATTCGTAGAATGGCCGTGGCAAAATGTGGTTAACACAGACATCTTGACATTCTTGGTTTCACATGGCTTGGCATTCGCATAAAAGATCAATCGTTCAGTGATTAATTCCAATCTAATCATCATAAAATGGCAGTTAGTGTCTTTATTGCAACCAATAAAGTGTTAAGGCTGCAGTAGCTCATTTGCCAATCACAAATCATTGTCTCGTATGTCAGGAGGTGTAATGTATTCAAGTGGTTTAAGTAAGTTTATGGTACGTGAATCAAAAGTGACTATTTCTTGATCATCTGCAGAAATGGTTTTGGTCATTGTATTTGACCTTTATGAAGCTGTGTGCTTGCTGCATACTTTATTACAATTCAGCCATGAAACAATAACTAACCAACAACTAAACAACAACTAAACAACAACTAAACAACAACTAAACACATGTGTTATAAAATATTGTTGCATTATCGCCTTCCCAAATATACTCACCATTTGGCCAGATTATGCTTTTAACCATCCTTCTATATGATAAAAAGCCACACGTCCTCGCATGGAAAATGAAAAGGTTGTGTACACTGGGTCAATTGTGTCCACTGTGTTCACTGTGTCCACTGGGTCAATTGTGTCCACTGTGTTCACTGTGTCCACTGGGTCAATTGTGTCCACTGTGTCCACTGTGTCCACTGTGTCAATTGTGTCCACTGTGTCCACTGGGTCAATTGTGTCCACTGTGTCCACTGTGTCCACTGGGTCAATTGTGTCCACTGTGTCCACTGGGTCAATTGTGTCCACTGTGTCCACTGTCCACTGGGTCAATTGTGTCCACTGTGTCCACTGGGTCAATTGTGTCCACTGGGTCCACTGGGTCAATTGTGTCCACTGTGTTCACTGTGTCCACTGGGTCAATTGTGTCCACTGTGTTCACTGTGTCCACTGTGTCCACTGGGTCAATTGTGTCCACTGTGTTCACTGTGTCCACTGTGTCCACTGGGTCAATTGTGTCCACTGGGTCAATTGTGTCCACTGTGTCCACTGGGTCCACTGGGTCAATTGTGTCCACTGTGTTCACTGTGTCCACTGTGTCCACTGGGTCAATTGTGTTCCACTGTGTCCACTGTGTCCACTGGGTCAATTGTGTCCACTTTTTTGTTCCACTGTGTCCACTGGGTCAATTGTGTCCACTGGGTCAATTGTGTCCACTGTGTCCACTGGGTCCACTGTGTCCACTGGGTCCACTGTGTCCACTGGGTCCACTGTGTCCACTGTGTCCACTCTGTTCACTGTGTCCACTGGGTCCATTGTGTCCACTGTGTCCACTGTGTCCATTGTGTCCACTGTGTCCACTGGGTCAATTGTGTCCACTGGGTCAATTGTGTCCACTGTGTCCACTGTGTCCAATGTGTCCACTGTCCATTGTGTCCACTGTCCACTGTGTCCTGGACACAATGGACTCCATTGTGTCCATTGTGTCCACTGTGTCCACTGTGTACATTGTGTCCACTGTGTCCACTGTGTACATTGTGTCCACTGTATCCACTGTGTACATTGTGTCCACTGTGTCCCTGTGTTTCCCGGCCAAAGGACTCCATTGTGTCCACTGGGTCAATTGTGTCCATTGTGTCCACTGGGGCCACTGGGGCCAATTTTGTCCACTGTGTCCACTGGGTCAATTGTGTCCACTGTGTTCACTGTGTCCACTGTGTCCACTCTGTTCACTGTGTCCACTGTGTCCAATGTGTCCATTGTGTCCACTGTGTCCACTGTGTCCACTGTGTCCACTGGGTCAATTGTGTCCACTGGGTCAATTGTGTCCACTGTGTCCACTGGGTCAATTGTGTCCACTGTGTCCACTGTTCCACTGTGTCCACTGGGTCAATTGTGTCCACTGGGTCAATTGTGTCCACTGTGTTCACTGTGTCCAATGTGTCCACTGTGTCCATTGTGTCCAATGTGTCCATTGTGTCCACTGTGTCCACTGTTCCACTGTGACCACTGGGTCAATTGTGTCCACTGTGTCCACTGTGTCCACTGTGTCCACTGGGTCCACTGGGTCAATTGTGTCCACTGAGTCCATTGTGTCCATTGTGTCCACTGTCCACTGTGTCCATTGTGTCCACTGTTCCACTGTGTCCACTGTGTCCACTGTGTCCAATGTGTCCATTGTGTCCATTGTGTCCACTGTCCAATGTGTCCATTGTGTCCACTGTGTCCACTGTTCCACTGTGTCCACTGTGTCCACTGGGTCAATTTTGTGTCCACTGTGTCCACTGTGTCAATTGTGTTCACTGTGTCCACTGGGTCAATTGTGTCCACTGTGTCCACTGTGTCCACTGTGTCAATTGTGTCCACTGTGTCCACTGGGTCAATTGTGTCCACTGTGTCCACTGTGTCCACTGGGTCAATTGTGTCCACTGTGTCCACTGGGTCAATTGTGTCCACTGTGTCCACTGTCCACTGGGTCAATTGTGTCCACTGTGTCCACTGTGTCCACTGGGTCAATTGTGTCCACTGGGTCCACTGGGTCAATTGTGTCCACTGTGTTCACTGTGTCCACTGGGTCAATTGTGTCCACTGTGTTCACTGTGTCCACTGTGTCCACTGGGTCAATTGTGTCCACTGTGTTCCACTGTGTCCACTGTGTCCACTGGGTCAATTGTGTCCACTGGGTCAATTGTGTCCACTGGGTCCACTGGGTCAATTGTGTCCACTGTGTTCACTGTGTCCACTGTGTCCACTGGGTCCCAATTTTGTTCCCCTGTTCCACTGTGCCACTGGGTCAATTGTGTCCACTGTGTTCACTGTGTCCACTGTGTCCACTGGGTCAATTGTGTCCACTGGGTCAATTGTGTCCACTGTGTCCACTGGGTCCACTGTGTCCACTGTGTCCACTGGGTCCACTGTGTCCACTGGGTCCACTGTGTCCACTGTGTCCACTCTGTTCACTGTGTCCACTGGGTCCATTGTGTCCACTGTGTCCACTGTGTCCATTGTGTCCACTGTGTCCACTGGGTCAATTGTGTCCACTGGGTCAATTGTGTCCACTGTGTCCACTGTGTCCAATGTGTCCACTGTCCATTGTGTCCACTGTCCACTGTGTCCTGGACACAATGGACTCCATTGTGTCCATTGTGTCCACTGTGTCCACTGTGTACATTGTGTCCACTGTGTCCACTGTGTACATTGTGTCCACTGTATCCACTGTGTACATTGTGTCCACTGTATCCACTGTGTACATTGTGTCCACTGTGTCCACTGTGTCCCGGACACAATGGACTCCATTGTGTCCACTGGGTCAATTGTGTCCATTGTGTCCACTGGGTCCACTGGGTCAATTGTGTCCACTGTGTCCACTGGGGTGTCCACTGTGTTCACTGTGTCCACTGTGTCCACTCTGTTCACTGTGTCCACTGTGTCCACTGTGTCCATTGTGTCCAATGTGTCCATTGTGTCCACTGTGTCCACTGTTCCACTGTGACCACTTTTTGGGTCCCCTTGTTGGGGCCACTGTGTCCACTGTGTCCACTGTGTCCACTGGGTCAATTGTGTCCACTGTGTCCACTGGGTCCACTGGGTCAATTGTGTCCACTGAGTCCATTGTGTCCATTGTGTCCACTGTCCACTGTGTCCATTGTGTCCACTGTTCCACTGTGTCCACTGTGTCCACTGTGTCCAATGTGTCCATTGTGTCCATTGTGTCCACTGTCCAATGTGTCCATTGTGTCCACTGTGTCCACTGTTCCACTGTGTCCACTGTGTCCACTGGGTCAATTGTGTCCACTGTGTCCATTGTGTCCACTGTCCACTGTGTCCATTGTGTCCATTGTGTCCACTGTTCCACTGTGTCCACTGTGTCCACTGTGTCCATTGTGTCCATTGTGTCCACTGTCCAATGTGTCCATTGTGTCCACTGTGTCCACTGTTCCACTGTGTCCACTGTGTCCACTGGGTCAATTGTGTCCACTGTGTCCACTGGGTCAATTGTGTCCACTGTGTCCACTGGGTCAATTGTGTCCACTGTGTCCACTGGGTCCACTGGGTCAATTGTGTCCACTGTGTTCACTGTGTCCACTGTGTCCACTCTGTTCACTGTGTCCACTGTGTCCAATGTGTCCATTGTGTCCACTGTGTCCACTGTGTCCACTGTGTCCACTGGGGGTCCACTGGGTCAATTGTGTCCACTGTGTCCACTGGGTCAATTGTGTCCACTGTGTCCACTGTTCCACTGTGTCCACTGGGTCAATTGTGTCCACTGGGTCAATTGTGTCCACTGTGTTCACTGTGTCCAATGTGTCCACTGTGTCCATTGTGTCCAATGTGTCCATTGTGTCCACTGTGTCCACTGTTCCACTGTGACCACTGGGTCAATTGTGTCCACTGTGTCCACTGTGTCCACTGTGTCCACTGGGTCCACTGGGTCAATTGTGTCCACTGAGTCCATTGTGTCCATTGTGTCCACTGTCCACTGTGTCCATTGTGTCCACTGTTCCACTGTGTCCACTGTGTCCACTGTGTCCAATGTGTCCATTGTGTCCATTGTGTCCACTGTCCAATGTGTCCATTGTGTCCACTGTGTCCACTGTTCCACTGTGTCCACTGTGTCCACTGGGTCAATTGTGTCCACTGTGTCCACTGTGTCAATTGTGTTCACTGTGTCCACTGGGTCAATTGTGTCCACTGTGTCCACTGTGTCCACTGTGTCAATTGTGTCCACTGTGTCCACTGGGTCAATTGTGTCCACTGTGTCCACTGTGTCCACTGGGTCAATTGTGTCCACTGTGTCCACTGGGTCAATTGTGTCCACTGTGTCCACTGTCCACTGGGTCAATTGTGTCCACTGTGTCCACTGTGTCCACTGGGTCAATTGTGTCCACTGGGTCCACTGGGTCAATTGTGTCCACTGTGTTCACTGTGTCCACTGGGTCAATTGTGTCCACTGTGTTCACTGTGTCCACTGTGTCCACTGGGTCAATTGTGTCCACTGTGTTCACTGTGTCCACTGTGTCCACTGGGTCAATTGTGTCCACTGGGTCAATTGTGTCCACTGGGTCCACTGGGTCAATTGTGTCCACTGTGTTCACTGTGTCCACTGTGTCCACTGGGTCAATTGTGTTCACTGTGTCCACTGTGTCCACTGGGTCAATTGTGTCCACTGTGTTCACTGTGTCCACTGTGTCCACTGGGTCAATTGTGTCCACTGGGTCAATTGTGTCCACTGTGTCCACTGGGTCCACTGTGTCCACTGTGTCCACTGGGTCCACTGTGTCCACTGGGTCCACTGTGTCCACTGTGTCCACTCTGTTCACTGTGTCCACTGGGTCCATTGTGTCCACTGTGTCCACTGTGTCCATTGTGTCCACTGTGTCCACTGGGTCAATTGTGTCCACTGGGTCAATTGTGTCCACTGTGTCCACTGTGTCCAATGTGTCCACTGTCCATTGTGTCCACTGTCCACTGTGTCCTGGACACAATGGACTCCATTGTGTCCATTGTGTCCACTGTGTCCACTGTGTACATTGTGTCCACTGTGTCCACTGTGTACATTGTGTCCACTGTATCCACTGTGTACATTGTGTCCACTGTATCCACTGTGTACATTGTGTCCACTGTGTCCACTGTGTCCCGGACACAATGGACTCCATTGTGTCCACTGGGTCAATTGTGTCCATTGTGTCCACTGGGTCCACTGGGTCAATTGTGTCCACTGTGTCCACTGGGTCAATTGTGTCCACTGTGTTCACTGTGTCCACTGTGTCCACTCTGTTCACTGTGTCCACTGTGTCCACTGTGTCCATTGTGTCCAATGTGTCCATTGTGTCCACTGTGTCCACTGTTCCACTGTGACCACTGGGTCAATTGTGTCCACTGTGTCCACTGTGTCCACTGTGTCCACTGGGTCAATTGTGTCCACTGTGTCCACTGGGTCCACTGGGTCAATTGTGTCCACTGAGTCCATTGTGTCCATTGTGTCCACTGTCCACTGTGTCCATTGTGTCCACTGTTCCACTGTGTCCACTGTGTCCACTGTGTCCAATGTGTCCATTGTGTCCATTGTGTCCACTGTCCAATGTGTCCATTGTGTCCACTGTGTCCACTGTTCCACTGTGTCCACTGTGTCCACTGGGTCAATTGTGTCCACTGTGTCCATTGTGTCCACTGTCCACTGTGTCCATTGTGTCCATTGTGTCCACTGTTCCACTGTGTCCACTGTGTCCACTGTGTCCATTGTGTCCATTGTGTCCACTGTCCAATGTGTCCATTGTGTCCACTGTGTCCACTGTTCCACTGTGTCCACTGTGTCCACTGGGTCAATTGTGTCCACTGTGTCCACTGGGTCAATTGTGTCCACTGTGTCCACTGGGTCAATTGTGTCCACTGTGTCCACTGGGTCCACTGGGTCAATTGTGTCCACTGTGTCCACTGTGTCCATTGTGTCCACTGTGTCCATTGTGTCCATTGTGTCCACTGTGTCCACTGTGTCCATTGTGTCCACTGGGTCAATTGTGTCCACTGGGTCAATTGTGTCCACTGTGTCCACTGTGTCCACTGTGTCCACTGTGTCCACTGTGTCCACTGGGTCAATTGTGTCCACTGGGTCAATTGTGTCCACTGTCCACTGTGTCCATTGTGTCCACTGTGTCCATTGTGTCCACTGGGTCAACTGTGTCCACTGGGTCCACTGTGTCAATTGTGTCCACTGTTCCACTGTGTCCACTGTGTCCACTGTGTCCACTGGGTCAATTGTGTCCACTGGGTCCACTGGGTCAATTGTGTCCACTGGGTCAATTGTGTCCACTGTGTTCACTGTGTCCACTGTGTCCATTGTGTCCAATGTGTCCACTGTCCACAGTGTCCATTGTGTCCACTGTGTCCACTGTTCCACTGTGTCCATTGTGTCCATTGTGTCCACTGGGTCAATTGTGTCCACTGTGTCCACTGTTCCACTGTGTCCATTGTGTCCATTGTGTCCACTGGGTCAATTGTGTCCACTGTGTCCACTGTGTCAATTGTGTCCACTGTGTCCACTGGGTCAATTGTGTCCACTGTGTCCACTGGGTCAATTGTGTCCATTGTGTCCACTGTGTCCACTGGGTCAATTGTGTCCACTGTGTCCATTGTGTCCACTGTGTTCACTGTGTCCACTGTGTCCACTGGGTCAATTGTGTCCACTGTGTCCACTGGGTCAATTGTGTCCACTGTGTCCACTGGGTCAATTGTGTCCACTGGGTCCACTGGGTCAATTGTGTCCACTGTGTTCACTGTGTCCACTGTGTCCACTGTGTCCAATGTGTCCACTGTGTCCATTGTGTCCAATGTGTACATTGTGTCCACTGTGTACACTGTGTACATTGTGTCCACTGTCCACTGTGTCCCGGACACAATGGACTCCATTGTGTCCACTGTGTCCATTGTGTCCACTGTGTACATTGTGTCCTCTGTATCCACTGTGTACATTGTGTACACTGTGTACATTGTGTCCACTGTATCCACTGTGTACATTGTGTCCACTGTGTACACTGTGTCCCGGACACAATGGACTCCATTGTGTCCACTGGGTCAATTGTGTCCATTGTGTCCACTGGGTCCACTGGGTCAATTGTGTCCACTGTGTCCACTGGGTCAATTGTGTCCACTGTGTCCACTGTGTCCACTCTGTTCACTGTGTCCACTGTGTCCATTGTGTCCACTGTCCATTGTGTCCACTGTGTCCACTGTTCCACTGTGTCCACTGTGTCCACTGGGTCAATTGTGTCCACTGTGTCCACTGGGTCAATTGTGTCCACTGTGTCCACTGTGTCCTGTGTTCCACTGTGTCCACTGGGTCAATTGTGTCCACTGTGTCCACTGGGTCAATTGTGTCCACTGTGTCCACTGTGTCCATTGTGTCCATTGTGTCCACTGTGTCCACTGTGTCCATTGTGTCCATTGTGTCCATTGTGTCCACTGTGTCCACTGTTCCACTGTGTCCATTGTGTACATTGTGTCCACTGGGTCAATTGTGTCCACTGGGTCAATTGTGTCCACTGTGTCCACTGTGTCCACTGGGTCCACTGTGTCCACTGTGTCCACTGTGTCCACTGGGTCAATTGTGTCCACTGGGTCAATTGTGTCCACTGTCCACTGTGTCCATTGTGTCCACTGTGTCCATTGTGTCCACTGGGTCAACTGTGTCCACTGGGTCCACTGTGTCAATTGTGTCCACTGTTCCACTGTGTCCACTGTGTCCACTGTGTCCACTGTGTCCACTGGGTCAATTGTGTCCACTGGGTCCACTGGGTCAATTGTGTCCACTGGGTCAATTGTGTCCACTGTGTTCACTGTGTCCACTGTGTCCATTGTGTCCAATGTGTCCACTGTCCACAGTGTCCATTGTGTCCACTGTGTCCACTGTTCCACTGTGTCCATTGTGTCCATTGTGTCCCACTGGGTCAATTGTGTCCACTGTGTCCACTGTTCCACTGTGTCCATTGTGTCCATTGTGTCCACTGGGTCAATTGTGTCCACTGTGTCCACTGTGTCAATTGTGTCCACTGGGTCAATTGTGTCCACTGTGTCCACTGGGTCAATTGTGTCCATTGTGTCCACTGTGTCCACTGGGTCAATTGTGTCCACTGTGTCCATTGTGTCCACTGTGTTCACTGTGTCCACTGTGTCCACTGGGTCAATTGTGTCCACTGTGTCCACTGGGTCAATTGTGTCCACTGTGTCCACTGGGTCAATTGTGTCCACTGGGTCCACTGGGTCAATTGTGTCCACTGTGTTCACTGTGTCCACTGTGTCCACTGTGTCCAATGTGTCCACTGTGTCCATTGTGTCCAATGTGTACATTGTGTCCACTGTGTACATTGTGTCCACTGTCCACTGTGTCCCGGACACAATGGACTCCATTGTGTCCACTGTGTCCATTGTGTCCACTGTGTACATTGTGTCCTCTGTATCCACTGTGTACATTGTGTACACTGTGTACATTGTGTCCACTGTGTCCATTGTGTCCACTGTGTACATTGTGTCCACTGTGTACACTGTGTACATTGTGTCCACTGTATCCACTGTGTACATTGTGTCCACTGTGTACACTGTGTCCCGGACACAATGGACTCCATTGTGTCCACTGGGTCAATTGTGTCCATTGTGTCCACTGGGTCCACTGGGTCCACTGGGTCAATTGTGTCCACTGTGTCCACTGGGTCAATTGTGTCCACTGTGTCCACTGTGTCCACTCTGTTCACTGTGTCCACTGTGTCCATTGTGTCCACTGTCCATTGTGTCCACTGTGTCCACTGTTCCACTGTGTCCACTGGGTCAATTGTGTCCACTGTGTCCACTGGGTCAATTGTGTCCACTGTGTCCACTGTGTCCTGTGTTCCACTGTGTCCACTGGGTCAATTGTGTCCACTGTGTCCACTGGGTCAATTGTGTCCACTGTGTTCACTGTGTCCACTGTGTCCACTGTGTCCACTGTGTCCACTGTGTCCATTGTGTCCATTGTGTCCATTGTGTCCACTGTGTCCACTGTTCCACTGTGTCCACTGTGTCCACTGGGTCAATTGTGTCCACTGGGTCCACTGGGTCCACTGGGTCAATTGTGTCCACTGAGTCCATTGTGTCCATTGTGTCCACTGTCCACTGTGTCCATTGTGTCCACTGTGTCCACTGTTCCACTGTGTCCACTGTGTCCACTGGGTCAATTGTGTCCACTGTGTCCACTGGGTCAATTGTGTCCACTGTGTCCACTGGGTCAATTGTGTCCACTGTGTCCACTGGGTCCACTGGGTCAATTGTGTCCACTGTGTCCACTGTGTCCATTGTGTCCATTGTGTCCACTGTGTCCACTGTGTCCATTGTGTCCATTGTGTCCACTGTGTCCACTGTGTCCATTGTGTACATTGTGTCCACTGGGTCAATTGTGTCCACTGGGTCAATTGTGTCCACTGTGTCCACTGTGTCCACTGTGTCCACTGTGTCCACTGTGTCCACTGGGTCAATTGTGTCCACTGGGTCAATTGTGTCCACTGTCCACTGTGTCCATTGTGTCCACTGTGTCCATTGTGTCCACTGGGTCAACTGTGTCCACTGGGTCCACTGTGTCAATTGTGTCCACTGTTCCACTGTGTCCACTGTGTCCACTGTGTCCACTGTGTCCACTGGGTCAATTGTGTCCACTGGGTCCACTGGGTCAATTGTGTCCACTGGGTCAATTGTGTCCACTGTGTTCACTGTGTCCACTGTGTCCATTGTGTCCAATGTGTCCACTGTCCACAGTGTCCATTGTGTCCACTGTGTCCACTGTTCCACTGTGTCCATTGTGTCCATTGTGTCCACTGGGTCAATTGTGTCCACTGTGTCCACTGTTCCACTGTGTCCATTGTGTCCATTGTGTCCACTGGGTCAATTTTGTGTCCACCTTTTGTCCACTTTTTGGGGCAATTTTGTGTCCACTGTGTCCACTGGGTCAATTGTGTCCACTGTGTCCACTGGGTCAATTGTGTCCATTGTGTCCACTGTGTCCACTGGGTCAATTGTGTCCACTGTGTCCATTGTGTCCACTGTGTTCACTGTGTCCACTGTGTCCACTGGGTCAATTGTGTCCACTGTGTCCCCTGGGTCAATTGTGTCCACTGTGTCCACTGGGTTTAATTTTGTCCACTGGGTCCACTGGGTCAATTGTGTCCACTGTGTTCACTGTGTCCACTGTGTCCACTGTGTCCAATGTGTCCACTGTGTCCATTGTGTCCAATGTGTACATTGTGTCCACTGTGTACACTGTGTACATTGTGTCCACTTTTCCCCTGTGTCCCGGACACAATGGACTCCATTGTGTCCACTGTGTCCATTGTGTCCACTGTGTACATTGTGTCCTCTGTATCCACTGTGTACATTGTGTACACTGTGTACATTGTGTCCACTGTATCCACTGTGTACATTGTGTCCACTGTGTACACTGTGTCCCGGACACAATGGACTCCATTGTGTCCACTGGGTCAATTGTGTCCATTGTGTCCACTGGGTCCACTGGGTCAATTGTGTCCACTGTGTCCACTGGGTCAATTGTGTCCACTGTGTCCACTGTGTCCACTCTGTTCACTGTGTCCACTGTGTCCATTGTGTCCACTGTCCATTGTGTCCACTGTGTCCACTGTTCCACTGTGTCCACTGTGTCCACTGGGTCAATTGTGTCCACTGTGTCCACTGGGTCAATTGTGTCCACTGTGTCCACTGTGTCCTGTGTTCCCTGTGTCCACTGGGTCAATTGTGTCCACTGTGTCCACTGGGTCAATTGTGTCCACTGTGTCCACTGTGTCCATTGTGTCCATTGTGTCCACTGTGTCCACTGTGTCCATTGTGTCCATTGTGTCCATTGTGTCCACTGTGTCCACTGTTCCACTGTGTCCATTGTGTACATTGTGTCCACTGGGTCAATTGTGTCCACTGGGTCAATTGTGTCCACTGTGTCCACTGTGTCCACTGGGTCCACTGTGTCCACTGTGTCCACTGTGTCCACTGGGTCAATTGTGTCCACTGGGTCAATTGTGTCCACTGTCCACTGTGTCCATTGTGTCCACTGTGTCCATTGTGTCCACTGGGTCAACTGTGTCCACTGGGTCCACTGTGTCAATTGTGTCCACTGTTCCACTGTGTCCACTGTGTCCACTGTGTCCACTGTGTCCACTGGGTCAATTGTGTCCACTGGGTCCACTGGGTCAATTGTGTCCACTGGGTCAATTGTGTCCACTGTGTTCACTGTGTCCACTGTGTCCATTGTGTCCAATGTGTCCACTGTCCACAGTGTCCATTGTGTCCACTGTGTCCACTGTTCCACTGTGTCCATTGTGTCCATTGTGTCCACTGGGTCAATTGTGTCCACTGTGTCCACTGTTCCACTGTGTCCATTGTGTCCATTGTGTCCACTGGGTCAATTGTGTCCACTGTGTCCACTGTGTCAATTGTGTCCACTGGGTCAATTGTGTCCACTGTGTCCACTGGGTCAATTGTGTCCATTGTGTCCACTGTGTCCACTGGGTCAATTGTGTCCACTGTGTCCATTGTGTCCACTGTGTTCACTGTGTCCACTTGTCCACTGGGTCAATTGTGTCCACTGTGTCCACTGGGTCAATTGTGTCCACTGTGTCCACTGGGTCAATTGTGTCCACTGGGTCCACTGGGTCAATTGTGTCCACTGTGTTCACTGTGTCCACTGTGTCCACTGTGTCCAATGTGTCCACTGTGTCCATTGTGTCCAATGTGTACATTGTGTCCACTGTGTACACTGTGTACATTGTGTCCACTGTCCACTGTGTCCCGGACACAATGGACTCCATTGTGTCCACTGTGTCCATTGTGTCCACTGTGTACATTGTGTCCTCTGTATCCACTGTGTACATTGTGTACACTGTGTACATTGTGTCCACTGTGTCCATTGTGTCCACTGTGTACATTGTGTCCACTGTGTACACTGTGTACATTGTGTCCACTGTATCCACTGTGTACATTGTGTCCACTGTGTACACTGTGTCCCGGACACAATGGACTCCATTGTGTCCACTGGGTCAATTGTGTCCATTGTGTCCACTGGGTCCACTGGGTCAATTGTGTCCACTGTGTCCACTGGGTCAATTGTGTCCACTGGGTCCACTGGGTCCACTGGGTCAATTGTGTCCACTGTGTCCACTGGGTCAATTGTGTCCACTGTGTCCACTGTGTCCACTCTGTTCACTGTGTCCACTGTGTCCATTGTGTCCACTGTCCATTGTGTCCACTGTGTCCACTGTTCCACTGTGTCCACTGGGTCAATTGTGTCCACTGTGTCCACTGGGTCAATTGTGTCCACTGTGTCCACTGTGTCCTGTGTTCCACTGTGTCCACTGGGTCAATTGTGTCCACTGTGTCCACTGGGTCAATTGTGTCCACTGTGTTCACTGTGTCCACTGTGTCCACTGTGTCCACTGTGTCCACTGTGTCCATTGTGTCCATTGTGTCCATTGTGTCCACTGTGTCCACTGTTCCACTGTGTCCACTGTGTCCACTGGGTCAATTGTGTCCACTGGGTCCACTGGGTCCACTGGGTCAATTGTGTCCACTGAGTCCATTGTGTCCATTGTGTCCACTGTCCACTGTGTCCATTGTGTCCACTGTGTCCACTGTTCCGCTGTGTCCACTGTGTCCACTGTGTCCAATGTGTCCATTGTGTCCATTGTGTCCATTGTGTCCACTGTCCAATGTGTCCATTGTGTCCACTGTTCCACTGTTCCACTGTTCCACTGTGTCCACTGGGTCAATTGTGTCCACTGTGTCCACTGGGTCAATTGTGTCCACTGTGTCCACTGTGTCCACTGGGTCCACTGGGTCAATTGTGTCCACTGTGTCCACTGGGTCCACTGGGTCAATTGTGTCCACTGTGTCCACTGTGTCCATTGTGTCCATTGTGTCCACTGTGTCCACTGTGTCCATTGTGTCCATTGTGTCCACTGTGTCCACTGTTCCACTGTGTACATTGTGTACATTGTGTCCACTGGGTCAATTGTGTCCACTGGGTCAATTGTGTCCACTGTGTCCACTGTGTCCACTGGGTCAATTGTGTCCACTGGGTCCACTGGGTCAATTGTGTCCACTGTGTCCACTGGGTCAATTGTGTCCACTGTCCACTGTGTCCATTGTGTCCACTGTGTCCATTGTGTCCACTGGGTCAATTGTGTCCACTGGGTCCACTGTGTCAATTGTGTCCACTGTTCCACTGTGTCCACTGTGTCCACTGGGTCAATTGTGTCCACTGGGTCCACTGGGTCAATTGTGTCCACTGGGTCAATTGTGTCCACTGTGTTCACTGTGTCCACTGTGTCCATTGTGTCCAATGTGTCCACTGTGTCCATTGTGTCCATTGTGTCCACTGTCCACAGTGTCCATTGTGTCCACTGTGTCCACTGTTCCACTGTGTCCATTGTGTCCATTGTGTCCACTGTGTCCACTGGGTCAATTGTGTCCACTGTGTCCACTGTGTCAATTGTGTCCACTGTGTCCACTGGGTCAATTGTGTCCACTGTGTCCACTGGGTCAATTGTGTCCATTGTGTCCACTGTGTCCACTGGGTCAATTGTGTCCACTGTGTCCATTGTGTCCACTGTGTTCACTGTGTCCACTGGGTCAATTGTGTCCACTGTGTCCACTGGGTCCACTGGGTCAATTGTGTCCACTGAGTCCATTGTGTCCACTGTCCACTGTGTCCACTGTGTCCACTGTTCCACTGTGTCCACTGTGTCCACTGTGTCCACTGTGTCCACTGTGTCCATTGTGTCCATTGTATCCAATGTGTCCACTGTGTCCACTGTTCCACTGTGTCCACTGTGTCCACTGGGTCAATTGTGTCCACTGTGTCCACTGGGTCAATTGTGTCCACTGTGTCCACTGGGTCAATTGTGTCCACTGTGTCCACTGGGTCCACTGGGTCAATTGTGTCCACTGTGTCCACTGTGTCCACTGTGTCCATTGTGTCCATTGTGTCCACTGTGTCCACTGTTCCACTGTGTACATTGTGTACATTTTGTCCACTGTGTCCACTGGGTCAATTGTGTCCACTGTGTCCATTGTGTCCACTGTGTTCACTGTGTCCACTGTGTCCACTGGGTCAATTGTGTCCACTGTGTCCACTGTGTCCACTGGGTCAATTGTGTCCACTGTGTCCACTGGGTCAATTGTGTCCACTGTGTCCACTGGGTCCACTGGGTCAATTGTGTCCACTGTGTTCACTGTGTCCACTGTGTCCACTGGGTCAATTGTGTCCACTCTGTCCAATGTGTCCACTGTGTCCATTGTGTCCACTGTCCACTGTGTCCCGGACACAATGAACTCCATTGTGTCCATTGTGTCCACTGTGTCCACTGTGTCCATTGTGTCCATTGTGTCCACTGTGTCCACTGTGTCCACTGTGTACATTGTGTCCACTGTGTCCACTGTGTACATTGTGTCCACTGTGTACATTGTGTCCACTGTGTACATTGTGTCCACTGTGTCCACTGTGTCCACTGTTCCACTGTGTCCATTGTGTCCACTGTGTCCACTGTTCCACTGTGTCCACTGTGTCCATTGTGTCCACAGGTGTAGAGAGTGAGCCTTTCATTGCTGCCCTGGCGGATGACGTGACCAATCAGTTCCTCTTGACCGTCACTGACCGCTATGTACTGGAGAAGGATCTGGACGGGGAGGTGACAGAGGTGCTGGACCTGCAGTGTCTGCGCAGTCTGCAGTGTCTGGCGCAGGGAGGCAACGAGGGAGAGGGTGGGGTGGTTCGACTCGTGTTTGATTACATACGGAAGGATCGACAGGAACGCAGATATCTCATGGAGGATGCCGCAGACAGGGAGGTGTGTGTGTAGGTTTTAGGGATGTCTCGGTTATATATAATTATTTTGTTATTTGTTTATTATTTTGATTGGTGTGTAAATGTTTCAGGTACATTGGGATTTTATTTATTTCTATTATTATTTTTATTTTATTTGGTGTGCATCTGTTTCATATATCATGAGCTATAATTGCTTATTTTTAATTATTATTAGTTTAATTTTTATTTGGTTTAACATGGTTCATCAGTTTGTTTTATTTATTTAAAGTGTTATGTACTGAACAATAATTATAATGTACTATTGAATGTTAGGTGTTAAGTCAGTAGATAACATTTTAGTTTTTTTTACAAACATGATCACATGTTACAAGTCAACAATTTCAAGTCAACATTAAATTTGTTTAATTTATACAGTATCAGTCAATGTTATTTTCATTGTTGCAGAAATTCTGTGAGTTACTGGAACCAATGTTAGAAGACGGGACTGTCTCAGGTCAGACGAAAGACAAATATGAGGTTTGTTATCTTTCCCACATAAAAAATCATGTTTTTATTAATATATTATATATTCTTCTTTATTTTCTAGTTTATCAAAAATATAATCATCAAATTATTTGTCTAAACACACCAATCTTCGTGGAGACTTGAAATGGAAAAAATGTGTGACTGGTTAAATTGTTTTACAACCACTTTGGAACATCGTCAGGTAAACGTAAGTTATGCTGTCATTTAGATATCAGAGTGAGCCATTAGACTTTGTCTCACAATCAATTTAGTTGAAGTTCAGAACATTTTGTTTGTATTTTATACATTTCATTGATGAAAAATCTGTTTGCTATGGGAATGTAACGAAACAAGAATTCTCACGCACTCAGAACATTTACCGTAAAAACAATGAAGTACTTTAGTTAAGTCATCATGATTGTTAGCTGTATAAAAACATACCTGGCATTAGTTCACATGGACTTACATCCCTTACATCATTCTATAAAAAATGAATCATAACTAATTGTGTTTAGAGTGTGTGCAGAATATATTAATTATTTTAGTACTACGGCCATCAGATGTTGTGATTCTGAAAGTTTAATGCTCAACAAATTGCATTGTTTGTTAGGATTTATTTTAATTTCATCATCATAAAACTGACAAATACGTCATTCACAATTAGCATGACCGAATACACTGCTGCTGTTAGTTGCAGGATGGTAATGTATACAAAGTCTATTATCGCCAGCATTATTTAGTTATTCTGATTGTGACTATCTACATGCAACAAAATATATCATTACTATTAAAGCAATCCATCTAGATAAGTTGTTACTTGGTAAATTGCCATTAATGACATTAGTAACGTCGTCCACCGTTAGTGCAGTTGAAGATTTTTGCAGTCAGGTACACAAAAATGCACAAAGCTAAACAAATTAAACTGGGCTATAATCCACGATTAGCGCTATTGTAATGCTAACCCATCAGCCTTATAGGCGATACATAACATGTACCTCCAGGTAGAGGGTAATTGTGTGTACAAAACCGACTTGAATAACAGACATTGTCAATGACACAATTGTGGCCTTTTAGTTTTACATTCAAGTGTCACACACTGTGCAGCCGCAATAACGAACGGTCGGACTGAAATGGTTAACATCCCATATGTTGTTTCAGTGCATGAAGTGTGGGGCCACGTTCAATGATTCTCTGGCCAAGCACACATTTACGACAGCAGCAACATCGCCAGCTAGAAACACAATGTCAAAGACTGGTATGTTGTTTAGTCAGGGTACTGCTAGATGCATTCAACACGGGGCAATAAGATTGAGAAATGTCAGTCATCTGTGTGTAACAAGATATACATTATGCAATCTAGAAGTATGTGTTCCAGTTGAATTGCACTGTATTATATTGGGTGTAATTTTTTGAAGAAACAGTAAATATAATTGTAGTGTTTAGACTTGTGTTTCAACTGAATACTGTTCAGTTATGACTCTTTTTTATTATGTCCTTAGAGAACTACCCACCCACCAAACAGAGCTGCAAACACATGTAGAAGACAGCCCCCAGAGTGTTCATGGTCGATGTTTGATATGATATAAATGTGAATTTTTCAATACAAACCATAAAAATTACCAAGCATTTCATGGTTATACCACTGAAAATGTTTTTAATATTGATGGCACATTATATGAGACTGATTATAGCAAGATTTATTTCCTTCATTCTCTGTTTATTCTTGCAATATTTTATACCCGTAGGTAACCCATGCGATGTCCTCCAGTGCCCCTCATGTGGTAGTGCCCTCATCGTTCAGCTCGATGACCAACACCAGGGGGCACCAGGTTGGCAGCGAACAGCGAGCACCCCGATTGACAAACACACGTCACCCATTGGCACCTCGCCCCGTGGGTCAACCACATTGAATCTGTCCCCGCGCAAGTCTTTATTTATCAAGTGAGTCACATGTTTGGTCTGATGAGATAACAGAAGATATCTATTCACAGACTACGTTCAATTACGACTGCTTTGGTAGTCGTAACATGCATACATTATGATACAAACATATTAAACGGCTGCACTAAACTTAAATTGCCAACATTGGGCTCTGATCACTCACAGAATTTCTATCTGAAGGGAAATGCTAAATGGGTTAGATTTTATGAGAAATCTTAAATGAAATAAACAGATAATTTGTGTTGAAATGTAACCTTGCCAAAAGCTAAAACGGTAACATATTGTTCATTTGACTTTTCAAGTAACAGATGATAATATGATATGTCTGTGATTAGTTTTTTAGACAGACAAAGTGCTTGGAGAAGTGCTTTTATGGAACTAAAGTTATACTCTTCTTTCAGAGATCACGAGTGCTCGGTAACCATGGCAACAGACGTGTCGACATCATACCAATCCTGCCAGACAGGTCTTTCCTGTTCATTTCAGTCACTACCAAATTCGCCTTCTGTGAGGGGCGGGGTACTTGCACACAGTTACCCTGACTGTTTTGAAGTTAGGTTGAACAACGGCGGCAGCAGAATGAACAACGGTTCAGAAATGCTGACGGATGCTGACAAACCATCAACGGTGCCACAAAGGACTAGTGCTGCCATGGCAACTGCTGGTGATGGCACAGCTTGTTGTCATAGCAACGACAACAGCATTGAAACCATAACGGAGCACAGGCCGTCTGAATATTGCCGCACAGGAATTAGCGTAGACTCGAGTGAGTTTGCGAGTCGTCATCGTTACTTGCGTGTCAACACAGCCGAGTCCGATATCGTCGTTCTCGGAAACCACCACTCGTCAGAGATTTCCTGTGCAACTGAGGACAGCGACATCCTGATCCTTGCGAATAACCCTAGCACAGTCTCGCTAGGTGGCGCCAGTGATATTGTCGTGAACTCGGAGACTGACAGTGACATCTCCGTGTTATGTCCGTCCACAGTCGCCGCTATCGAGCCTGACTGCGACACATTGACCAGTTCGCCTCGGACGTCGGCCAGCATCGACATCGATGGTCAACTCAGTCGGATGCTGCACACCAGGGTAAACTTAGGTCATTCGTCTCCATACAGCAGGTCACATGACCTGAGCCCGAGCGGCTCATTGACGGACCGCGCTGTCAATAGCATGGTCTCAAGCATGTATGAGAAGAACATCTTTGAGTCGGACGGAAGTGCCTACGACACAACCTCCAGTGATGGAGATGCAGGCGGTCACACAAGGCTGAAACAAAAACGGTCCAGTCCACAGCGCAGTGGTGGCACCCCCTGCCACTCACCGGTGGCAAACGGGGACGTCTTCCAGTACTGTTATGACAACTATGCACAAGTTGATCACCGATTGAAGCTCCACCTGGTGATGAAACTGTTCGCGGCCGACGAAGAATTCCAGCTGCTTTTGAGGGTGTGTGCGAGTTTATTTATTTTGTATATACTGTTGCATTATTGTTTCAAATGCCTTGTCCATCCGCCATGTAAAGTTAATTATCTGGGTGCTGCTCTTGTTAAATAGCTTGATAAATATAAACCAGGGTGATCCTAGTGTGTGTGGACATATGCAAATATCTGGAATGTTATTGGCAAAAAAGTTCCAGTATTGATTGCGAATAGTGGATGACTGGATGGTGGAGGTGGATGCCTGGATGGTGGAGGTGGATGCCTGGATGGTGGAGGTGGATGCCTGGATGGTGGAGGTGGATGCCTGGATGGTGGAGGTGGATGCCTGGATGGTGGAGGTGGATGCCTGGATGGTGGAGGTGGATGCCTGGATGGTGGAGGTGGATGCCTGGATGGTGGAGGTGGATGCCTGGATGGTGGAGGTGGATGCTGGATGGTGGAGGTGGATGCCTGGATGGTGGAGGTTCCTGGATGGTGATTGCCTGGATGGTGGGGGTGGATGCCTGGATGGTGGAGGTGGATGCCTGGATGGTGGAGGTGGATGCCTGGATGGTGGAGGGTGGGATGTTCCTGGATGGTGGAGGTGGATGCCTGGATGGTGGAGGTGGATGCCTGGATGGTGGAGGTGGATGCCTGGATGGTGGAGGTGGATGCCTGGATGGTGGAGGTGGATGAGGGAGACGGATGCGTGGATAGTGGGGTTGGATGCCTGGATGGTGGAGGTGGATGCCTGGATGGTGGAGGTGGATGCCTGGATGGTGGAGGTGGATGCCTGGATGGTGGAGGTGGATGCCTGGATGGTGGGGTGGATGCCTGGATGGGGGGGTGGATGCTGGATGGGGATGCCTGGATGGTGGAGGTGGATGCCTGGATGGTGGAGGTGGATGCCTGGATGGTGGAGGTGGATGCCTGGATGGGGGGGATGGTGGGGAGGATGCCTGGATGGTGGGGGTGGATGCATGGATGGTGGATGCCTGGATGGTGGAGGTGGATGCCTGGATGGTGGAGGTGGATGCCTGGATGGTGGATGCCTGGATGGTGGAGGTGGATGCCTGGATGGTGGAGGTGGATGCCTGGATGGTGGAGGTGGATGCCTGGATGGTGGAGGTGGATGCCTGGATGGTGGAGATGGATGCCTGGATGGTGGGGGTGGATGCTGGATGGTGGAGGTGGATGCCTGGTGGAGGTGGATGCCTGGATGGTGGAGGTGGATGCCTGGATGGTGGAGGTGGATGCCTGGATGGTGGAGGTGGATGCCTGGATGGTGGAGGTGGATGCTGCAGGGTGCAGGTTTTTACGAGAGCTGGAGGATCCTGAATGGCAGGGAAATTGGATAGTTAAAAATCCAGGTGAGTGGAGCAGGGAAATGGTTCAAAAGGGCCGGAAAGGTTGGAGGTTCCTGGAGGGGGGTTCCGTGGATTGAGGTGGAACCCCCTGCCATTGGAGGTTCCTGGATGGTGGGGTGGATGCCTGGATGGTGGAGGTGGATGCCTGGATGGTGGAGGTGGATGCCTGGATGGTGGAGGTGGATGCCTGGATGGTGGAGGTGGATGCCTGGATGGTGGAGGTGGATGCCTGGATGGTGGAGGTGGATGCCTGGATGGTGGAGGTGGATGCCTGGATGGTGGAGGTGGATGCCTGGATGGTGGAGGTGGATGCCTGGATGGTGGAGGTGGATGCCTGGATGGTGGAGGTGGATGCCTGGATGGTGGAGGTGGATGGTGGGGGTGGATGCCTGGATGGTGGAGGTGGATGCCTGGATGGTGGGGGTGGATGCCTGGATGGTGGAGGTGGATGCCTGGATGGTGGAGGTGGATGCCTGGATGGTGGAGGTGGATGCCTGGATGGTGGAGGTGGATGCCTGGATGGTGGAGGTGGATGCCTGGAGGGGGGTGAGGTGGTGGATGCCTGGATGGTGGAGGTGGATGCCTGGATGGTGGGGGTGGATGCCTGGATGGTGGAGGTGGATGCCTGGATGGTGGGGGTGGATGCCTGGATGGTGGGGGTGGATGCCTGGATGGTGGAGGTGGATGCCTGGATGGTGGGGGTGGATGCCTGGATGGTGGAGGTGGATGCCTGGATGGTGGGGGTGGATGCCTGGATGGTGGAGGTGGATGCCTGGATGGTGGAGGTGGATGCCTGGATGGTGGAGGTGGATGGTGCTATGTGCAGGTTTTTACAGAGCATGGAAATCCGTGAATGGCATGGAATTGGACTAGTTAAAATCAAGTCATTGAAACATGGAATTTTCAAAATGGCACGGAAAGGCTTGGAATTCTAAGTTTTCGTAATTAAATGGCAAACACCCATGCCATTCATTTCTGTGCCTTTGGGCAACCTACACACATCCAGAGGAGGCCAGTGAGTAAAACATGAACATACTGTAATGGTGGTTTGTAATGGCGACCCATGGTTTATTCAATGCATGGGTGTAAACTGGTACATTTGTTACTTGTAATCAAACTAAAAATGTATGTTTGAGTAACTATTGTGGTCAGTATTAGTTGGTTTTGGCATGGATGTCTTAAAGGAAGCCTGGAAATGCATATAAATGGTACTGAATGTTATAGTTGTGAAGCCAGACTTCATATATAACAGTAATGTAATAATAACAGCATATGAAACGGTAATGAAAAAGGAAACTAATTATCATATTACTTTGCAAGTAATTGTTCCCAGGTGTGTTTAAAAATGTGTTCTTGCCTAGATATAAATAACTTAGCAGTCAGTAGAGTGTTTTATCCATGGTGCTAAATTGGTTTCAGTGTGGAATTGTGCTGCCAAAAAAATCAGAGTTTCCAGCATTACTTGTTGTGTCTTCCGCCCGAATGTATGTCCTCCGAATAGCTGGAAAACAAAGGTTTGTGTTACTCTTAATCTGTCACCAAATCATTTACTTGATCAAACAATTTATTGTTATATAATTTTCTATATGTATTGTGTGTAAAAGTTCTTGTGTGTTTACATACCATGTTTTTATTATTACACTTGGAATCCACCCCGCACAATGTGCATGCAAATACAAGATGTTTTTTAGTAACACAAAAACATCTAATATAAACCAGTTAAGGCAAATATCACTTATAATGACTAAAGTACAAACAGTGACCCTGCTGTTAAAAAGAATGCAGTCTTTTGGTGATACTAACAAGAATTTGTATTATTTTCTTTTCACCAAAATTTGGCTTGTCCTTGTAAATATTAAGTAGGTTTGATTTTGTAACGAATTATCTTTTTAAAATGAGATGGGCAAAAATTAAGTTTGGGAAAACAACGTTTTTTAATCATGAGGAGGGTGTCACATTGCTACGGTAGAAATAAATAACCACATCTTGAGTTGAGTCTTGTCGCCATGGTTACAGCATTGACTACCCGGAAAAGTGGCTGAAGATGGTCCAGCAGCTTCCCCTGTCCACTCTCCGGGGCATCCAGCTGGGACTGGGCTGTCAGCTGGTCAAGCTGGACTTTGGAAATGTCTGTCTTATCGCACTACTCCGAGACGATGCTCGCTCGCAGAACTTCACCACACAGTTCACAGGTGGCGCCACTTACTACCTTCACCTTAACTAATATTTTACGTGTTGTTTGTTAATGAATTTTATTTCATACAACATCACACATAATGTTGATTTTATTTTATTTCAAAAAGGGTAAAAAGAAGAAGTGTAATACTTGCATAATATTTACCAGTTGCTTCGATTAGCTTATTAATCCACTATCATGACAATGTTAACAAATATTTAAGATAAACATACATCAGCTGAAAATAATTAAGACAAAATACAAAAAAGATGAAACAAGTTCAAGTGAATAACTGTATTCATATAATAAAGTAGATTAAAGCAACTCCAGTTTGCTTGATAATAAATATTGATAAATGAAAACAGTTATGAGCAATTATATTTAAAAGTATAATAACAATATTACAATAGAATAAAAAATGATGTTGATGTCAAGTATATTAAATGCAGTAATGAATGATTTATTGTTATGAAATGTCTCCCAGCCGTGCTGCAAGAGTGGGTGTTTCACGGCACGCGGACGCCTCCAGCAGTGATGACGGAGAACAGAGCTGAGTTGACCGACCTGACACAGAATGTTCTGCTGTACACAGACAGTGACACTGACACTGATGACGTCGACACGACACTCATCATGTTTGTCATGTGTCACCAGGAAACGACACTTGCAGGTAACTTCACACGGCAAATTGATACTACATGAATTTTTGAATTGTTCCCAAATTACTTGAGGTTTTGTTTATGGCGAGTGAAGCAAATGAATATCTTGCAGTGACTAGCATTGGACTCACTTGGAGGAGTTTGTGTTTATTATTGTAATAATTATGTAAAAAGTAATGTTTTTATTGTTTTCTTACTGTTACTTGTAATACCTCTGGAAGCAGTTCTAAATAACCGTCTTCATGATAGACTATGATGTTTCTTATAAAACCCTATGGGAAAGGTTTAATATGCACAGGCATTCAGGCACGCACATATACACACACAAACACACACAAACACACAGTATATTGCAAACTTACATTTTATAGCAAGACAAACTTATAAGAATCTACTCACTGTGTTCTGTGACACCACATTTGTTGCTTCCATTGTAAACTAACTAGGCGCCATTGATGTCTTGTAAAATTCAAGCTGCGATGGCATATAACAATATAATTTGTCAGGAAATTCATCCAGATCTGTTACCTTACCTTAGGATACCTTAGGACGGTTCTGATCGTAGGATTCTGTGTTCCTCTGTGATCAGCTCTTTGTTGTCATAATCTATTAATATAAGATCGCGTGTTCTGGTTCTATTGTTAGTAATTCTTAACGGTGCTTCAAAGTCTTACACAATATCCTGGTTGTACCAGAATTTGTCTAGTCATGTTTTGAATGATTCTAGAGATTTAGCTGTTACCACTATTACCACCAGCTGTTATCTGGGAGACTATGCCATGGTTCGGTAATTCGAATTGGAAATATATTTGTTCTTAGGTTTAGTTTGGCTCTTTGGTGAATAATTTCAGAGAGTGTCCTCTGTTTCCTGTTCTTTGTGATATTTCATTGTTTCTCAAAAGATTTGGTACAGATTTGTGGTCATAAATGTTGTGTTATTTTGTAGATTTCTATCATGTCTCCTCTTAATCTCCGATATGCTAATGTAGGTAGTTTAAGTAATTTAATCTTTCTATATATGATAGGTCCCTCATACCTGGTAATTCTTTAGTGGCTCTTCTCTGAATGTTTTCTAAGGCACTTTTGTGTTTTATGTTATATGGGTGCCATACTGCCATGGCGTAGTCTAGGTGGGATCTAACCATTGTTTTGTAGAGTGGCAAAAAAGTATGTATATCTAGAAATTGGAAGGTTCTTCTAATAATTGTGGTCATTTAATTGCCTTATTTATCACTTGGCTTATATGTCCATCAAATGTAAGTTTGGAGTCAAAGGGTATACCTAGATCTTTTTCTTTATCATGTGTGTCTATTGTTTTTGTAACATTGTTCGTTGTTGTATAATATTGATTTTCACCTACATTATTTTTTCCAATCTCCATATGTGTACATTTGTCTGGGTGAAGTTTGAGCATACAATTTACACTCCATTATTCTATGATGGTTATATCTTGTGGTAGTATATTTTGGTCATCCATATATTTTGGTCATCCCTCTATGTTGTGCTGTGGTCAAAGAGGTGCAGAGATTAAAGACGCAGGTGGAACTGTCTGATGCTGTCACTGGTTCAGTGGCTGATAGGGAAGTACCGGGTAATTACAATAAAGTTGTTGTCATGGTAGACATGAGAGATCGATATCAGACACTGCTGAAGGGGAGGCTTGTATTGCTGAAGTGGGGCTTGTACTGCTGAAAGGGACTTGTCCTGCTGAAGGGGGGCTTGTACTGCTGAAGGGGGCTTGTACTGTTGAAGGGGGCTTGTACTGCTGAAGGGGGGCTTGTACACTGCTGAAGGGGGGCTTGTACACGAATTATGGTATGTTTTCTTAACAGAACGAATGCAGTACTTGAAGATGTTCGTCTTGCACTGTTTCAGGTGAGTGTCATTTGGTTCCCGTGGACCTAGTTGTCACACCTAGCCACGTGTACCTGGCAGCAGACAGTGTCGGCTGTTGTCTTGTGGCCGCCAGTGACAGGAGCAGCAAGAAGTCTCCTCCACAGAAGGCTCAGTTTGTCTTCAAGGCGCGACACAAGTTGTTGGATTTAACAAGTATTGTAAGTTCACTGTTTGGGGCAACTTCTCACATTGGAAAAGACAATGAAAGACGTATTACTGTGCTGTAGTGACATTACATAGATGTGTAAAATATTCATCTCTATATTTTAATTTGTGTCTGTCCTGAAACTGGCGATTGGAATTACATCATTTTAAACCATTAAAACTAATCACAACATCATTAGGTATGTGTTTATACTGCATTAGAGAGAATTTAATGTTTAGTGTTAAGCAAATATGCTTCGTACACATAAAAATGTATTTGTCAACTCGATATAATTGTACTATTTCCAGATATTTCATCAACAATACATGCAAATTCACTATGTTCATTCCATCATTCATATTAACTCAGCGGAGATATAAATTGCAATATAGGCAGATCTGTTGTGTTGTTTGTGTAATTTGAATTGTTATACTGGAACCTATTGCAAGGACAATATCTGTTTTACAAAGTATATTAGCATAATATTGGAAAGTCTTTTTTTAAATTGTACCTGTAATAGAGATTGAAAACTATATATGTTCATTTCTTTTGCATTACCGTATGTCTTCATTGCTTTTCTGTTCTCCATGTTTCAGGATTTGTTCAAAACTGCCCCGACTAAAGCGTCACTTCATTTTGTTGACGAGTGTTCACAGGAGGAAACCATTTGGTGTGTCACCATGGAAACAAAGTCATCTCTTCAGTCACTGGTTTCATCGATCAGCCAGCCGTGGGAACAGCAATTTGGAGTAGAATTGCAAGTGAATGTGTGTGTCGATTCAGGAAGCTGAGACAACCACACACAGCTTGTGTTAGTTCTGCTGTCCTAAGGTTCACAACTTTATATACAGGATTTAATAATTGCAATACATTACGGCCATAATATGTTACTGTGGCATATAATCACAGGTGACTGATTGTTTTCATTTGGTGGGATCAAATGTATAATATATAGTTGCTGGAAAGAATGACACCAATCACACAGAGCGATGGTTTGGGGGGGGTTGTTCTGGTGCAATGTTATTATGCTAAATGCAGTCCACAGTGTTTGGTATTTGGGCCTGACATGTCCCATTCCATTTAATAGGTGCTAGTGCAGTTTATACATACAATGTATGTTTTTTGCACTAACGAACTATCAAATAGAATGGAAGATACCAGGTGCAAAATTGTATATATATATATATATATATATATATATATATGTATATATATATATATATATATAATATATATATATATATATATATATACGTATATGTATATGTACCTGGTACATCTATATAATAAGCGTAATGGCAGCCTAGGTTAACTGTCCCATGATGAAAAGTATATGATTTACAACATTCAAGAAAGTCTTTCAAGATCATCAAAATATTTTTGAGTCAAATTGTTAATGATATTATTACATAGATATACAACGCATACAAACAGTTCAAATTCTAAAATAAAAAGGTATTCATGCAACCAGAAATCAAACCTAGGCAGATGGCTTTGATCTGCTTAAAGCAAGGCATCTGCCTAATAATAAAAAGTAGTTCTTTACTCATAGTTGGTCGACATATGCTGTTGTTATACTTTATATATATTTATATTTATATATATATATATATACATATATATGTATATATATAATATATATATATGTATAATATATATATATATGGATCCAGCACATTGTTAATATTAACACTGTTGCAGATTACAAGTCAAGTGCGTCAACCATTAAGAGATAAATTAAGTCAAACTTGCTCAGAATGTTATGTGTATATACTGTTATGTACAGCCAGATAGTTTGTGGCCAGAGACATATATCAGCATGTGATCCATGTTGTTTCATGCATTGACTTTGTTGTTGATTTTGCATATTCCTGAACTTGTCAATGTACCCCAGTAGTTGCAGTGATGACGTCATCATATAATGTGATGGTGCAGTCAGTCTGAGTTACAATTTCATACGTTGCAATGATGTAGTCATGTTAAGTTGTAATATTATCAGTCTCCAAATTCCACGTTTTTCGACCAATCAGGAACATGACATTTCTCTTCCCACTTTGTAGTTTATCAGAAGCAAGACTCAAGTAGTTAAAAATGTAGAAAGAAAAATGTATCCTAAGTGTATTTTTGTAATCGTGACCTTTTGAAGAATCAATGTTCCACTTGTAAAAATAAACAGTCCATCTTGCGTGATTATATATTAACGTTAGCCAGTACTTGTCAAAATATAAACTGTGCTTTGTAGTAGGGCATTATTACTATTGGCTATAAAAATATTTTAATCATCATTATTAAGAAAAAAAATTCTTTGACTACAATTTTTATGTTTTTCCATTGTCATGTACACAATTATCGTATATCCTATGACATTGTTGCTTCTAATAATAACTTTTATTTGAAAAAAAATTAGTCAAACTGTTTTCATGATATTGCAATACAAATATATACGCACACAGTAAAGTGGTGATAATCGACAGCAATTTCACCGCGTTTCCTTAACTCTGGCCTGAAAATGCATGT
Source organism: Ridgeia piscesae (assembly GCA_025642075.2). NCBI lineage: Eukaryota > Metazoa > Annelida > Polychaeta > Sabellida > Siboglinidae > Ridgeia > Ridgeia piscesae. The sequence goes on from JAODUO010000181.1 coordinate 551,418, forward strand.
TGTTAGCAGGGCACATGTACCAGGACGCTGTGTTTCGGTTAGCGGTAAATCGTCGTAGACGTAGAAAACGAACATGACGACTGTCCTAGCTGACATCATTTCTGGTTGTTGACTCAATCATTGGCTGTCAGCTATTTGTGAATAGGATCACAATATAAAATTCCTTGTTGTAGAACAACACCAAAGCGACGACGTCAAATCCTGTTATGCTCTGAATGGGTATTTCAGCGGTATGCTGCAGTTTTCTGCATTGTGTATGTTAAATGTGATGAGGTTTAATGTACATGTTACTAGGCTAATGGACTTCATTGGGCTTGTTATAAGAGCTATGCAGTATAAATAAATGTATGTCTTATGTTTATACATATATTGAGATAATCTTCTCGAGATTGTATAAAGAAGATGAAAATCGTCAGTGTGTATCAATATTCTATGTGTTTTTGTTAAAGTAATACCAATATGTTTTTGATAAAGTAACTGAATAAACGTACCGGCTATCTGACAGTTATGTCGATTCGTCAGCTATGTGAGGTCATCATGACATCATAAGAAGTAAAATTTGACACTAGTTGACTCAAGTCGTTCTTATATCGTTTTATAGGAATGTTTAAACCAAAGTATCTTATACGTGTCACTGTCCAATATCTGGCATATTTACGCCATTTAAATATGTTAACATTTAATAAAATGGCTCTGTTATGAATTACGTTGCAATGATTGGATTGAGTTAACAATACGGGTATAATGTTCTAAAGATAGCTCTGATGAATTGCGCGGGTAATCGATGCTTGTTATATATTATAGGTTAATTACAAAGTACTGATTGGTTATTAAATCGATAATTTTTACGAAACGTAACCAGGGTAATATAGGTAGTCTGAGTCCAGTTTTAATGAAACATGGCTAGATGAATATAGTTCTTTGCAATGTATTTATATGTACATTGATTGTGTGGTTGCAAACCCGGCGAGATCCCGTTGACAGAAGAAGTTATATTAGGTCAGTGTTCTGTGCCTTGTTTCGCCTTTGTAAAGTGCATGTGATAACGTTTCTTCGAGTGGTCATTGACGTTGGCGTGTGCGTGTTGATACGCTGAACGTTAGTTACGTATGGTATGACGTAGCTTGGTGCACACAAGAGCGTTGACGTTGCGCTTGTGACGTAGTACTACGTCAACAGTGCCGATGGTGTATAAATAAATATTGTTTGTTCGGCAAACTGCGTGATTTATCATAATCTTAGTGTTCAATTCATTGTGTGTGTGTGTGCGTGCGTGCGTGAGTGCGTGCGTGTGCCTCTGTCAGTGTGCGTGCGTGCGTGCGTGCGTGCCTGTGAACGTGCGTGTGTGTAACGAGTCTAGCTATATCAAACCCGGTTGACACTTTTGGAATGGTGTTTATTCAGTGACGTCATCAACTGTCACTGACAAGGCGTCGTTGTTGGCACGCGTCTGTCATTCGTCAGTTGCTAGACATGATCAGTCTGATCCAATCGATGTAGGCCGAGACTCGAGTGAATACGCCTGGCACTTTCCCCGGTTTAATGGCGGAACTGAACGATGCTATCCCATACTGCACCCACTTGTGATGACGTCGACAAACCAATGGCCCCCCGCTGTCGCCCTGGCAACGGAGAACAGAACAGGTCAATTGGTACTTCTTATTTGAAGAGTGCATTATTTTTTCTGTTCTGAGGAAGTCTGAGCAATTCAGTCTGCCAAGGAGTAAAGTGTAAAGCGTCTTGAACGGTCCCGAGGACTGGATATTGCGCTATATTTAAGAACTTACCTTTTCATTCACTTTTCTTTTACATGTCAACCCCTGGTAGACATGTTCATCCTTGTACAGTTTCGGTCGCTATGGGAATCATTCAGCTACCTACGATACGGTTTCCCCTCTTTGCTAGAAACTTGTTGATGCTGAGGAGGACTGCGTGTCTCAAGGATTCGGGGAGCTATACCGGCGGGGGCTGGCAGATTTATCCAAACTGGCCAGGTCTCAGAGGAGGGACCAGACGAAACCCAGCTCCTGGTTCTCCAGGTTTGGGGTTGGACGTGGGGCTAACAACCCCACCCTGTAGAAACAAGCCCTGTCACAGAAACTATGACAATTACAACTACATGGAGCCCCATAGTGATTTGTGCCAGCCATCTAGCAGTATGACCACATCTGCTTAAAGCCTACACTAGGAAGGCAGGGGTGCGAAAGATAGTCTACTCCGGCCCAAAGCCACGAACGAAAGCTAACAAAAGTCATCCGCGAGATGAAAAGATACAGACTGGACATCCTAGGGGTTAGTAAGTGCCGATGGACTGATTATTGACGACAGGTGACCCATGGTGGATCAACCATCAACACATCCGTGGTGTAGCCCTTGCTATCTCCAAGGAGAAGACCAACACCTTGTTGGAATGTGACAGGTGATCAAACCATGACTTGTACCAGACCAGTTGGGACAAAGACACTATCCCAGGTGACTGGGCTAAAGGACTCAACCTTCAAGTCTGTGAAAACTGGCTAGGAATGACATTCTTGTCATTCCCTGTCAATGGTTTCTGTAGAATCCTTCTTGGAAAAATCGAGGCAAATATTAACAGGAAATGTCACTGATAGAGAAGTTTTGCAACCACTTTGAAGGCACCGTCATCCTCAGTAATGCATCCTCTGAGTGGTTGGTCCACAGTGAAATGGTGTTACACAGGGATATATTATCTCGTCCATCCTCTGAGTGGTCGTCATCGACTGGGTTATGTGGAACACTATATCAGATAAACCCAGGCCTCGACTTTACCGATGACCTTTATATCAGTAAAGCTTGATCATCTGCAGGATAGAACTGATAAATTATACAGTTATGTAAAGCAAACTGGGCTTACCATCATCAGTACAACTATGACACAAGTGATGAGTATTTATAGCACACCAATTGCAACTATTACGCTTAATGGTGAACCACTTGAGTTTGTAGAGGACTTTACTTACCTGGGTAGTCTGATCAGTAAAGACATTGGAACCCAAACAGACATCAAAGTAAGACTGGGGAAAGTTGTACTTTAGCCAAACGTTTGGACGTTCAAGCAGTATACCATGAAACCAAAGATAAGACTTTACAACAGTAACGTGAAGTCTATCGTACTGTATGGCTCATGGTGCTGGCGAGTGGTTACAGGGGACATGGCAAAGATCGGCGTCTTTCACAATGGATGTTTGAGAAAGATCTGCAGGATATTCTGGCCCAAAACAATATCTAATGTAAAACTCCGCAAGAAGACGGGCTGCAACAGGCTGTCCTGGAAATTAAACGCCGACGACTGAGATAGCTAGGACACGTCCTGAGAATGCCTAAAGAAAGTATCCCCAAAGTTGCCACCCGGAAGAAGGAAGCAAGGACGACCAAAGACAACATGGCGGAACACAGTAATGGGGGGGCTACAAGTGTCTGCATCGAGTGATTATTGGCGTAAACACGAAGACGTCACTATTACACATTTTCCCATCTACGTAACAATGACATCCACGCGTCGTCATCTTAGTATTAAACCGATGTTTACATAGTTAAACACCACAGTGCGAGCAAACATTAT
>JAODUO010000181.1:565000-580000 GCA_025642075.2 Ridgeia piscesae
TTATGATTTCGGCTAAGTATAAAACGTTTTGTATTAGCACGACTCCAATTTACGTGTGACGCGGGAAGGCCAGGCCATGAAACATTGATTTTTAACGACTGTTTCGTAGGGGAGACCGGGGCTAGTTGTAAAAAAAAAACTTTCAAGATTACGGGTGGGTTTCTTAACCGATCGAAACTGTTTTCATACCAAAGGTCACCACATATCTCCCACATATCTCCTTTTAAATACCGCACTTAGCGAAACCGTTCTAATTACCAAAACATAACCATTTCAATTACAATGACCTGTAGATAATCACGTGTAGGGGAATGTCGCACGAAGTGGGCAACTCAACCAAAGTGGGCCCCGCCCGTCTGTCTATTGTGCGCAGTCGTACGGATAAATGTGTTTTACCTGTGATAACTAAACTGCCAGACGACACAATATACACAATCCAGCAAGACGAATTGAAACAAGTGAGATACAAATAATCATAATTCTTACTATTTTCTTATACTATTATCATGAAGAATCATATTGAAGATTGTGTGTCTATGAATATATTTTAAAAGGCAATGAAACAACACATCTTGAAAACATATTAACAAGAAACACCGCACAATTAGGATATACTGGTATATTTGAATATAATAGTATGCATTTGTTAACAGTGCAGCTGTTTGAAAAAAACTCATTATCATGTATTTATTATATTTATTTGATTAATTGTGGTAAGCTCGAATCAGTATGATTGTACCCAGGTGGCATACATGTTTTGTTGATAATTGAAAAAGGAATTCGCTTCTTTCCTGCTTATTGTTGATTATCTATCATGATTTGTATGTATATGTCCCGTGTTTGTGTTCTATACTGTTTCGGATAATCAACCAATAAAGCAAATGTATTATATTAGAATATATGTATTATAACTGAGTGAAGTACTGTACACATCTAATAATGCTACCAGATTAATACAAATCATGAAGGGCAGACAACTAGACATGTATAATTATATACTGTACATAATATTTATATCACCCAAGGCAACAATGCAAACTTACGTTTACCCAGTTAAGACTTAGACAGGGACTTGGCAACACATTTCGATGCAACGATATGGGAGGGATATCCGCAGTTCCCAAAATGTGCGATCAAACACCCAGAAAAACCCACTCACGTGGAAAAACGTGCTTCATCATATTCAGCCCTTACAAACGAGAATTGAAAACCGAAGAAGAAAGCCAGCAACACGCCACCTAACGACTTGCGAGGCAATGAGCCACAGCCCAGCACGAGGTTGATTTGGAATCACCCGGTACTAGGACAAATTCGGCTTGACTGCCAAAGCGGCAACTATGATCATCTCTGGTAAATTGCATAAATTCAAAATGGCCACTGGTCAGATCTTAAACAATACTTTAGAACCATTTGTCGTAGAATTATGTATAACGCTTTAAGGGGTATTTGGGTATGTAGCATCCATTTCTGATGTTAAATTTTCAATCACTAATATATATATATATATATATAAAAATATATATATATATATATATATATATATATATTGCAAAACCTTTAAGTGGAATTGACATAGCAAGATGTCATCATCATCATCATCATCATCATCATCATCATCATCATCATCATCATCATCATCATCATCATCATCATCAGCATCAGCATCATCATCATCATCATCATCATCATCATCATCATCATCATCATCATCATCATCATCATCATCATCACCATCAACATCAACATCAACATCAACAACATCAACATCAACATCAACAACAGCCGCATCATCATCATCATCATCATCATTATCACCATCATGCTGTCGGTCGCGATGCGACAAAGACTGCTTCCATCACTTGACTATTGCTCTCTATTTATTTATTGTACAGCAGCAAACATTTGCCCGATTGCCGACCTACGGTGTGGCGCCACTGTTGTGCATACGTCGGCCATGTAGTTTGTTACTTCTAAAGCTTACTATTCGCAGAAATGCAAGTAAATCCTTTATACGCTAGCTAAATAAATATGTTATCAGTTTCTGAAGAAACACTCGTATAAAGTGTCAAATTACTGTCAACTTGGTTCAGCAGACATTTTGCAAACATGCCTAATAGCTACGAGCTACGTCCTGTGAAGTACAGTGTGGAGTGTGAAGTGTGTGGAGAGAGAGAGAGAGAAAAGAGAGAGAGAGAGAGAGAGAGAGAGAGAGAGAGAGAGAGAGAGAGAGAGAGAGAGAGAGACAGAGAGAGACAGAGAGAGACAGACAGACAGACAGACAGACAGACAGACAGACAGACAGACAGACAGACAGACAGACAGACAGACAGACAGACAGACAGACAGACAGACAGACAGACAGACAGACAGACAGACAGACAGACAGACAGACAGACAGACAGACAGACAGACAGACAGACAGACAGACAGACAGACAGACAGACAGACAGACAGACAGAGACACCGACGATGGGTGGAGAAAGGGGTAGAACAGGGCGGTAGGGTCATAGGGAGGGGTAGTGAAGGAGAAAGAAATGCTTGCATTCATGTGCATGCATGGTTGTGCGTGCGTCCGTACGTGTTTGTATTATCAGCCATTGGCAATTCTGAAGATTTCCATGACATTGGAACAAAACGTGTTGTTGACTACAGCAAACCATATATAGCACCCTTTCCTTGTCATGATATCTATCACCCTCTCCTTTTCATGATATATTTCACCCTCTCCTCTTCATGATATATATCATCATCTAATTGCCATGATATCTAGCACCCTCTCCTTTTCATGATATATATCACTCTCTCCTTTTCATGATATATATCACCCTCTCCTTTTCATGATATATATATATCAGCCTCTCCTTTTCATGATATCTATCACCCTCTCCTTTTCATGATATCTATCACCCTCTCCTTTTCATGATATCTATCACCCTCTCCTCTTCATGATATCTATCACCTTCTCCTTTTCATGATATCTACCACCCTCTACTTTTCATGATATACATATATCACCCTTTCCTTTTCATGGTATATATATATATATATATATATATATATATATATATATATATATATATATATCACCCTCTCCTTTTCATGATATCTATCACCCTCTCTTTTTCATGATATCTAGACCTTCTCCTTTTTCATGATAAGCTTAGATTCGTTTTAGGAAATGAATCTCAGATAAAACAAAATAATGTTTCATAATTCTATACGCTAGTATACGTCATGTCGCCTGAAGATATTTGTCACTCTACTTAATAGCCACAAATATAAGCTGTGTACCAAGCATATTACGTCATGGCCATTACATTCAGGCTGATAGACATAATATATTGTTTTAACAAAACCTTTTTCAAAACCTTTGCGAAATGTGAAATATTTATTTAAAAAGTAACTTATTCTAAATACCACCAACGAAACATTGACTTTTACCTGTTATGCACCTGCACGCACCGGGTATTTTGTTTAGTTTGATTAATATGATTAATCCGCCGAAGAATGTGTCAATCAACCGTTTCATTGCGTAGACACTGGCGCATGAGAGTCAAGATGCGCACCCTTTAACCTTCCTGGTCGGTGCCTACCTCGTTCATTGTATCTTCCTTTCAACATTGACAGTCTTCGTCAACGCCTACCATTCGTTACTACACCATGCACGGAGCTACATCAACTATTCGCTCGTCTTGCACTAGACATGCCTAATTGCTACGAGCTACGTCCTGTGAAGTACGTAACCAGATAGACAGGTGTGTGGAGAGACAGACAGACAGACAGGCAGACAGACAGACAGACAGACAGACAGACAGACAGACAGACAGACAGACAGACAGACAGACAGACAGACAGACAGACAGACAGACAGACAGACAGACAGACAGACAGAACAGACAGACAGACAGACAGACAGACAGACAGACAGACAGACAGACAGACAGACAGACAGACAGACAGACAGATAGAAGACAATAGATATATATATATATATATATATATATATATTCTGTCTGTCTGTCTGTCTGTCTGTCTTGTCTTGCTCTGTCTTCGTCTGTCTGTCTCTCGTCTGTCTTCTGTCTGTCTGTCTTTCTTCTCTCTCTCTCTCTCTCTCTATATATATATATATATAGAGAGAGAGAGAGAGAGAGAGAAGAGAGAAGAGAAGACAGACAGACAGACAGACAGACAGACAGACAGACAGACAGACAGACAAACAGAAGAGAGAGAGAGAGAGACAGACAGACAGACAGACAGACAGACAGACAGACAGAGCAGGAAGAGAGAGAGAGAGAGAGACAGACAGACAGACAGACAGACAGACAGACAGACAGACAGACAGACAGACAGACAGAGAGACAGACAGACAGAGAGAGACACCGGCGATGGGTGGAGAAAGGGGTAGAACAGGGCGGTAGGGTCATAGGGAGGGATAGTGAAGGAGAAAGAAATGCTTGCATTCATGTGCATGCATGGTTGTGCGTGCGTCCGTGCGTGTATTATCAGCCATTGGCAATTCTGAAGATTTCCATGACATTGGAACAAAACGTGTTGTTGACTACAGCAAACCATATATAGCACCCTTTCCTTGTCATGATATTTATCACCCTCTCCTTTTCATGATATCTATCACCCTCTCCTCTTCATGATATATATCACCTTCTAATTGCCATGATATCTAGCACTCTCTCCTTTTCACGATATCTATCACTCTCTCCTTTTAATGATATCTATCACCCTCTCCTTTTCATGATATATATCAGCCTCTCCTTTTCATGATATCTATCACCCTCTCCTTTTCATGATATCTATCACCCTCTCCTTTTCATGATATCTATCACCCTCTCCTCTTCATGATATCTATCACCCTCTCTTTTTCATGATATCTACCACCCTCTGCTTTTCATGATATCTACCACCCTCTCCTTTTCATGATATATATCACCCTCTCCTTTTCATGATATCTATCACCCTCTTCTTGATACATATCACCATCTACATACCGTGATATCTATCACCCTCTCCTTTTCATGATATCTATCACCCTCTCCTTTTCATGATATCTATCACCCTCTCCTTTTCGTGATATCTATCACCCTCTACTTTTCATGATATACATATATCACCCTTTCCTTTTAATGATATATATGTATATATATATATATTATCACCCTCTCCTTTTCATGATATCTATCACCCTCTCCTTTTTATGATATCTACCACCCTCTCCTTTTCATGACATCTAGACCTTCTCCTTTTTTATGATAAGCTTAGATTCGTTTTTGGAAATGAATCTCAGATAAAACAAAATAATGTTTCATAATTCTATACGCTAGTATACGTCATGTCGCCTGAAGATGTTTGTCACTCTACTTAATAGCCACAAATATAAGCTGTGTACCAAGCATATTACGTCATGGCCATTACATTCAGGCTGATAGACATAATATATTGTTTTAACAAAACCTTTTTCAAAACCTTTGCGAAATGTGAAATATTTATTTAAAAAGTAACTTATTCTAAATACCACCAACGAAACACTGACTTTTACCTGTTACGCACCTGCACGCACCGGGTATTTTGTTTAGTTTGATTAATATGATTAATCCGCCGAAGAATGTGTCAATCAACCGTTTCATTGCGTAGACACTGGCGCATGAGAGTCAAGATGCGCACCCTTTAACCTTCCTGGTCGGTGCCTACCTCGTTCATTGTATCCGTCCTTTCAACATTGACAGTCTTCGTCAACGCCTACCATTCGTTACTACACCATGCACGGAGCTACATCAACTATTCGCTCGTCTAGCACTAGACGTTCTTTGTTAGCGACCATTTCGTTCTGCAGCTGATCGGGGAGACAGATAGTCTAAAAACGTTGACGGATGTCGGCCACAGGGAGGAGATGCGTTTAAATGATCCAATGTCGATGTCTTAATTAACAGCTATTTACTGATCCTCTTAGTGCACAAGCCTAGGTCTATGTTCCTCCCGACTATTCCTAATGTCAGTCTGGCTGCCTTCTAAATGAAGTCGTATTGTCGTCTACTTCGTATGCATGGTCACTTATCACTTTATGTTGGCGACTTGCTTGTTACTAGAGTATTGTCGAGTTTCGTTTTCAGAGTTGTCTTTCTCTAGAATTAATGAGTCCACTACAGGTTACATATTTATCCCCGCATGGAATCTTTTACTTTTCTTGTCATGTACATAAGACACAAACGACCAACGGCTTTTAGGGTCACATCCGAAAGACACAGGCAGTGTGATGATAGTGAAATGAACGAAATTACTCACGTTCGAAACGGGGCAGGTGGGATCGCACCATTGTCCCCTCAATTGATAGTCCGCCGTTCTACCGCGCCACCACGGCTTCCCATATATATTACATATTATAGTCATAATAAAATCGCCTTGCTAATTTATATAAGCCTGATTTGGACAACAGAAGGGAAACAGAAAACAAAATGTGTCCACAATATCCGCATTTTTACACATATTCTGTTTTATCGATGGCCAATGAACACGTGTAATGTGTAGGGCAATTAAAAAAGTATCCACTGTGATAGAGTCATAATACGGTGAAGATATGTCGTAGATATCTGGATGATGGAGAGAGAGAGAGAGAGAGAGAGGTGTGTGTGTGTGTGTGTGTGTGTGTGTGTGTGTGTGTGTGTGTGTGTGTGTGTGTGTGTGTGTGTGTGTGTGTGTGTGTGTGTGTGTGTGCGCGCGCCCGCGTATATATATATATTATGTATGTGTGTGAGTACGTGTTTATGTGTGTGTATGTGTGTACAAGAGCATGTGTATGTGTGTATGTGCATGTGTGTGTAAGTGCATGTTTATGAGTGTACGTGTGTATGTGAGTATGTGTGTATTTGTGTATGTGTGTATGTGTGTATGTACACTGTATGTGTGTATATGTGTGTACGTATAGTGTTTTGTGTTTATGTGTGTTTATGTGTGTTTATGTGTGTATGTGTGTATATGTGTGTGTATGTGTGTATATGTGTATACGTGTGTACATGTGTGCGCGAATATGTATGTGAACTTATTTGGTTGTCTGTCGTCTCTTATTTAGCCCATTCGTCCCTCTCCATTCCGTCATTTCCTTCTCTCTCCCCACAACGCTCTCCTGCCACCAACCCCCCCCCAACAACACCCCGCCGTAGGCGAAACGTGCATGATTATTCATGGTTTACGATATTCCTGTCACGGTCCACTGTATTCCAAGTGGCCCCCTCTTACTGTTCGTCGGACGTGTATAAGGCCAGACTGGACCGTGCGTCACTCAGTCATCGCCGGAACCAACTCTGGCGTTGTCGCCTCAGATTCCCCGCAGTGAAGCGTTCCCAAAAGATGTGAGTACGAATCATGTGTTATGTATATACCACAACACAATCATATTACACTGCTATGGAAATAACACCATTAAAATGTGGACACTTTAATTATATTGTAAACAGTATCGTTGCCTTTAAGCTAGAATATCAACGTTTTTATTTATTTGTTTAGAAACGGCACTTTCAAAATATAGTTGTAACATTACCTGTTTTAGGATACGAATATTGATATTTTATTATTGCCTGTCACAAGGTAACTGTGTAGTAGCTTCACGCAAAACCAACACCTAAACATATGACAGTGAATGGTTATTAAAATGTTGATCGAATTTGAATTATCTACTAAATCATGGTTCCGCAAACCGTTACAGACGTGAGCCAAATTCTGTTCAGTTCTCTCTCTCTCTCTCTCTCTCTTTCTCTCTCTCTCTCTCTCTTCTCTCTCTCTCTTCTCTCTCTTCTCTCTCTCTCTTCTCTCTCTCTCTCTCTCTCTCTCTTTCTCTCTCTCTCTCTCTTCTCTCTCTCTCTCTCTCTCTTTCTCTCTCTCTTCTCTCTCTCTCTCTATCTCTCTCTCTCTCTCTCTCTCTCTCTCTCTCTCTCTCTCTCTCTCTCTCTCGCTCTGCATGCTAAGATATTTTAATTACGTAGGGCATAATATAACTTTTCTTAGGTAATCGTAAATATGTGTTTTGTGTTACGCTATAATCAACATATATTGCATTAATTTAAATTCCCTATAAAACGTATGCCGACGCAGTGTAGTGACGCCGAAAGAACCCTCAAATAATATCGAAGATGTCCAGATTCCGATGTCACTCAATCAAATCCTGTAGACCTGCAACCATTTTGGCACTGTCTTAGCACATATATTGCAAATGCACGATATTGTCTTTCATAACGACGCGTTTTTCTTTAAAATCCCTATAATTTGACGGCAGTATTAGATAATCTCTCGAAGAGCAACTTTGTCATATCCAAAGGATTGCGTTAAGTTCAAAATCGTTATGCTGCAAGAGAGAAAAACGAACTTACAAAGATACAGCGACGTTGACAAATTGACCACTGAACATGTCCAGTAGGTTGTTCAGTGGAACATCCACACACACATTGGGTTCATATATAGAATTAGAGAATCATCTTCGTCGCAATACTATCTGGACGCAATGCAAAACTAAATACCACATGACTTCCATGTGTGCCAAAGGTTACTTGCATGCAGACCAATCTCAACAGTTATATATGTTATATATGTATATATCGCCAGAACCGCTCCATGGTTGAGCCAAAGAACACTGCAGGTCGTGTGTATCTCAATAAGATACAGAGATAAACTCTACAAAAAACAAAAAATCACTAACTCTGAATCTTCCGAATATGGCATATTATTGGTGAACTTAAAAACGTACAATGGCATTTTGAAAACAAGTATTCGCAAAGCAAAACAATTATATTATGACAAATGCTTTAATCATTTTAAATTTGATATACAAAACACGTGAAAATTATAAATGAAATACTATCTAGACATAAAACAAATAAATCATTTCCTAAATATTTTAAAAATTCACTGATTTAATAGTGACAGATAAATCTGAAATTGTAAATAAATTCAATGCATATTTTACCAGTATAGGTAGTAACCTGGCAAAGAATATTAAATATAAAGACATTCGTGGACATATATATTATCTAAATAAAATGGTAGAAAGTAATTTTTCATTTAAATACGTTGAAGAAGATGTCATAAAGAGTACAATAATTAATTTACCCAACAAAAGTAGCTATGGATATGACGGTCTCTCCATTAAATTGCTAAACATTCTTGAACCAGCACTAACACCAAATCTGTAGCTTTATTAACAAACCAAGTGCTAACCACAGGAATATTCCCCGATAAATTATATATTGCAAAGGTAATCCCAGTCTATAAAAAGGAGAGCAAACGGTATTTAGTAATTATAGACCAATATCACGTCTACCAGCTATTTCAAAAGTACCGGAAACAATATTTTTGAACAACTGTCATGCAACTTAAATGACTTTAAGCTTTTATTTGATCATCAGTATGGTTTTCGACCGAAACATTCAACAGAATGTGCGGCACTTGAACTAATAGATAGAATAATAACCCAACTTGACAAGAATGAAATGCCAATTAACATTTATTTAGATCTTTCCAAAGCTTTTGATATCATTGATCATACAATTTTAATTTATAAATTGAAATATTATGGTGTACACGAAATAAATCTAAAAGTATTCAGCAGCTACCTAGAAAATCGTAAACAATACACGGAAATTGACAATGTCAAATCAAATACGTCATTAATAACAACAGGCGTACCACAAGGTCCAATCTTAGGACCACTTTTATTTATCATATATATCAATGATTTTGCTCAAGCAATAAATTGTTTAACTTTCTCATTTACGCCGACGATCCAACTCTATCAAGTACACTAAACACGTTCAATGATAACATACATGACCAAAATCTAGAAACATTAATAAACGAAGAACGTCTTAAGATAAGTGAGTGGCTCAAAATAAATAAATTATCACTAAATGTAGTAAAATCTAAATACATGATATTTCAAAATAAAAATAAACACTCAACCTGAAGATAGACAACAAGTTACCGATTTTTATTTTTTGGGTTTAATTATAGATACAAAAAAGCATACTGAAAAAATATCAAATGCATGTTCTAAACAAATTGGAATTTTAAACAAATTGAAACATATGTTACCTCTGGATATTAAAACAAATATTATATAATTCATTAATAGTGCCACACATAAATTACTGCATCATGGCATGGGACTTTGAATCAAGCAGAAGAATAATACTACAGAAAAAAGCCCTGAAAATTATTACTTTAAGTAACTACATTTCCCATACTGAACCACTGTACAAACAACTCGGCTTATTAAAAGTAGATGACATCCTTAAATTGCAACAATTAACATTTTACTACACCATGATTTACCATTTTATTTACAAAATTGGAGGATTATATTTAAACATGAAGTACATAGTCATGATACAAGAGACAAAAATAAAATATACACTTATAAAGTTAAACATACTTTTGCACAGGAATGTCTCCGGCATTCGTTGCCACTTTTATTAAACAACCTACCTGAAATTGTTAAAGAAAAACTTATCTCACATAGTACACAGGGATTTGCCAAGTATACAACATTAAGAATCAAAAATCACCTACCAACTTTATGCTGTATGTATACTTACTTATATCTCTACTTACTTATATCTATATTTACTTATACTTATATACTTAAAATAGTGCCTTAAGGTACAATAGCCACGTCAGCTGCGCACATGGATCTTGACTTGAAGGTGTTTTGGTTCTCTCTCTCTCTCTCTCTCTCTGGAAGAATTTGTTTTAGAAAATGGAATGATTTTGTACATGAAATTTCTTGAAAGGTGGCTCCTCGATAGCGACTAGCATGGTCTTAGTTGAGTCACATGGATGTAGTGTATGCATTTGGTTGAAATACTGGTCGAATAAAAAACATCATTCATTCATGTGGTAGAACGTGAGCATTTTCTTGGCGTGTCTCGCGGGCCAGTTGGAAACCGTCCGCGGGCCAAGAATTACGAAGCGTTGTGCTTGACTAAAACGATAGGTCCACGACGTCCTCTCGGGCATCCCATGGTTTAATATGAACTGTCTAGAGTACACCATGTCGCTGCCAGCAACCGACTCTAATTTGGTCGCATCTTCCGTGGCCCTTTTCATTGTCCTTTGTAAATCCTACTTGAAAGCTACTTTAAAAGAAATATAAACAAAGCATTAGGTAATGTCCGTTTTGAGTGTTTATATGTAGTTCAACATTATAAAGATGCGTTCTTACATAGCGCAGTATCCAGTCCTCATGAATACTCAAACCGCTTTACACGTTACTCCTCTGACAGACGTATTCAATCAAACGGCCGATCTTAACTTCTCTGTGTGCTTCCAGCCACGGTACAATTACTGCGCGAAGGATGTTCGTACACACATTTACCACTGTCTATCAGCTAGTACTCATTTATACAGCAGAGTGAACCGGAGCAATATGAATGAAAAACCTGCCCAAGGTTTTCCACTTCAGCACTAGATTCGCACCACCACCACTGAATGATTCAATGTTTGTAATTTTTTAATGTAGGAATAATTTATTCGCGCAAAAAACACAATTTACCTGCGCGGGCTGGAAATCTGAACCCGCAACCCGCCCTGCAAATTACAATTCAGCCCGCAGCCCGCCCCGCAGTTCGACCCGCAGTAATTTTTCAAAAGTCTGCATCCTATAACAGATTGAAAAGATAAGATGGAATAATTAAAAATAACCAATCCTTATTGATTTTAGTTAATTAATTTTATTAACAAAATTTTATTATTTTATTGATTAAAATACTTTTAATTGGGTATCCGAATTAATATATGGCTAATTATATGTTAAATTCACCTTGTCTTTTTTTAACCATTTAATTACTTGACATTAAAAAAACACATGTTTCAGTCAGATGGAAATAATTATTTGGGAAGTCATTGTAGTCATTCACCATGACAACACTGAGCATACAAGATAAGCTAATATCCACTAACAGGTAGTCGGTTGTCACCTCTGACCAAGGTGGACCCAGCTGCAATTAGCAACAACAGGCCTCTTTTGCAGTAGTCTGTCTGCCTGTCTTTTGATCTTGGCTTCCATGCCCCTTGCCCTGTTCTAACGGTAACCAGCCCTGCTAAATGACAACTGCTAAGGCCTGCTATTGTGTCAGTGCCTCAGTGGTGGTGCAAAGTGATAAGAAATATTTGCTTGAGGGAAGGAAGTGGCATCCCAAGCCAGGTAGGATCTTCAATTGCTTTACACTGTTGTAGTTTTATAGCTTACCACAGAAGGTAATTTAGTATCCTGCCAGACACTTCCATTACTCATTAATATATTATACATGAAATAGACAACAGCCAACACTCATCCATTAAGGGATATCTGTATTAGAATTCCTCAAGAATTATTTTACTTCTGTTATTAAGTACTTATTAATATATTACAGCCAATATCTTGTAACAAAAGTTATGATAAATACATTGGACATGGTTATCAAGAAATGAAAAGTTTCTGCTAAGAGTCAGCAATGCCAATGTGAGATCATTCAGGACTTCTTTAGTAATATTTACTCAGATTAGCACACGTGGGTACTGGGCAGTAAAACTAGGCACCACCAGCCTGCTAATTGCCTTTGTGTGTTAAAGAAGGTCTGGCTCAGATAAGCAAGCCCTTTGTCTAAGCCAGGTATCCCTAATTAAATAGGTTTCCATGGGAGTTGTTCAAACATCACTCAGCCTAGCAAGACAGGGCAGCCTGGTGAATGGTGGTGATACTGGTGTTAAAGGGAGAACCCAAATCAACTTGGCTGTTAGCTAGGTCTGTCAACACTGCTATGATTGTGTAAAAAGGGCAGTCGGTGGCGATCTGTGCCACAATAACATTATTTTGCTACCTTATTTCTTACTGTTGTCAAAGATTCAAAAGATGTTTATGGTGCTAGTGTATACAAGACCAAACCTTTGTATTAACTAGACAGTGTCTGAATAACATTATTTTGTGACCTAATTGACTTCCTAGGCAAAATATTTATTTTTTCTGTGATTTCTTTTACTGTGTATTATTTGTTGTACACTCTAATGAATGACTAAAGCTGGTAGGGCAAAACAACAAAACAGTGACATATTATTAATGTTTTCAACAGTGTTATCAAACTGTTCTGTTAGTGTTACCAGAATGCCTACTGGCAACATCTTGTTTACCAAAACGTCATGGTTAGCACATGTTATCATAACATAGTTAAACGTACACACACACACACACACACACACACACACACACACACACACACACACACACACACACACACACACACACACACACACACACACACAACACACACACACACACACACACACACACACACACACACACACACACACACACACACACACACACACACACACACACACACACACACACACACACACACACACACACACACACACACACACATCACACACACACACACACACACACACACACACACACACACACACACACACCACACTCACACCACACAACATCACATCACACACTCTACTTCCCACACTCTTTACACAACATGCTCCTATGCACGCATCTTTCTCTCCCTCTCTCTCTCCTCTCTCTCTTCTCTCTCTCTCTCTCTCTCTCTCTCTCTCTCTCTCTCTCTCTCTCTCTCTCTCTCTCTCTCTCTCTCTCTCTCTCTCTCTCTCTCTCTCTTCCTCTTTGAGATATACTGTATTGCAAAAAACACTTTATCTCTGTCAAAATGACATTACTTCTGCTACCGTCGTTGACTTCAGAAAAAACTATGTAAGGCCACCGCGCGATGATGTACATTTCACTATCACCACCACCACCGCTATACTGACATGTCTATTATAGTGTTAACAGTCGCGCTGCAAATATACAACCACAGTTGACATTCTTCGTCAACGCCCTGTCTTCCATGCAGTGACCAGATTGGCTTCGGGCACACGATCGTTATAATTTTTTTAACAGGTGAATGCTTACCACCCGCCGCCTTCGATAACCTACAATGTGTTCTGCCTTTGACAATTTCGGCTGCCCGTAGAATAATTTTATAATCGCCAGCATGCTGATGTTAGGAGCTGAGTGGTTTTCTTTCTTACGGTATATTCTTGTATGCTGAATTTCGTACTATATAAAACGGGCAAAATTTGTTATATTCTGAAATGTAATAACAATAATTTATAAATGTGTATCTCCTCCGAGGCGCTGAGATCCGGTCGTCAGTGTATAAACAACTAAATTAGTTAGGTTAATGACAGACACACGGTGGGCAAATACAAACTTGTAATGTCAGGCTTTCTATCAGAAAGATGCTATGTACACATGGTGTGACTTGTAGTAAACCGCTGCCATAATCTGTTTTATAGTAGTCGGGAATGATTTGTTCAATGTACAATTTCAAACGAAAAACCAAGACGCCATTGCCAGAATTGATTTATGCCAAATATAATATTATATATATATATATATATATATATATATATATATATATATATATATATATATATATTATATATTATACGTATATTATATCATTCAGGTAAATCCTTGATTGAAATAGCGTTGCAAATTTGTACATATTTATTTGTATATATTTTATAAAGATGCATGTTCACATTAGTTTCGATACGAATGTTAGAATATAGACCAGTATATTTGTCAACGCATCGGAGGGTACATACTTAAGGTCACTTTTACATAGCGTAGTATCCAGTGCAAGTGCATATGTGCGTACGTAGGTATTTGTAGGTAATTGCAATACCGCTCGCATACCATTAGTTTGTATGCAAGCGGTGTTTACGCGTGTGTCTAAATTACGAATTCGTCGAGTACAACCGGTGATGGATGGGCGTAGTTTGTGTCGGCAACTTCCTCTTCAAGTAATAACACTTGCCTTATGTTATTATGTCGTAGCATAAGTACTACCTGGTACAGCCACTTTGATAAATTTTTTTGACGTCAGACGTGGACATCAACATTAGTGTATGGCAGTTACTGAAGAACGCAACCTGGATGTGTGTGTG
>JAODUO010000181.1:582500-672500 GCA_025642075.2 Ridgeia piscesae
TCGCGTCTGCGTGGCTGCGCGTGCGCGTGCGCTGCGTGCGCGTGTGCGTGCGCGTGCGCGTGCGCGTGCGCGTGCGCGTGCGCGTGCGCGTGCGCGTGCGCGTGCGCGTGCGCGTGCGCGTGCGCGTGCGCGTGCGCGTGCGCGTGCGCGGGCGCGTGCGCGGCGCGGGCGCGGCGCGGGGCGGCGCGCGGGGCGCGGGCGCGCGCGGCGCGCGCGCGCGCGCGTGCGCGTGCGCGTGCGCGTGCGTGCGCGTGCGCGTGCGCGTGCGCGTGCGCGTGCGCGTGCGCGCGCGTCGCGTGCGCGTGTGTGTGTGTGTTTGTGTGAGTAGTTGTAGTTATTTGTGTTTGTGTGTGTTAGTATGTGTAGTTAGTTGTGTATGTGTTTGTGTGTTTGTATGTGTGCGAGTGCTTGAATGCGTGTGTTGGGTGGTAGCGTGCGAATGTAAACGCGTGCGTTAGTGCATGTGAACAATTATGTGTCGGAGTGTGCAAATATGCATAACGGGTAATCTTCAATGCTTCAACGTGTAATAATAAAACGTGGTACTTCACAACATCCTGCGGTTTGTATATATATAACAAATATATAAAGAAAAAAGTTAATAAGTTACGCATATATGTATATAAAAGATACAACATACATAAAACAAGACGTAGATTAATACAATAAATAAATACATAACACTAAATAGCACTTTCAGTTCATGGTATTAAAACCAAAACCGTGAGTTTGGCTCTCAGGTATGTTCTACAATAGACGCAGTGTCAGCCTCTTGTGTGAGTGAGCTCGGACGCGTGCGTACATAGAATAGGTGCTGCTAAGTCGGGCAGGAGGCTGGCAGTGTTCGCAGTATTTTGTTCCGCTTTCTTCTGATGTAGACATCTGCTGTGTTACACAGAGTAGAGAGGTTGATGCACACTAGTCCTTGCTGAATAGAAAACATAGTAGTGTAGTATCTTATTATGCCTCTTCTACATAAAGACAGCGAGCCATTGAACGATGGTCACGCTCTATTGTCCCCAACCAAGCGCAAGTGAAGTACTCAAAGTGTATGTCTGACGAGTAACTCGTATGCTATTTTCTAACTTAAGGTGGCGCCGTATAAGGGTTATTTTTACTAAGCTAACACATGCCTGTCTGACATTGTTCTGCAAGGTTTTGATGTGGCTACACTAATGCTGTGTTGATGATAAAGAACATATACTCGGCTGTCAGTCCCTGAGATCTGTTGGTTCTCCAGAATTCTCTCTTATCGTTGGTAACTTGAGAGAACGGCGGAATCTGACACATAAAGTCTATCTGCGTTGTATTTACACACTACACACGTTTTAAAGATGAGATTCTAGTTTACAGTGTTCAGATGGAGAGTGCGTTTCGTTTTTTATGCTATTTTGACATTTTGTTCATGATCCAGTTCTCAACGAATTGAAGCTATCTATTCTTTCGCGTACGACCGAAACTATCATAGCAGACACCTCCGTTTTATGTTTCGTAGAAGAAACCGGAAACAAAAACTCAGCTGGAAGGTGGAAACTACTATGCATATAAGTTCCTTTTTGTTCTTAAAATTATGTGTGAATTGCAGAAATTGTGATTCTAAGTACGGTATCGAACAACGAGGTAGGAACCAGATGTGTACGGTCTAGTTAAGTTTCGCACAAAACGGACCTGAAAAGAAAATCGCTTGTGTGCTCTATATACATTAAAAACAACATTGGCCCCAACACGGTTCTTTGAGGCACTCCAGAGGTGGCGTCATCTAGTGATCAGTTTGAACATATATTGTATACGGTATAGGGTACGCTCTATGACTATGTTGTTTTATCTGGCGCGTGTTTTCGAAGTGCATGGAAAGGTTTGGTTACATATAACAGTGGCGCCACCCAATGGCTTCGTGGTACAATGCCACTGTTCGACTTATGCCCTCTGCTCTTCCTGGCATATAGTTTTCGGACGGAAGGAACTTATGCTTTAGTTCCATTTTTATGAGATTTACATTCTAACGGAAGACTCATAAATAAATATTATCAGTTGGTGATGTAACATGCAATATGAAATAGCGTGTTTTTAAGACCAAATTCCCCGTTTACAATTTTACATAAACATCGGAACTGTATACTTCACATGCTACCATTTTTAATACGAATTAAAAAACGAAAAAAGAAACGGGATACGGTGGAATCCCTAAATAATCTTATAAATATCCTTGTTGTATAGGAAAATCAATACAACTGGACATGCGTGATTTTGGTTGTAGTTGTTTATTGACCTGTCTCCCTCAACACCCGACGACGATGTCGGGGCGTCTAGCGCGATGCCTCGTGTCACTGGGGATGTTGACACTAGCCAAGGCCGACCAGCTCCGTCCAAACGTCACCGGGGACACCGTACTGACGACTGGCGGAAGTCCGTGGGAAGTGAACGAGACAGTGTACGTGTTGGAGGGTGTGTCTCTGACCGTGGAGGCCGGTGTGACGGTGTTGCTGGGGCCCGGTGTTAGCCTGATGGTGTATGGTCAGTTCGTGGCAGAAGGACGGCCGACAGAACGTATCCGATTCGCGCCGCTGGACCCTACTACAAACATGACGCGAGGTAACATAACTACACGTGTCAGTGTTAGACAGTAATACATACCAGGGACGTATCCGGTAAGAGTATTGTGGAGGGGGGAGCAAGAAAACGACCAATTGATGAAGGGCACATTGACATAGGAAGACGGTGGGGGGGGGGAAGGCGAGTGCCGTTGAAAACAGAAAGACCAATTCGAAAGGACTTGGAGGTACAAGTCAACAGACCCTTGCACCCGCCTATATATACCCGTTTAAACAATTTAAGTATTAGTTTGTTGACTTAGGTGATATTTATTTATATACAACATAGCAATCATAAGAATGGACAAAACAATTCCAAGGTGACGGATTAAGGCTGTGACCAGTTTGTTTTAATTATTCGACGTGAGATTAAGTAAACTAATCCCCGTCATCCTTAAGAGAATTATATTACTAATACAGGAACTATACTTATCAACAATGATTTCACGTATATTTTGTTGATTACGTTTCTATAAATTGATAGAACTCACGTGTCTGCGTGTACGTAATAATAATAATAATACATGTTCGCATCAACAGTATTGCACTGGACTATAAAACACAAGGTGAACTGTACTTCCGCCTGTCACAGCCGTACAGCCAACCCCTCTACCTGTCGACTGTCTGGGCCTACCACACTGGGGCGTCCTGGCGCTACACAACTCGACCACGCCTCACCGTCTCCGCTACATTGACATCTTGTGCGGGGGTCAGGAGGCCGACGACTCGACTCGGAAGAACAGCGCTCTCTTCGTGGCGGCCAACGCGCCCGCTATAAGGTACATCAATCACTGTGCACAGTTACTTGCTGTGCAGTTCTGTGTTGTAGTGGAGCTATGCGTTGGAGTACAATTCTCAGACGTTATGGAACATGTATAGGAAGTGGTGTACAGTTGTGAACTTATACACACACACACACACACACACACACACACACACACACACACACACACACACACACACACACACACACACACACACACACACACACACACACACACATATATATATATATATATATATATATATATAAACGCACCACACAACACCACAGTACGTATGTAGGCATGCACTCATTAACTTAAGAATAATCGCACGTATGCACACACACACACACACACACACACACACACACACACACACACACACACACACACACACACACACACACACACACACACACACACACACACACGCACACTCGAACGCGCAAACGTACACAGGAACCCGCACGCGCCCACACACACACACACACACACACACACACACACACACACACACACACACACACACACACGTATGTACGTACGCATGCACGCACGCACGCACGCGCGCGCGCGCGCGCTTACATACAAAAACACAACGATGTAATGTGACGCGGTCAGCTTCTGCCGGGCCGAGTGACCTGGTTAAAATGGCAAGCAGGTAGCATCCGTGACCTCGGTTTATAGTCGGAGTCTGTTTGATACAGGTAGCCGACTTACAGTCGGTAGAAACTGCTCCAAAGAAAGTGTAATTATTCAAATCGTGGAACCATGAACACAGCATTGCATGAAATACGGCTATGTATGAACATTTTCGTCCAAATGTAGCTTATCATGTACACATTGACGCTTACTCGGTTGCGAATATTTATTAAAGGATTCTATATGCCTGAGTGATACTGGATAAAAATGTATTAATGAACAAAGGTACACTGTTTTCATTACTATTACAACTTACAGTTATTAGAAACATTGGTCGTATTCCCGCCAATAGCTGCCTAAAATAACCGTTAATTTGTTGATGGCTCTAGAATTATTAAACTAAATTATAATGCTCATAAGAATGTGCCAATTCTAAAAGTTTATTCGACGTCTTGATGTGATATTTCTATAAACAATTATTACAATGTACTTTGCTATAATTATTGTTGTTATATTTATATTGCCATGCAATTGTAGTTTAGGGTAATGATGTTCGACAAAATGTCACTTTTTGCAGAGACAACTTGAGCACCCAATGTCGTCTTGTTTCAGCGACGTGCTGGTGTCGCGGTCAGCCGCCAACGGTATAGAACTAGTGGACGTCGAGTCTGAAATAACCGTGTGTAACGTGACGGTCATCGACAACGTCTTGACCGGGCTGAGTATTGTGTCCGAGTTGGTAGACCTGGCTGACATAGAGGCCGCGCGTGAGTAGGCACATACTTGGAGTATTATATCCGGGGTTATGAAACTCGCTTAGGACATTATATTTCGACACAAAACCTAAGCGGAGAAAAAGATCGTCGATACATTTGCTGAGAACAAATACAATTACAGGCGTCAGAACCAGGTGTTGTTCACACGTGATTCTAGTTGTTATGTCGGAGAAATACAAAATGGTAAATTTGAATATTAATAAGAGCGTATTTTTGTCGTGAAAATTATCAATGACTAGGTCTACCATGTACCCCGTTTTATTGTCGCAAAGTTAAGAACACAATCACGGAGTATTTGTGTGTATGGATGCATGTTGGCTTGTGTTTATGTGCGTATGTGTCTATGTGAATGCGGTTGTACAAATGTAATGTGTAAACTCGGCTACTGAACCTCAACATTAACTGTTGTGTTAGTGTATCGGAGTCCAAACATAAGCATAGAAGAAAATGAAAAAAATAATAACGCTATCAAAGAAGTGAGTAAACGGGACTGTATTATTATGGGGAATTTTAACCATGGGCATATCCAGTGGACATCTCTACAAAGTACCGGGAGAGAGGATCAAGAGTTTTTAAATTTAGTACAAGATAGTTTCCTTTCTCAACATGTGTTAGAAGCAACCAGGGGCGAGAACGTGTCAGAATTAGTTTTGAGCTCACAGAAGGAATATGTTGATAATGTCAAGATATGTGAGCCACTGGGGTGTAGTGATCACAACCGTATATATTTTATTATCAAAGTAAAGGGAGAACGGAATAGAAAAATAAGGTACAGGAAACATTTTCACAAAGGAAGATATAAGGACATGAGGAAATATTTAGCAAAGATAGACTGGAATAACACACTGAAGAATAAGACAGCAACAGAATGCTGGAATATCTTAAAGAGTGAAATTGATTGCGTCGTTGACAAATTTGTCCCCTTGAAAATACAGAGGGGAAACGGTCAAAGAAGAAACACTTATCGAAGGAAGCCATTAGAAAAATCACGTACAAGCAAATGATGTGGAAGACATTTAGACATACTGGAAGTGAAGAAGACTATAGCATTTATAAAGAAGCACTTAATCAAGCTACAGCTGAAATTAGAAATTCAAAGAGAAGCTACGAAAAAAATTGCTTTTAATATAAAACATGACAGCAAGAGTTTGTATGCGTATGTTCGAAGTAAACAGAAAGTTCAGGATAAGGTCGGTTCTCTAGAAGGTAGTGATGGAAACATAATAACAGAGGGATTCTTAATGGCAGAAAACCTAAATTAGTACTTTAGTTCGGTGTTTACCAGGGAAGACATTAGTACATTACCAGTACTTGAGACTAAGTTCAAAGGGAGAGAGGCTGACTATTTAGGACAACTAATTGTAACCCCAACAATGGTAGCTATGAAAATAAGAGATATAAAGGATAATAAATCACCTGGTGTGGATGGGATTCCTCCCAAATTATTGTTGGAAAATTGTAGAACAAATCAGCATACCGCTTGCAACAGTGTTCAATTTGTCATTAGAGGAGGGAATAATTCCGTTAGAATGGAAAGTAGCAAACATTATACCATTATTTAAAAAAGGTTCGAGAAACAAGTCAGAGAACTATAGATCAGTGAGTTTAACATCGGTGATTTGCAAACCATTAGAAAGACTAATTAAAGATCATTTGGTTGATTTTCTAGTTAAAAATAAATTGATAAACCCATCTCAACATGAGTTTTTAAAAGCGAGGTCTTGCTTAACAAATATGTTATGTTTTTTGGAAGATGTCACAAAGTGGGTAGATGAGGGGTATCCAGTAGATATAATCTATTTAGATTTAAAAAAAGCCTTTGACAAATTGCCACACCAAAGATTACTTCTTAAACTAAAGGTCCATGGAATAGGAAATGGTATGATAAACTGGATAGAAAAATGGATTATTGATAGAAGACAAAGAGTAGTAGTTGATGGGGAGGATTCAAACGGGAAATCGGTTTTGAGTGGAGTACCGCAGGGATCGGTACTGGGACCTATTTTATTCTTAACATATATAAATGATTTGGATGATGACATAACAAGCAAGGTGTTGACGTTTGCGGACGACACAAAAGTGTTTAGGAAAATTAAAAGTGATGCAGATATACAGCATTTACAAGATGATCTTAATAAGTTGACAGAATGGTCTGAGAAGTGGCAAATGCTGTTTAATTTTGGAAGTGTAAGTGCCTTCACACAGGACATAGGAATGAAGATGCACAATATGCAATGAGTGGTACTGTACTAAATACTACCTTAAAGGAAAATGACTTAGGGTTAACTATTAGTGCTGACATGAAGGTATCAGAGCAGTGTGGAATTGCAGCAGC
This sequence comes from Ridgeia piscesae, assembly GCA_025642075.2. NCBI lineage: Eukaryota > Metazoa > Annelida > Polychaeta > Sabellida > Siboglinidae > Ridgeia > Ridgeia piscesae. The sequence continues at coordinate 589,609 of JAODUO010000181.1, forward strand.
GAAGGGAAACCAAATTCTGGGATTAATTAGGCGAAATATAGTGTACAAAGAAAAAGAACTAATAATAACGCTGCCTAAAAACAATAGTTAGGCCTCATTTAGAATATTGCATACAGGCATGGAGGCCATATCGCAAGAAGGATATTGATATGCTAGAAAGAGTACAAAGGAGAGCAACCAAAATGATACCTAAACTCAGTAATATTAGTTATGAAATGCATCTAAAAGAATGTGGTTTAACAATACTAGAAACCAGAAGATTGAGAGGAGATCAGATTGAGGTGTTTAAAATATTGAAAGGGTATGAAAATATTGACAGAAATATTTTTTTCACGGTCAAGGATGAGAGAAAGACTAGAGGACATGGACTTACATTAGCAAAGAAGCAGTGTAGACTAGATATTAGAAAATGTTCATTTTCACAAAGAACAGTAAATGAATGGAACAGATTATCAGCTGATTGTGTAGGTGCTAGTAGTGTTAATATATTTAAAAATAAAATCAACATATACCTAAGACGGGCGGGTATACGTAGATAGATAGGTTGGACTCTCGATAAGCCAAATGGCTTCCTAGTCCACCTGCCATCTATATTTGAATCTTTAGGTGGCAATCTTGTTAAACTTGTTAAATCTACATGCTAGTGATCGTACATGTGTGAATGTGTTTGTGTACTTTTAATAATTATGTAAACTCGGCTAGACGCATCTAAGCGTTAGTGACCGTGCACTTACCTATGCCCAGGTAATGGTGAGAACGGCATTTTGGTTCGGCGACCTCAGCGCAGAATCAGCGATGTGGCCAGCATTGACATGTGCGACTCTAGCTTTGTTCGAATCGAGCGTCAAGGCAACGAATTCCCTGTACGACTCTCCGTCTACAAAGACATTGGCAATGAAGTAGTTATCTGTAACAAGGTGGGTTCTTCATCCGGTCATCATTACCGTCATCTGGAAGATGATGCTGGTCATTCAGCCCACGTGATTAATAGTGTGAATGTGTGTGTGTGTGTGTGTGTGTGTGTGTGTGTGTGTGTGTGTGTGTGTGTGTGTGTGTGTGTGTGTGTGTGTGTGTGTGTGTGTGTGTGTGTGTGTGTGTGTGTGTGTGTGTGTGTGTGTGTGTGTGTGTGTGTGTGTAAATGTATGTAAGTGCGTGCGCATTTGAGTGCATATGACCTGTGTGCGCGTGCCCGTATGTGTGCATACGCGAGTGTGAATGTGTGCGCATGTGACAAATGCATTAGCATTTCGTTTTTACATAAAGAGACAAATGCCAAATGATGCAGCGTAAGTCATTAATATGACAACAACAATATCTGCTTGTTTGAGAATATAGGCTAAAAATAATAACTGTCAGCCAAGATAACTAATCTAATTCGTGCGTTCTCTCGTGAGCCTGACAGAGACTGTTTATAGTCTTATTTTCTGTTTGCTGCATCTTTCGAAAACGACGTCTTTTGTGGGAATGTTTATTTATGGCCGTTTACAGGCAGGCGACTAGAAATTAACTACTTAGATGCATAATTATGTCTAAATAAAATAAAATGAAATTATAATACATATGTCTTACACTAGTCATATTAAATCCTTGTGTAGTTGATGCAATATATCATTTTAAAGTGTATATGCTATTATTATTTACGTTTTATACTAACTTAAGATGTTTTAAATTATTTACTCGATTCCGGGCAACCAAATGAATATAATTGCTGTTTTTAGTAAAACACTAGAGAATGATGCCATACTCTCTTTTATAGGTGATTTCTACCACACCCGGGCAGATGTTGATCATTCGCATTCTACAGACATCCTACCATTTGCACATCACTCTTCTTGACGGCAAAGAAGCCTACGCTCCTGCACTACTAGCCGCTGATTCTAGACGTTTTGGTATCTACCCCGTGGGGCCATTTTGGACCACATCGGAGCACATCACCATAAGGATCCACTCATATCGTTACAATAATATGAGAGCTGAGTTTGAACTGCTTTCTGTTGCGCCAGGTAAGTTCGCCCACTCTGCCCACATTTATATTAAATGTCATCATTGTCACAGGTGCGGAGGTATGTTAACGATTTTTGAAACATATGGTCTCCATATTATTATTATTTTGTTAGGCGCCCGCTTACAACAACTGCTATGATAGGAAATATTATGGCCTGATCATAAACTATTAACTCTGACGTGTTTACATGCAGATAAGTCGGGGTGTGCTTTGCCCTGGGATCCGGCTTATATTTCACTGTTGAAACACATTTGTGAAAAATAAGTAACAGTATATTATTTTGCGTGACGTTGTGCATCCGTGTATTCGAAGTTAACCTTAACATTTGCATTACTAATTGCCTCGTATTATCATAAATTATCATAACTTTGAATTTTATAGTATTCGTTGTATTTCATTACGTTTCAGAGTTGTTCCGCATGCGAATGTCGGGCATTGAAGCCTATAACAACGGGCAAGCAGGTCTTCAATTGACACAAGTTGAAACGCGTGTCACAATTATCAACTCCAAGTTGACGGAAAACAAATATGGACTTCATTTGAAGAAGTGCACCACAAGCAGCAGGATATCGGCTGTATCTTTCACTCGTAACAGTGAATCCGGCGTGTTCTCAGAACAATCTGACGGACTTTTAAATATATCAGACATCACTGCATCTGCAAACAAAAAGTACGGCTTATCCTTTATGAAAACGGACAGATGTAGACCTGACCGAGTGCCGGGTGTCTACGCCAGACAACTTTACATCAACGCTAGTGACATCAGTGACAACAAGGAAGCCGGTGTGAATTTCGAGAACGATTGTGGAATGTCGTCGACAATTGATAACTCTAACTTTGACTCAAACGTTGTTGCCATCCGGGCAAATAACGGCGGCACAAAATGCAAAACGACAATCAATAACTGCACGTTTGTGAATCAGAATGAAACAGCTATCAGACTGAAGACTGCAGGAGAAGTGAACATATCCGGTAACCAATTCACGAATAACACAGGCTACTGCATAAACGTCGAATCGCAAGAGAACGTGTTGTCAATTATACGTAACAAGTTCACTGGGAACGTCATCGAACCACCTTTGCCGTTGTATGTTTATGATCTAGAAACCTTTTCAGCAGTTGTCATTTTCCAGACAAAGACGAAATTGACAATGACCTATAATATCTTCAACAACCCCGACGTGCAGTTTCAAATGGCGACCACCATTCAGGATGAGTGTTACACGCTTAATGCGACACATAACTACTGGGGCAGTGCAGACGTCAATGCAATCGCAGACACCTTATACGGCCACCATCAACAGGCCGCCCTTGCTAAGGTATTATATCATCCATACCTAGAAAGCACAAACGAGAGTGACTTCGATAACACGTCGAGAAGATACCCGGATGTTATTCGAGGTCGTGACATCGGTGGCATCATCACATACAACTTAACGTTAGATGACGTCAGTACACCATATCACGTGACCAAGGACATCATCGTGGATACCAATGGCTCCTTGAATATATTGCCAGGAGTAAATCTGGAATTTGATCCAGGAGCCGGTGTTATCGTGAGAGGCGCCGTTCAACTCGCTGGATCACCCACACAACACATAACCATGACAGCAAGGCACATCGACCATCATCCAAAGGTACATTTACTTGATCCCTACACAGACGGCCAGACTGTAACTGGGGTTATCCAAATCTTAACCGGTGAAGCCTGGCACCCTGTGTATTATTCATACCCGTTTGAAGAAGAGAAAACTACATTTAATTTTCTGTGCCGTGCTGCTGGCTTTGAAGAGTCTGTGAAAATCACTCGCGCATTCATCGGGAATGTGTCGCATGGTCCGCTGCAGACCATTATGTGCCGAACCGGTCGCTTCGGTCAATGTGACATTTCCGATGGTTTCGTGAACTGTAGTGAGTGTGACGTAGTCAACGTGACGTGTCAACGGAACTACTGGACCGGGATCCACCTAGCGGTCGATGCGGCGCCTAGCGTCATTCAGTATGTTCGGTTGCGTCAGACGAATCATTACCGGAAGAGCGCACCACACCGCGCCGCAATCAGCGTCGAGTTTCTACAGAATCACATCGTCCACGACGTTACGTTTGAAGACATATTCGAAGACGACCTTTCGCGGGCACTGCTTGTGTCAAGGGTTGGCACAAACCACAACATAATCAGTGCACTGAGTGTGGACATGAGTAGGGGCACAGCAATCGAGTCTCACGATTCACGCATTCGCTTGACTCAGCTGGACATCACGTGCAGGACTCGCAGACATTGCAGCAACGGCATCTACGTGGACTCGAACCGTGGCGCAACGTTACATATCCGTGAGGAACTAATCGTTCCTTTCATTAGTGCTACAAGTGAAAACGTCACCGCGTCGATGCCGCTGTTTCTCAAACTGTATAGCGGGCACAGGTACCGCAGGAACTTCGTGCAAATTTACGCGGAGGACGGTGTTAGAATCGCAGTAGAACTGGTGCGAGAGCGAGACTTCCATTGCATAAATGAAACTGTCACGTTTCGCGATGGTCTGCGCCGTGACAGCGCCAGTGTTCAACCAACTACATACGCTGATAGAACATTTTTCTATTCCACGGGTTCTGTAGCTGAGGTTTCGGTGGAACAGTACGACCGTCATTGCTACAGTGCATTATTGCATGTGTACGCATTCACAGGTACAATAGCTTTGGTCATCAGCAATATTTACCTTTTTTGTTTAATGTCTCTTTACTTATGTTGATTACAACACTGTTAGTAATAAAGTTAGTATTAAAACGGCATAGTAGAAAATTTCACATCGTCTTTAACTGACGACATATCTTTTTTTAAATAGTGCTTGTTAAAACAACTTTTGACATCAGGTTCCTTTTCAATTCACACCGATCTTGATTCAACCTACAGTGTTCCTGGTTTTTTCGCCATCCTGGTCGCGATTTTGATGATATTAATGAAATGCATAGAAAACATTTTAATATTTTATTATAATTAGTAATGGATTTATCATTGGTTACTGTGTATTTGGCTGTTGCTTCGGAGATTGGAGATCGTTTATGTATGTCATTTTGTTTCCTTTACCTTGATTTAGGTGACAACATTGACCGACCTCTGATGATAAATGGGAGTACCTTTCGTGGTCTACAGACGGGCGTGTCACTAACTGGAATTACAAGAGAGGTGTCGATTCAAAATGACGTATTTGATAGCTGCGAAACCGCCATCCTCCTACAAGGTCACGACAGAGCCGGACGTAGTGGTGTGTCTGTTTCCAGGTGCAATATGGTGAACAATGTGAACCACTTCCGCCTCATCATGAGCAATTTTAACGAACTACAACGCCATGTACATCTTACATTTGAGAACAACATCATTGTAAATGGTGGCGACGCTGTGGTATTTCAAGGATCGCAGTCTGGAGAACCATTCACCTGGAACGTTAGAAACAACTCGTTCCGTAACATCACAGGTCGCGTGTTACGACTGAGAGGTGCTGGAAACGTAACGTCAAATACCATAACGGACAATTCTCTGATTGATGGTGTTATCGTTGACGTTGACGAACGAACGGCCAATCGTTGTGTCACTGTTGAACGAAATCGTTTTCAGAGGAACACGGCATCTAGCGTTCTGTCGTTCTGCTCTTCGTGTGACAGTGGAATTCTTCTTGGAAACGATTTCGTCAACAATGATATCATAAATTCTGTGATTACCTGCATCAATCCGAGTTTATCGTCAACCACTCAAACGTTCCTCAACAACACCGTTGTCAACAACACTGTCACTAACAGTGTAATATCATATTCTGCAGCATTGCTAATCACGTGGACGTCAACATTGTGTGCTCACTTGAATACATTTGCCAACCCTGGTCTGACGTACGAAGTTGTGAATGAACAACCAACTCTCAACTCTTCAACTCGCCTCAACTTCTCCGATAACGACTGGGGGACAGGAGACATTGGCCTCATCAACAGGCGGATACTCGATGGTAGAGACATGGGATGGAATCCACTCATACGATGGTCGAAAGCCAGCACTAAGTGGGTGTTCGACGCCTCGAAACCGCTTCAAGGTAGACTCGAGAAGTCCGTTACTCTGCGGCGTCGATCAGCCCCATACGTCATGTCGGGAAACCTGCTGGTACCAGTCGGTATCACCCTAACCCTGGAGCCTGGCGTCACGCTCTCAATGGTACCATCGGCCAGTCTGTTCGTTGAAGGTACCATCATAGCAAAAGGATCGCCGCATGATTTAGTTCACTTTCAACGGAGCAATAGTGTGAACGGACTATTGCCGCTTCGACTCATCGGTGACATAAATGGATATAGACAGTTACAAGCTTTTATCGCTGGAGAATGGTGCTCTTTCTGCAGATCTGGGTGGACTTCTCACAACACAGACGTTGCCTGCCGACAACTCGGTTTCAAAGGAGGTATGTGTATAATATTAATTACGATCACTTCAACCCTTTCATTATAAGCCAATTCTAAAATGAGGTATGGGTGTATGTTTGTTGTTTGTGTGTGCATGTGTGCATATTCCTGTGTGCGTGTGCGTGTGCATGTGTTCATGTGTGCGTTTATATATGGATGTATGCTGGGGGACATGAAATACATTGTTTGTAGATCACAGGTAAGTGCATGGTCCGCGTCTACTTACATAATGCTTCCAAGTTAAGTAATAATGTTTGGCTCATATATTGTCAGAGTTCACATCAACATAGCTCTGCATGCTGTCACAATGAAAGCGTTCTTCTAGGGTCATACAACAGTATGACTATGTTGTTAATGTTTTATAGTGATGTTATAAATAATAAACATCTTTGTTTTCAGGAAACAGTTATGATTATTATGGCTACAGATCCACAAGGAGTAACCAATCGACATATTCGTTGGACTGCGACAACTCAGAACACGAACTTGGGCAATGTAGACAAACTCCTGTGGAACCCTGCGATGAATACTATTATGTATGGATAAGATGCTCGACAGAGAAACTCACAAGTGGTGTACACATCAGCTCCATGGACGACGGAAGTATATCCGCCTTTGAAAACGTGATAGCTACCAACATTTCTGGCATCCAAGTGTCTGGCACGCCCCCGAGTGTCATCAATGTTACTCTACACAACACGGAATTTGGTTTCGTATTTGTCGGACGAGGCATAGCGAAAGAGAAAGACGTACGCATGCGCAATGTAACCATCACAAAGGTAACCTATTAAAACACACCCACACACACAGACACACCCACACTCACCCACATACACAATGACATAACACACAACACACACACACACACACAAACACACACACACACACACACACAATATATATATATATATATATATATATATATATATATATATATATATATATAATGTATGTGTGTGTTTGATATTGAATTTTCAGTTATATCGTAATGTGTGTGTGTGTGTGTGTGTGTGTGTGTGTGTGTGTGTGTGTGTGTGTGTGTGTGTGTGTGTGTGTGTGTGTGTGTGTGTGTGTGTGTGTGTGTGTGTGTGTATTCGTAAGATTTCCAAGTGATGATACGCAAGTCTATCAGTTATGTTGTATTCTACTGACTTGCCCTGCCCAGGTCCATTTCCGTCTTCTGCCTAGCTCAGTCACGTGTGTGTCCTTTGTCTTTTCTCTTACCCAGATGTTTGTTTTTCTGTCCGGGTATGTGATGTTTGACAAACTTCTTTCCATCTTTGTTTGTGTGGCCGCTAGCTTGTTCTTTGCTTGGTTGATGAGTGCCCGTGTTTCCGCGTCGTATATCATTGCTGAAGTACGCATGAGTTGTAGACGTGTCTCTTCAAGCATGTTCCAATGTTACCCTTGAAAATATCGCGGTGCTTGGCGAATGTTGTCCATCCAGCCGTGATTCATCTTTTGATCTCATTGTCTTGGTTTTTGTCTCTGGTGCTGCATCTCTGTCCCATGTCGACGTAGCTTTCAACGTTTTCGATCTGAGTGTTGTTGATATATATTGGTTTGTCGTTTTCCGTCATCACTTTTGGCTTCGACTTGTTCATCTTCAGGCCCTGCATGTCGCGTTCATTAGCTAGTTCCTGTAGCATTTGTTTTAGTTTAAGTGGTATATTTGCGCATATGAGAATGTCGTCAGCAAAGCGAATCGAAGATGACTACGATATTCCCTCTCTATGTCCAAGCCAATGGTTTCCCAAGTCAGTCGTTGGAATGTGATCTGAGTGTTGACGTAAACAGCTTGGGCGATATGGTATCGACATATCGTACTCCTCTCCTGATACAGATCTTATTGCTTTCGTTGTGTATGTCTCAGGTCTCAGGTGATTACCTCCAAACAGCCCAAACTTGGGCTAACGCAGGAGTTGTCCTCTAGAATTAGTGAGTCCACTACAGGTTACACATTTACCCCCTGTGTGGGATATTTTACTTCCCCTGGCATAGACACCAGGCAGAAGGGACCACCGGCTTTTACTGTCTCTTCCGAAAGACACAGGCAAATGTAGGGTGAAGAAATTGCCTAAGTTTCGAAAAGGCGAATGGTGGGATTGAACCACCGTCCCCTCGATTGACAGTTCGGCACTCTACCGCGCGACCACCGCGCCCCACTGGTGAATGTCGTCGAGCTGGTGGTGTAGATTTCCTTCCGGTGTTCGATGTACTCATCTTTTATCCCCGTTCTTGAAGCGGGGTCAGTACTGCTTAAGTTTACACTAAATCGAAAGCTTTCTCGTAGTCGACGAATGCAATGCAGAATGGGATATTACGTTATCGGCACTTCTCCTGTAGTTGGTGTACGACGTGGATGTGGTATGTGCTTCTGAATCCAGCTTGCTCTGGATTTCGTCGAGTGTCTTCACTAGCGTTTCCGTTAGTACTTTCGTGGGTACTATTATCTATTTTGATAGTAAACATATCGGTGTGTGATTCTTGAGGGCTTTCCTATTTCCCTTCTTGAAGATTACGACCATCTTAGCATTCTTCCACGCTGTGGGAATTCGTCTTTCTGATAACCACTTAGTGTACAACTTAGCAAGTGTCTTCAAGAGGGTATCTTCTTCTGCTTTCAATGTCAGGTCCTTGCCTGTTGCTGTCCCATTCTTCATATCTCGTAGTCCACCTCCAATTATATTATCTCTGGTACCTCTTTTGAGTCAGTGTGGATTGTAATACTCTGTTCATTGTCGTATAGCTCGGTGTTGAATTCATCTATTCGTTCTATGATCTTATTTTTAGCAGTGATCAGTCTTGCTCTAGCTTCTGCGTGCTTCGGACTTTCTTCAGGCTCTTTGATGCCAAGATCGTTTCTCATATGGTCTCTTGGTTGTATTTCCTGGTGTCCTCTTTTGCTTTTTGTTTTGATGGTCTTATATATTTCTGCGTACTCTATTCTTTGTTTATCGTCGCCGTTTCCACCAGTTCTCGTCCGTGCGTCATCAGGGCTCGTGTTGATGACGCCATCCTCGATTTCAATGGTTTGCTGAATGCATTGGCTACTATTTCCGCGCTTTGTTGGATCATGTCTGCAATGATTTCGCTCACGGTGTCGACGTCGTCTAGGTCTTGTAGTGTTGAATCGGCTTCTCAATTCGAGATGGAATTGTTGATATTATTTTTCTGGTATCTACTGTTGATGGTCTCTTGGTTATCAATGTTGTCTTTTCATCCTCTACGTCCAGTTTGATGTTGCTCATGACCATTCTATAGGTCACTTACAATGTTGTTGTAGTTAATGGCACTTATGTGTGTGAAGATGTCTGTCGTGTTTTTTGGTTTTTAGGATGTAGTCAATTTCGGTCATCGTTACACCGTTTGGGCTTTTCTACGTCCAAAAAATATATATATATATATATATATATATATATATATATATATATATATAATATATATATATATATATATATATATATATATATATATATATATTATCAATCAACGAGGGGACAGTGGTTCAATCCCACATTTCGAAACTTCGAAAGGCAATTTCAGTGTCTCTTCGTGTCTTTCGGAAAAGACACTCAAATCCGGTGGTTCCGTTCTATCTGGTGCCCATGCCAGGGGAAGTAACATATCCCACACAGGGGGTAAATAAGTAACCTGTAGTGGACTCACAAATTCTCGTTGGACTTTAAACGCCGTCCAAAGAGCTCCGTCCTTATCTGAGAGAAAGAAAGAGAAAGATAGCGAATTTGAATTTACTGTTGATGAACATAGCCACATAAATGTAATATGTATTGTTCGCTGGAAGGAAGTCTTAGTGTATAATGTGGCTGGGTTTTTTTAAATGTTGGAAGTAAGTTTCGCTCTCAACTTGTAGGTAAATGGCAACGGGGTATCGTTTTTGGACGTGACGTCGAACGTGACGTTGGAGTCTGTCACCGTAACGGACACAGCGAGGAACGGTATATCCCTGACGCCAACATTGCATGGTACAACACTTCTTACGGACAACAGAGTTTACCCGACATTTAGGTTCTGTGACGTAAACATGAATCTGTTTGTACCTCCTGGCGTGGAATTCAAGTACTTCCCAACGCACGTCACCAATTGGAAAGGTTGCATACGCACGTTTGAAACGAAAGAAAAATACACAGTCAAAATGACCATGAAAGCAACATCAACCAGGTAGGGGAAACCCGGGTAAAACGGGATACTCGGGTAATATGGGAAATGGCTATATGCAAAGAGTAGTGCTGCCACAAAGCGTATTTTCGCTTCCAACTAGCGTAACGGCATCTGCTGGCTACTATACAAATCAATTGGTATGCAATTCTTCGCGCGGATTGAAACAATCTTTAGTAATCCTTAGCTTTGATCCCTTGCTAAATTATTTGTTTGAAGATCCATCTAAGTTTGCTAAGTAACAACTTGTCATATTCCAACTTCGAATGTCGTGAGGATGTAGTATTAATTTATGAGTGTTTCAGCGTATAATAGTTTTTCGTGAGAATGATCAATAATTAATGTATCACAATTTGATTAAACCATGCCTCTTCCGGGCAAAATGGGATATAGTACTGCGGGCAAAATCCCGTTTTGCCCAGACATGATACCTGTTTAATGACCAACGGAAGTTTCAAATATGTAACGTCTGTGAATGATGGTTACACACCATAGGATATTTATGCACGTTGACTATTTTAGATGTGACCTTTGCTAAAGTTCCGTAGGATACTGTTTAATGTTCACTGGCTTGCAACAGTTGTGCATGTTATGCCGTCTTGTTTTTATATTTTACATTGCAAAATGCAATTTACTTTGGCAATATGCCTGTTTCTGTAGATTGCTTAATTTAACTAGTAGCTCACTAAGTTACATAAACATATGAGTTCTATGGATTACATAATTATACAGGAATAGTAATCCGCCCAAGGTACGGCAGTCAAATTCACAAAGAAGTATGACATTTTGCTTAGCCGACCTTACCATATCGCATATCTTGGCTATTCTTCTTGTAGTTTACTAGATTTAATATATCAGACACTTAAAATAACTATTCTGAATATGTAGGACCACGTCACATTAGCGAATGATACAACTAAATATGCATCCCATATTTCCCGGATCAAGATCCCATTTTACCCATATATGCGGGGAAATGGGAATTTTGCGGATAAAACGGTATAGTCCATAGTTATCGAAAAATTATGATGTCAACAAAAAAACAATACCATGCCTTGTTGTGTTTTTGTGTGTTTGATAGATACACAACAAACTGTTACCCTAAGTGGAACTTTAACTCTTCCATTTTGCCCGGGTTTCCCCTACTACAGGTACGACATAGCCGACTTTTACAACGGGAACGACACTTCTGCTGCAAGCGGAATCAGCCACTTCGACGCTGTCGGGAACGGCAAGGTGAGAATGGGTGCGGAAGTTTGATTAACCAGTTCTTGCCAGTCTCTGACAAAGTGTTATGTTAAATGTCTTTGAATACACCAAATTACCTAATAGTTAAGATGCGTGATTACTGTATCTCAATTATGTTAATGTAATCGATTGTACAATTTTCCTCAGAATATGTGACAGATGGTTAAGTCACTTATAGCGTCCGGGTGTCATACAGCATACAGAACACGACTGCAATTACAAAGTAATGAACATTGCGTTTTTGTGAAAAATAACTGACATAATTGTGGTGTTTGATTTTTTCTGTAAAATATCAAAATATATGGGCTGCTGGATAGCGATGTCCAGAAATAATAAAGTATTTCGTTTACTTACTTACGTACTTGCTTACTTGTTCTATGCCGCTTTTTAAAATGTTGCATTGGCTACATGACCGATAGCGTAACATCTCTAAGATCTGTATAGTCACAAAACAGAAACTTTCATGTATGCAACCATTGTATTTACAGTCGTGTCTCTCTCCTTTAAGAAAACCTGTCCAGCTGTGTTTATCTAGATCTGATAAATCTGTTGTCTCTAGAGTAAATACTAACAATGGTACTAGGCCCTTTTCTGTGGCTTCATCTATTCTTTGGACTATGGTTCCTGTTAGTGTTTGATCAATTGAACTGCTGCCGGCCATGAGATCGATGGCGTCGCCGAATCAAATCTTACCACCCACTTACATGATGCAGTTGTGTATGTAGAGTAGGTTCAGTACAACTTTCCATTACTCTTTTCTATCGTAGGTGCAGTGTGATGTTATGTCATTGGTTACGGCCATGATAGTTCCACGTGTATTTCTAAAGCATACTGCCGGTAATCATTGTCCAGTATCCTTCGTTGTTCTCCATGTGGTGGTAGTTCCTTGCTTCTTCGGAAGTAGCAGCCTTCACCGTTGTCATCGCATATGACAAGACCATCGTCCGAGACCAAGGATGGTTCTTTGTCCTCTACCTCCTGAGCGAACGACATAGTTGCTTCGCTTATCCCCTTCTTTGATATCCTTGGCACGATCCACACGATTATGATATCCACAGTAATATCGATGTCCATTGTGAAATGCTTCATTCCGTAGCTGCACAAAATATATACATTTATTTTACTATGTGATAATGCCTAACCCATCACCAACCTATGCTCACTGCTCACAGACTCTTCAACGAGCTTTACACATGTGTTACTCTGATTGACCCAGATGACGACGACGGTGATGTCGTGGGGCCGTCAGTTGACAGTGGTTCTGCTGCAGAGTGAACGATTCGTGCAGTACGCGTCTGTCACCAGTGTCCCGCAGAAAGGTATGTCCTCCTTTGTTCATGAGGGAAACTTAATTGGCGAACTAAAACGTAAGCACACCGAAAACATTGTCACACTTCGGGTGGAACTACATAAACACATACTCAGACCGTTTCACCAACATTCATAGGTGCTCATAACGCCTATTTTGATCCATAAAATCGAATGTTCTCCTTACGTAGGACCAAAATGAAAAATATTTTTCTGAACGAATATTTATACGTTTCTTGAATGGAAATGTTGACACTTGTTTCCCGCACATTGTCTATTTGGAACGGCGCGCAAGTATATCATAGATTTATTATCACCATTCATTTCGTGGTAAATATATTGTTGTTTCTTGTTAGCTGCTGGTGTTAAGAGCTAACGCTGAACTTCCATATATTAGTGTGCGTATGAGTAATCTCATACGTACACTGAAATCGTCAAAAAGAATAATCCGTAAGTTGTTTTATTCTAACACGCTCTTCACCGGGTGTTTTTTGTTTTCCCTGTTCCATCAGTCGATGGTAAGAAGATGAACATGTTGCATAACATTTATGCATAATTGATATTGGTCTTTGATATTTGCACAAAGGATACCTGATGCGTCAGAAGTCATCATTTGATTGACACTTTATTTAATATGGTAATGTGTGTTGTGATTCACCGGAAGCTCCATCTGACATTACTTACGTGGGTGTTCATGCTTACAGTGAACGACTGTTCCTTTGAGGACGGTTGGTGCGGCTGGCATAACTATGAAGATGATCTTGTCGCTGAACGAAAACTATGGGAGGTGTACACGTGTAGCTCCAAACGACACGGGAGGTTCAATGGTCAGGAGAGAGACCATACGTACGAAAGAGGAACAGGTAATTATGATACATTGTAGTAGTTGTAACAACACAAAATATATGACATGCCTTATTATTGGTGCGCTAACGTCGAAACATTGCAAATATATCTTCTCGAAGACGCCGACGAATTCGCCTTTAGGCAATTGGCTTCTGGTGTACCAACTTGTGGCACATATAGCGATATTGTAGAGTTATGTAAATCGTTCTTGCCCAAATATATTCCATTTGGAGTTCCACATGGACCTGTCCTTTGTCCTGTTCTTTGTTTAACTTATACACGACATCAATCAGTCGAGTTATTACTAACAATAACGTAATTCATCACACACGAGTTTTATATCACTTTACCAAAGAAATACACATACATCTATGTCAACTGTAAATGACTGCCTTGCTGACATCTGGGCGTGGATGGAATCAAGTAAATTGAAGCTTAATGTCAATAAAACTGATGCAGTTATTATTGGTATAAAACAACAACGAAAGAAGACTTCTTTCCAGTTAAAATATACTTGATAACCATACCAGATACCGTTCAGAATTTAGATGTTGTCTCTGACAGTAATTTCAGCTTTCATCAGTACATTTAATATAATTTTGCAAATCATGTTTCTATCAAATACGTGATTTCCGTCGAATCCGGCGTCATTTAGCTTTATCGTCTGTTAAAACAATATCAGTTCCTCTGACTATTGTAACTCAATTCCTAATAACATTGCCAAAAAGACTAATATAAACTCCAACGTGTACCGAATTGTTTATCACGCCTGGTACTTAAGGCCCCTCGTTTCTACTCAACAACCAACATACTTAGTTAATCTGCTATATTTCTCTGATGACCCTTTGATCATCCGTTTTCAAACGACTTTGTGTTCCTAAAACTAAGCTGAATATTGGCAAAGGTGCTTTCTCAGTGGTTGCGCCAACTATTTGGAATCCACTTCCTATTACGATTACTTCTTCTTGAAACTGTAGATATATTTCGTGTAAAAAACTGAAAACATATTTGATTGAAATTGCTTTTTTACCACAAATTATCGGCGGTTCCAGGCTTCAATGATAACGTTTGTCTGCCTCTGAGCTTTACCTTTTTAAGGATATAGGTGCTATAGAAGTTTTATAATTGTTATCAAAAATAATTTATTATTATCTCAACCCCTTCTCCCACTTCTAGGGTCTAGTGTCCTCTAGCATATTCGTCAAACACAGTTGGGTTGTGCTGTCTGGTGCATCTCCTCTCTGTTAGATGCAGTGTCTCCAGCCCATATAGACAGGCTGGGGTCGGTTTTATAAAGCCGCGTAACTTTATTAGCAATTATGTGGTCTATTGGTCGCAGCTAACTGCGACTATTCAGTGTAGCTTACAGCCAGTTTCATGACACCAATTTAGCATTCGCGAAAACAAATCGACGTAGAATTGACCTAATTAGGACGCGAAGGGGAATCCCTGTAATTGTGGTGTCTGTACACACCCTTTTCACTTTAGCTGCCGCCGTTGCCGTTCGTACAGCAAATGAAAAGCTACTTACTTACTTACTTTAACTGAATGTAAAGGATATCCAGTGTAGACATTACAAATAATAAGTTGAGAGTATGCGTATCGGGAGCATCAACGAACATGGGGAGCATCACGTAATTATTTCAACTAGCGTAAAGTTACACCTACTAAATACATGGCGCAGGCTAAGTGCAACTATGGAGCAGACTTGTGAAACGCAACTAGAGCAACTTTACGACGTTTTAGGCTTTCGATGAGTTATCGCCCGCTACGACGTCGTAAACAGGCTTTATGAAACCGGCACCTGGAACGACACTCAAATCTTCTTATGTCGGTCGTACATAGTCACGATTTACTCCATCTCCATATACATACTACCAAATATACAAAGTTGTCCAACATTCTGTATTCACATGACTTTTGTCTTATCATGGTTCATTAAGAAATCGTGCTTTCCGAGGGCGTGACTCCACTCATACGACATGCCCACGTTGTTCCTCTCCTCGTAGCTATCTGCTGCCACCAGCACAATTCTCTGCTTAGAGAAGAAATCACCATAATGTCTTAATGTTCAGGTACTTTTAAATTGATTAATTGTATCGCAGTAATCACCGCAGTGAACATCGTGGAAACACGTCCTTGTCTTACGCCTAGCCTTTTAGTGCAGACTGTCCTCATCATGAGCTTCTTTCGCCATCATGACCGCACATACCGTTCTCTTGGCGCTATGCCTTCTGACGCAGCATTGTACTAATAAAGGAGGAAACCATGCCTCAGTAACAATTATCGATAGCTGTATTTCACCTGGTTTCGTGAAACGTTTCATAATCTATTTTAATGCTAAGTAAAAACCATCAAATGGAAAGGACGATGTGCTAATGTTTGATGACCACTGTGTAAAACTAGGTAGCTTATGCTATTGTTGGTGGCATAGTTCTTAGACATAACGCATTGCAGTTCTTGTGTTACGGTTTACAGGCGGACATTACATAGTGGCAGCAACTAGTACACCGAGCAGGTCATGTACCAGAAGCTACGGTGGGGAATCCGTCACTGCAGTTCTCGAAAGCGCCACTTTCAGTCGGACTGACGACATTTGCCGTATCTCTTTTTACCATTTCAGGAAATACCACTATCGCCGTAAGTGTATCATACATCATACATTATATATTATATAGAATGTATTATATTATATTATATTATATTATATTATGTTATATTATGTTATGTTATGTTATGTTATGTTATGTTGTGTTGTGTTGTGTTGTGTTGTGTTGTGTTGTGTTGCGTTGCGTTGCGTTGCGTTGCGTTGCGTTGCGTGCCGTGCCGTGCCGTGCCGTGCCGTGCCGTGCCGTGCCGTGCCGTGCCGTGCCGTGCCGTGCCGTGCCGTGCCGTGCCGTGCCGTGCCGTGCCGTGCCGTGCCGTGCCGTGCCGTGCATGCCATGTGTCATAAGTGTATATATATATATATATATATATATATATATATATATATATATATATATATATATATATATATATATATATATATATTATAATATATATATATATATTTATAATATATATATATATATATATATATATATATATATATATATATATATATATATATATATATATATATATATATATATATAAACATATACTATGTATATATATTGTAATTATATGAGCACTAGATGTTACGGAAGTGTGAGCGTGCGTGTGTGTGTGCGTGCGTGCGTGTGTGTGTAGGTGGACGCACACACACACACACACAGACAGACAGACACACACACACACACACACACACACACACAACACACACACACACACACACCACGACACCACACACACACACACACACGCACGCACGCGCGCGCACCACACACACACACACACACACACACACACACACACACACACACACACACATCTCCATTAACTGTCATACCCTAATGTTAATGTCCACGTCTGACGTCAACATTTTTTTTACGTGCTGTTGGTCATTTCTTACTCCCCGTGAACCGAACCAAAGACGTAACTTATCAAAGTGTCTGCACCAGGTAGTACTTATGCAACGACATAATAACATAAAGGGAAGTTTTATTACTTGAAGAGGAAGTTGCCGACTCAAACTACGCCCATCCATCACCGGTTGTACTCGACGAATTCGTAATTTAAACACACGCGTAAACACCGCTTGCATACAAACTAAAGTAATAGTATTGCCAATAATTTTTATTATAACTGACTTTCAAACGCGATGCTTTGTTCACTGCTTAAACGAGCTCCGAGTTTGAAACTTTCAAAGTGCGAACAGTTATGCGCACATACAGAAGTACTTGAACACAATTTGACAGGAAGTCATTCTTCAATACCTACAATACATATGCATAATAGTATTAATGCGCGTAAATGCTGAGTTGCAGAAGAAACACTTACCCTCTACATGAAGTCGTCCGGCAGCTTGAGACGGCTCTGGTCTACCAGCGGCGGTAGTAGTTGGTCTTACGCCAACGTTGATCTGACGCCGATTGAAGTGGACAAGTTTACACTTTTGTTCTACGTTAAGCTTGAATCTGGTTGCAGACATTCCGTCGGTTTGGATGATATAATATTTCATCCATGCCCTGTTGGTAAGTCTCTAGTGATTGGGATAATAACCAAAAGAAATTGTGATGGTATATTCATTATAAGACTCAAGTTATCAGCAGATATGAACTTGGAGTTGGGTCATTCTTGGGGTTGTTCTACGTGTCGCGTAATGTTGCATTTTCGTGCGAACGTCACATTTTATTATTGCCACGTGGCACATGTAGCGTGGATACTGTTTAGTGTGTCCATTTATTTGGTGTACGGATATGTTTTGCAGAGAAATGGGTGAGTTCGATCACTCTGAAGGACGTGCGAGTGGAGAACGTGCCAGGCCAAGCAGTGCGTGTGTGGAACACAGACCCGGAGAAACACAACGTCATCTGGCTGGAGCGGATGTCCGTGAGCAACACTGGACATCGCGGTGATCCTACTCCGGCCCTCGATGTTCAGTTGAAGTCCGCCTACGTCTTGATTCGTAACTGCTTCTTCAACAAAATCAGGGCTCAATATTCAGCTGTCATGTCGGTGTCATTCGACTCGGAGACAATGTCACGTGTGTCAACGGCGAAGGTGACGCAGAACTCGTTTCTGTCTTGCGAAGGTGGCGGAGTGATATCAGTTGGCAACACGGGACAGAACAACGCGACACTGCGGTTGACAAACAACAATCTGCGCCACAATTCGGCGAATGACCGTCGCAGTGTCGTGCAACTGGTGAACATGAGTGTCCTCATGGAGGGAAATCTGATTCGTGACAACACCGGCAAGTACATACTAGAACTCGGCAACGACGACGATTGCAGCCGTTTACCGGTTCGCGCAGGTAAAAACATTTTCTGGAACAACAAAGCGCTCAGAAATGCGGCCCAATACACGGTGTCGCTGCATGCCTCTGACGTCACGTTTCGCAAGAACTTACTCAACAACCCGACAAACACGCGCGAGATGTCACCTCACAAGCTGGCGGGTGTCAACGCATCAGACGCTGCCATCGACTGCACACACAACTGGTGGGGCTCAGGTCGCGCCTATGACGTCACGGACAGGATTAGAGACGGACGTGACGTGGAAGACCTCCCGATCATTGAATTTGTTCCCTTCGACCCTCTTCCGCCGAACAGCCTGCATTTCTCAAGTAGGTGAAGCGCTTATGGTCGTATTGTATAATATAATATAACATGCGAATACATTGTTGTACTTTCTTTGTTTCATCGTAAAATATTCCGCAACGAATGCTAAATTTGGCACAATATATATATATATATATATATATATATATATATATATATATATATATATATATATATATATATATTATATATATATATATATATATATATATAAATATATAAGTAGTGCTATCACAAAATGTGTAGTGGGATCTGCTGACTACTATACAAACCAATTGGTATGCAATTCTTCGAGCGGATTGAAACAATCGTTAGTATTCCTAAGCTTTGAACCCTTGCTAAATTGTTTGTTTGACGATCCATCTAAGTTTGCTAAGTAACAACTTGTCATATTTCAACTTCGAATGTCATGAGAATGTAGTATTAGTTTATGAATGTTTCAGCGTATATTTTTCGTGAGAGTGAGCGATAATTATTGTCTCACAGTTTGATTAAACCGTGCCTATTCCGGGCAAAATCGAATATACTAATGCGGGCGAAATGGGATCAACATTTGTGCTTGTTATGCCGTTTTGTTTTTGTATTTTGTCATTGAAAAACATTAAAAATGCAATTTACTTTGACAATTGGCCTGTTTCAGTAGATTGCTTAATTTAACTAGTAGCTCACTAATTTACATAAAGACGTGAGACATATATGGATTACATAATTATACAGGAATAGTAATCCGCCCAAGGTACGGCAGTCAAATTCACAAAAACGTATGAAATTTTGCTTATACGACCTTACCATATCGCATATATTTGCTATTCTTATTGTAGTTTTACTAGTTCTAATATATCAGTTACTTAAAATAAATATTCTGAATATGTAGGACCATGTCACATTAGCGAATGATACAACTAAATATACATCCCATATTTCCCTGATCAAAATCCCATTTTACCCGTATATGAATTTTGCGGGTAAAGTGGCATAGTCCGTTTTTATCAAAAAATTATGATGTCAACAAAAAAAGCAATGCCATGCACAGTTGTGTTTTGGTGTGTTTGGCCGATACACAACAAACTGTATCTTTACGCTATTGCGGAGCATGTGGGTGCGACGAACAGCGGAACGTTAACTCTCCCACATTGCCCGGTTTCCACTATGTGACTGACGCATGTGCCCGTCTTCCATCTGCTCTCATTGTTCCTTGTATGGTCCATTAATGAGGCTACACTTTCATTTTACAATGCACGTATTCCTATCCATCATACACTAATCGCACCTCGTGGCATTGTTTTGCTATACTGAGGTTATCTATCAACTTCGTTCCCTTTCATGCCCCCCCCCCACTTTTCCATGTAAATTCTAACGAAGCTTCTGGACTCGTTGGACAAGTAGAAGAACATTCAACTGAATTTTGTTTTATTTTTTAGTAAGTCCGGGTTTATCCGTGTATACTTTCAGTTGTCTGTCCTCTGGGGTGGAGTTATCGACAAGCCAGCTGCTTCTTCTACAACGGCGGTGCCAGCACCCACCAGCAGGCGGAGACCTTCTGTGAAACCGAAGGAGCAGTTCTACTGTCTAGGCACCGACTGCGAAAACTGCGGTCGATGGTCGACGAGTTCATCTTATTCGAAGACCTCGACGGGACAAAGAAGCGTTCCGTGGTGTGGCTGAGTAACGGACGTGACAGCTGGCCGTCGTGTCCAGTGTATCCGGTCAGCGGCAACAGCATCACGGGAGTCGGCGAGGCGAACAACTGTGACGAGTTGCACCCGTTCGTCTGTAAGCGCATGTCCGTCGTGCCGTGCAAGAACGCGTGCTTCAACAACGGCGCGTGCATGGGAATCACTTGTGTCTGCTTCAGGTGTGTCGCTGGTTTCTCGTCGTAAACTGTGCACCTCTTTCAGCATCCACGTGTAACACGCTGCATTGGTTGGCGTCGTTTAGGATGCCGCATTCACGGTTGGATGTCATAACGTAATATGACATATCTATGTTATGTCATACTTCACAGGAGAGAAACTCGAATGTTTCCAGGATTGGGTTATGTTTGTAAAAAAGACAACTTTCGAAATTGGTTTTCTTTAAACCTTAGACAGTGCAGATGAGATCATATATAGTTTCTAAGATATGGACAGGCTATTATATTGTCCATACGTATACTATTAAATCGCCAGAGAGATAGAACCTATGTTAGACCAATGAAAGTTCCCTGTCCACTAGTCACGTGGTGGTCTGTTTCAGTGGCTGGGCCGGGGAAGATTGTTCTCACTTCCACTGCGATGACGTCAACCAGTGTTCCGGTCACGGGACTTGCGTGGGAGCCAATCAGTGCCGCTGCTCGCCCGGCTGGCACGGCCGCGCATGCTCAGTGACGTACTGCGGGCGATACGGAAGTTGCGTGGCTTGCGTGAAGCAGGCGGGGTGCGGGTGGTGTGACTCGGGCCAGAGTTGTCTGCCAGGGACCGCCACCAGTGCCAGTCTCGGGACATGCGAAGCCTGGTTCTTCCGTCAGTGCGTCACGGCTGGAGAATACAGCAGATGCTCGAATTACATAGCAACGCTGGATTGCAACGTGCGATACTGCAATGAGTCGGCGAGCTACGCCAACAAGGGCACGTGTCAACAGTGCAAGGATGTTGAGCACTGCTACAGTGAGAGCAACAATGAGACGACGGTGTGTAGCACGTGGAACGAGACACGTTGTCCTGACGGGATAGTGGCACCAGATTATGAAGACGCGCGTCGGATCGAGAATACCGTCTTCAGTGAGGGGTTGCGTCTGGTCACACCAAAGGAAAGAACGCTGTACTACTGTCCCGACTTCGGTGACGTTCCACACGGCCGAATTATGCTGGCGGCCAATGGTCGGCTGAACGTCAGGCCGGGCGACGTCGTAGCAAGTGCTCAGGCGGGCGGTGTCTTCCACAAGGTGAATGACGTGACTCGCTTGAATGGGGTGACATTGATGACGGCTGAAGCTGCGTCGCTACTGGACGCCTTCCGGTACGCAGACTTCAGCACTCAGACGGCAGCGCGTCTCCTGGACGAAGACACGTCTCTGGAACAAAGACCACCCGATGTACTTGTTGATGACGTGATATCCGGAAACGTCCGGCTGAACTCGGCAACAAACGTACACAACCTGGGCACTGTGAATGCCCACAAGTGCAAAGGTCGGTCGTACCGGGCAAGCGACGGCGAGACCGCCACCACATATCACGTGGTGTTGGAAACTGACAACGTATCTTACGCCGTAGAAGACATTCTGGTCAGTAAACACAGTTCAGGATTCCTGGAGACGGTTCGTGGCGCATGGTCAACGAGGGTAGGCACGATGGTCAACACCACACTGACCGAATGTAGCAACCTCGACACATCTAAGTTGAAGTTATCGCAACCACGGAGGAACACGTCGTGTGTCGGTGGAGACAACAATCCCGGACTGTTGATCTTTGACAAGGACATTCCACCCAGTGTCAACATCGGCGATGTGGTTGTCGGCAGAAACTCGTTTGCGATCGTTGCGAAGGTGCTCAGAGTCGAGTACAGCGCCGGCTTTGCCATTTTGGAAGTGGCTAATGTTGAGCGAATTGAGAACGGCACTGCAATCACCCGATTGAACAGCGATGACATCTCACGGGCACCCGTGTCGAAAGGCAGACCGGACGTTAACCTTTCTGGCAGCAACGTTCACTCTCTGACGTCTGGCGTAAGTTAAACTGAATTGTCGACTCAACAATAACGTGCTCTCTAATAAGTTCAAATTAACACAATATTTTACGTATCGTCATCGCCAGGGCACGAGCATTACGGAATCGTGTCCTGCTGTTTATTTGTCTTTGAGTATGGTTTTAACATCATAGTAAATATACATTATTTCATGAAATCAATCTTCGGCTGCAGAGAAAACTGCTTTTATTTCTGAACATATCGGTTTCCAAACGATTCTATTAACGATGCATAGCACGGTGTGCTTACTGTGGCATTCACTGTTGCCCAGGGATCGACAGTCTCTGCGAAGTACACATATACCATCGGCATGAAGGTGACTCTGAAGATTGGCTGGGACTGGGGACGCGGGACAACCGTGAAGGAAGCAGGGCTGGCGTTCATCGGTCATCTAACAGGAGACATCCGTAGTGACGCCTCTTACTCCGGGAGTGGAAGCGACAGCGGAAGGAAATCATACCCCGAGGTTAGTGTCAATTCGGGCTCACGATGTATTCCGGGTAAATATCGCGTAACGTATTTTGCACATAATATATATATATATATATATATATATATATATATATATATATATATATATATATATATATTTTTTTTTTTTACTTTATTTTTTCCATGTAACATCTTATGCCTATACAATACACATACACATACACATACACATACACATACACATACACATACACATACACATACACATACACATACACATACACATACACATACACATACACATACACATACACATACACATACACATACACATACACATACATACACATAATATATAAATAAATATATATATAATACACACATACACACATACACACATACACACATACACACATACACACATACACACTACACACATACACACACACACACACACACACACGTACACACGTACACACGTACACACGTGCACACGTGCACACGTGCACATGTGCACATGTGCACGTGTGTATGCACATGCACATGCACATGCACACGCACACGCACACGCACACGCACACGCACACGCACACGCACACGCACACGCACACGCACACGCACACGCACACGCACACGCACACGCACACACAAACGCACACACACACACACACACACAGACACGCACGCACGAACGAACGCACGCACACACCAGGTATATTTACTTATGGTCTAACAATGAAAACACCGTAGCCTCGTCGAATAATACTGTATTGTCCAATGTCAAAGGTAACGTACCGACACTGTCGTTGGTTCGCTTCTTCTAGGAAGGTCGCCGGTTCTTTGTCACAGTATTTGGAGTACCAATTCCTGGAAGACTCTCCACGAAGTTTGAGCTTGGGTGGTCTGTGACCTACAGGGTGAGTTACATAATTCTTCCTGTTCTTCCGATGTACCATGCATATAATTATACACTCAGAAACTAAATCAATGTTCATATATCGATTCTATTACAGGACGGTTAATGTTAGGATGTAAGGATTGGGGGAGAGAAAGTAACAGGGAAAGAAAAAGATATGCATGCAACGAGACAGACAGACTGAAGAACGACACAAAGAGACCACAATCAAACTAGCAATTAATGCATCTGCTTTTCTTGAGCCGCACCTGATGTTTCATGTGAATTCTACATCACCTAATGTCAGCACATACTCTACAGGGAAAGACCAGCTTGAGAACCAGATATAGTCCCACGACACACTTCTCTATTGGGACGACCTGGAGACGTGCTTCGGGCGACAAACAACCGTCTTTGCAGGTAAGTATCGTGAAAAAGCTGACTTCAATGTAATGCTCGCGTTCACTCGATACACACAATTTCTTCTGTATTGTATTGTATAGTATTAACTTAGGTGTTCTTGTTTAGATCTCGTCTACTTCCACTAAGTGGTACACGGGCGAACTGGAGTCGGGGGCAGAAGCGACGACGAAGGTGTCGGCGACTCCAACCTTCAGAGTCCAGTGGCCGGCGGTGTCTCAACCGAACAAAGGTGAAAGTAGGCCAAGTTGGATGTACACATAAACATGTTCGCTTGTGTGCTTTTGTGTGTGTGAACGTAATTACATCTATACAACTATTCATGCATACGTATACCCTCATAGACACACACGCACTTTTCCTTTCACTCTCTTTCACACACGCACACTCGCATGCACGTTACATGCGCAGCTCGTACAAATAACGAAAATAAGCGGTTTTGTTTTACATCAGTTGGGACTTTCTTCAATGTGGTATACAAACCAGTCGTTTTTATTTCATTTGTAGCAAGTAGAAATGAAATCACAAGCTTAGATCTTATGGTGGAATTCCCGTTTTTCGTCACTTCGTCTGGAAAGGGTTGTGCTTGTGAGGATCCCGATAAGGGAACCCGACTTGGTAGGTACATTCAGCATTATTTAAATAAAAAGAATAAGTAATTTTGCGCAAACTGTCTTGTATAAATGAACGCTTTCCATAGTCATGACTAGAAAGAACATGATATGCCATAACATAAATATAATTTGTATTAATTAAATGTATTCGTCAATGCGTAACTGCCTTTCTTATTCCACAATGCATTGCCAGGCTGGCAATGTTTGTTTAATCCAAAACAATTGCGTAAGCAAATTCATCATCAGACTACTAATGTAAACAACTGTTAAATGTTTCATGTTAGTGCTCATAAAATTCCAGGTTTCTCTGCTGGTTTGAAGACAGTCAGTCTCGTTCTCAAAGTACACACCTGGAACAGCACTAAATCGTATTCTCCCGCTGGGGCCTCATTACATGAAAGGTGAGATGCTATGATATTCAATAGATTAGATTGACGATGTTGTATTTGTTGTTTTGTTTATTCATTATCATGCCAATACAACGCACATATATTGTGCAAACTTAAGAATGTAAATATCTCTCCCTGTTCTCTCTCTCTCTCTCTCTCTCTCTCTCTCTCTCCTCTCTCTCTCTCTCCTCTCTGCTCTGCTCTCCTCTCTCTCTCTCTCCTCTCTCTCTCTTCTCTCTCTCCTCTCTCTCTCTCTCTCTCTCTCTCTCTCTCTCTCTCTCTGTCGTCCCTTCTCTCTGACACTGACTCTGACTGTTTCTCTAGCTATCTCTATATCTTCACGTAATAGTAATATTAATGACACAGTATTTTATTAGGTATATTGAAATCCATTCCCACTTCATGCGCAGTAGAACGTAATGAATGTAAATATGTGATCAGCGTCTGCAAAGCAAGCCCGCTTCCCTGCTGTAATTGCGGGAATGGGATTCCGGGAGTAAAATACGCCGAAGGGGAGTGCTTGTGTCCCTGCTTCTGTGATTCACCGAGAAACACCGTAGCCAGCGTGAAGGTGAGGGACATTTGATTACAGGTGCCCTCATATAGGTAAGCCACGGTCGTGCGCACGTATGGTTTCAAAACATTTGGAAGGGTCCATACTTGTAAACAGATGGTGAATAGACGTCATTTCTTCTCTATGTATGTGTTGCCATGCATAACTCCATCAAAATTGCACCGAAATTGCTAGTGAGTCACAGTGGTGGTTCTCAGATTTAGAGGTATTTAAAAAATATTTGTTGTCCGGTGTGCTACAGGTAGGATGGAAACTGTGTTTAACTGCTAAGCATTATATCATAATCATTATTGTTATATTACATTGTAGCGAACCATGCACATTTTATATTTGTTTTAATCCTGAGGCTTTAACGAGAATAAGAATCAGTAACGACAGCGCTGACTTCGATTCTCGAGGATTTGGCGTCGAACATTTTGTCAGCGAAGAAGTTGCAGTATTACGTGTTCTAGAGTGTGCATTAGTATCATTAGGGCGATTTTAATTTTGCCGCCGCTGTGTGTACACATTGTTGTAATAGGTGTCCTTTATTTCTGTGAAAGGCTGACATAACAAAGTTAGCATTCAGTAATTAGTATGTAGAATGCACAAGAGGAAAAACACGCACAGGTAATTGTATACCTATATTCGCAGACGTGCATGTAGCGATGTGAACTATTTGAATGACCTCAACTGTATTAGGTGTTCGACAAATGTATGACACAAAACTTACTCGAACAATATGGTATCTCTTGTTGAGTACGCAAAGATTGGTTTCATAAACAACAAACACATCATCACAAAACTGTGGAAATCAACTGGTCAAGTAGCATATTTATTGCAATTTAAACATTCTTATGGTAACTCGTCTTCTTTACATTTTAGACGTCCAATGGTAAGTGCAAATGCGATGCGTGTCCAGATGGGTCTCTCCGTCGATGGATGTCTGACGTCAAATGCCCTTGCGCATGCGCAGACGGTGTCGCGAGAGAAATGCAGGCCGGCGGGTCATGTGACTGTAGGTGTCGTTGTGACGACGGCGTCTCCAGTGATACGATAGCAGCGGACGGCTCTTGCCCGTGTTCCTGCACGTGTAAGAACGGAGAGATGTCAAGGATTGGTCGCAACGGCCGGTGCCAGTGTAGAAAAGACATCTGCCCGCGGTGTCCGTCGGGCGAGCTGGCGGAGTGGCGTGGTAACGTGTGTCAGTGTCCCGAGGCCTGCGGGACGTCGCCGACTTGTCCCGCCGGGAGACGAGGGCCGACGTGTGAGCAGCCTGACTGCTTCCCCTATCAGGACTGCTCCGGGCACGGCGTGTGCAGGAAGGGGGCTGAGTGTCACGCGGCGTGCCAGTGCAACAGACGGTGGCAAGGTATGTGGTAGGGTGGCGATCTTTGGGCTGTCGTAAGAACTGGGTGTAGAGTGTAATAAGTTAAGTCTATCCTTTCCGAAACAGTGTTACGCGTATTGTCATAAATATCCGGGCCAGTAACGTCAACGGTTAAAAATAAGTTAAAAACAGAAATACGTTAACAGTAAAAAATAATAAGTTAACGCTACCCATTTCTAACAACTGTTGACGTAGTATCATTATATCGCAACTAAAGTTAAAAGCTAAAAAGTTAGATAAAAAGTAATAAGTTAACAATAAAAACTAATGCGTTAATGCTACTCTTCTTCAACAACTGTCGACGTGCTGGCATAAGTTCCAGTTGAAAATAAGCAAATTAAAAAGTAAGTCAACTGTAAAAAGGTTAATGTACCCATGTCGAACAACTGTTGACGTATTGCCATACATGCGCAATAATAGGTCAAAAAGTAATAAGTTAGCATTACAAAGTTACCTCTCACTTCTCGAACAATGCACTTTTGTGGAATCTAAGAGAATTGGTAATCAAATGACTGTATCTGCCACTCTTAAGCTAGGATTTCACCTGCGTGTAGAGAACAACATGTGGCTGCACCAAATGGCAACACAAACTCCATGTTTTTGTGCAGCTCAAGAGAAACACATTTACCAATTTTGGCATTCTTTTTAGGAATGAAGCTGTTGGGAAAATAAATTATATTAATATATTTGAGATATACTACAAAGTCAACGAGAACAATCAAATAAGATCGGTTTTGTGTAATCAGGACATGGCAAATGATAAGACTATCGTTGGCTTGCGTAGGTTCTGGTTGCGAAACTCCAACGCCGCGATGGATGTGGGGCGATCCGCACTTGGAAACAATCGATGGACTCAAGTTCGACTACTTCGGCATCGGCGAGTTCTGGGACTGCAAGAGCGAGGAGAACGACTTCGGCTGTCAGGTGCGCTACTTCTACTACAAGCAGACGTCTCTGACGGGAGCAGTGGCCGTCAAAGCTGGGCTGTCTGTCGTCACCATCACGACCCCAACTATCGCACAGCCAGACGATGTTCCCACGGTCAGGTGAGTGTCATTTGTGGCCGGACTGTCATCATCACCTCAAAGCTGTTCTACAGCAAACAACATAGCTGTGGCCAGGTTATTTTCACAATGTAAAACGTCTGAGAGACCCGACATACAGTTGTGGTCTTGAAACGGTCGTGACAGTCGCCGGTGACTGACGGTGAAGGGGAAGTGGTAGGCTGACACAAACAAATGGGAGGTTCTTGTCAGTCCACCAACCATCCTCACGATACAGAATAGAGGCAACATTTCCAACACAAATATTAGTATCGACTTTGGTGTATTATGACCATGTTGTTTCGCTTAAATTGATCCATAAATGTATAGGTGCTTATCATTGCATTCGTGTCTACATTGTAAAGTATACGCGGACCCAGGAATAAACATGGGTGGTGTAATTTCGTAATGAATCACAGTGAATAATAAACGTTTGCCCAAATTTCGTGGGTTTATTTTATTGCCTTTCTGATTACGCACAAGAAATATGATATCGTATTTGTCTTAGTTAATTTCACGACGACAGTAGGCCTAAAATCGATGTTATAAACTACGATTGTGAGCAATAAGTACCAGTTGGCACGGTGTCTATGTAGGGTCGACGGTACGGAGCAGGACACGTTGACGGCCACGAGACGGTGGCTCGGCAACGACTCAGTCTTGTTGGACATTCTGCCTGGAAACACGACATCTGGCGGCAACTCTGGCACTATGATCTCTCTACAGTTCCGCTCAGGTAAATACACCTGGCCACTTACTAGTGGCCGCCGATCTACTACTTTCCATTGAAGTGGATTACGTCTTCTGACTGTACAACAATGTTTAAATTAGTAAAAGCTGATCGCAGTTACAACTTCCTCTAGTAGGCGATTTTACATTAGTTGTCTGCTTGTTAGTTAATAGGGTCCCTGTGTGCCATTATCCAGGCACCTAGTTTCAAGCTTTGACACAGATTTCCTTTCTTTGTTTACAGTCTTGATTGCGACTTACACTCTTAGGTATACGCTTTCCTTCACACAATTGTGCCGTCGTGTCTGGTATGTTAAATGAAACAAATTCATTTGTCTCTTTGTGAAGTTTTATACCAGCAACAATCATTATTTTGATTACCTACCGCCCATTTGCCTGACAAGCGTTTTCAGCGATCATTCATTCGATCGCTAAAGAAGTTGCGTTTTCCATGTTCCGGCTCAGCTGGATTAAATAATTGAATATAGCAAACAAGTAGTATCTATACACGATGCAACATTCGCTTAGAATAGAGTCACTGCTGGACACATTTCAATTTTGTTCCGACTGTCGAAGATTTATAAAATACAATCTACTGATCCTGTGTTATTGTCATCTGCGTAGTTGTAGTTTGCGTTGTAATCAGACAAGTACAACTCTTCTATCTGCCACCAGGAGCATCGGTGACAGTGGCGACATCTTACAGCTCCACGATGAAGCGAATGTTCCTCAACATTGGCTTCACTCCAGCAGCCTCGTTCTTTAACAACACTTCCGGTCTGTGCGGCAATATGGACGACGATCCAAACAATGACCTGACAGGCCCGAATGGAACAATGTACAACTCCACCGATCTGTTCGCTGAAAGTTGTGAGTTAGCTGTGGAATATCTTACTCGACCCTGAGAACAGAATGCTGACTCCACGAAACATATAAGTGTGTTCCTAATGTACAAGGAACATTACCTTTTGAAATGGTTTGCCTGGTTCACAATATAGAAAGAATATTTCATACAATTTGTTATTAATATTAATTGCCATTTCGATTTACATACACTCATCGGGACAGATATTTCGTAGTTTCTTGTATTAGACGTTTATTGTTAACATGTCGAAATATCAGCAATTCTTCTGGAGGCGTTTGCCAGTCTGACTAAGATGGTTGTTTCGATGGAACTGACGTCTTCATTTTATTCTGCCACGGCGCCATAACGCCATCAGAACATGTCTCGTTATCTTGGTGAGATCAGCAAATGAATGTCTCTGTATGTCTTGAACACTTGGGCGGGCGGGAGGGCGGGAAGGCGGGCTGGAGGGCGGGTAGGCAGGCGGACGGATGTCGGACATACGGAGGACTGACTATTGCTGTTATGCCAGTTACCTCCTGCTTTTGAATGTATACATTTTGAATCTAAATTATTCATTTGAATTTAGAAGTTAGACATTCCAATTTTGTGTACCAGAATTGTGTTTAGTCTATAAAGGGTATTATACTTTAATGTCTTTGTCAGATGGCCATGATGTTTATCGTAGGGCGTATATCTACTCGGCGCACGGATGGTGGACTGTATGGATCTTGGTCGTGGACGGAGTCTAACTTTCACGAGTTAGACGTCATGGATGCGTCTTACACCAATCCGTCCTACCAGCCTGTGTACACCCTGGACGGCTACTCCAGCAATGTCATTAATGCAGGTACGAAGATTAACAGAGATTATTAAAAATTGTCTTATTCAATAACAGTCGAGTTTCAGCCTGAGACTCATTTATTAAATATGATTGAAGTTTGTGCAAATGTGTAATAATTTATATGTATTTGAAACAAATGGACAGTCGTTTGAATGAAGCATACAGTGCTGCGTACACCGTTACAATTATCCTACCATTTGTTTCCAATATATACTCTTCTAAACTGCATTAATATTTACTACGTATAATGTATCACTGGTACTCCTAGGATTAAGTCTTCGTCTTACGAACGTTCCAACTGCTGTTAAGTTAGCGCGTTGACGTTTATGAAGCTTCAACATAGCAAAGCTTTAACGACTACGTCAGTGCGTAGTTACTAGAGTTAAAATGTTTCATCGTAGGTTAGAATACTTACGTTTACTATATAAATGTGTCTACTGTCAGCCACTACGACCTGTGAGAAACAAGACTTGTCGGACACTCTCCTGGCCGGTTGTATCTACGACGTCGTCGTCTCAAATGACTCATCTCTCGCTCACCAAGAAATGTTGAAAACAGGTGCGCTAATAACACATATTATCATCACTTTTATGTTTGTTGCATACACTGACCCATTTATCTGCCTCTATGTATGTGTGTTTGTGTGTTTATATGTCTATATGTGTGTGTGTCTGTATATCTGTCTCTCTGTATGTCTGTCTGTCTGTCTGTCTGTCTGTCTGGCTGTCTGACTGTCGGTCTGGCTGTCTCTCTGCCTGTCTGTTTGTTTGTCTAGCTGACTTTCTCAATCACTCTCTCCCCTCATCTCCTTCTCCCCATCTCTTGTCCTCTCCCCTCTCTCAGTATCCTCTCCTTCTCTATCTCCCCTCTCTTTCTTCCCCCCTCTCTCTCTCCCTCACTGCTGTCCATCTTCTCAGCTCTTCTCTCAATCTCATGTCAATCTCCTGTTTGTTTCAACAGACGTATGTACAGGTGTTCATGGATGTGTGTACACCCGTGTATAGACGTGCATACGTCTATCACCGTCCGTTTGTTAGGCTGTCTTTATTATCTGTGTTCCTTTTTCTTCCTATCGTAATTCTGATATATCATGCAGTGTTATTAGCAATAATGTGCTCACACTAAACAAAGCAATACATAATAATAGCAATAGGCCTAACAATACAATAACTGCGATCTGTAACGTTTGAGACACACTGCGATTTAAGAGTGAACATTTTACAGCTGTACTTTACTACGCAGACATAACGAACACTTGTAAATGTATTATTGTTTGTTTAGTTGCATTGTCATTGTATGTACATGCATATATATTGTATATATATATATATATATATATATATATATATATATATATATATATATATATATATACATTACTATTTATACTGTTTCAAGGATGCCCAAAACAATGCTCGGGAAAGGGACGCTGTGTCAACGACACGTGTGATTGCCTGATTGGCTGGTCAGGCGATGATTGTCACATGGGCTCATGTGGTGCTTGTTTCCATGGTGACTGTGGCGCAGGATTTTGTCGGTGCCATTTTGGCTGGGATGGCGATGACTGCTCAAACAAAGCTACCTGCGAGAAAGTTAGTTCGATTTTGAATAGTATCAAATAAATTACAGTAATGTTACACATTATGATCATTCATTAAACGTATGAAATTTGTGATTACATACCCACACACAAACAAACAAACACACATCACACATAAATATGTGTATGTATGTAGTATAACTGTCACGCTTCTGAGACGCCTATTCTATCCCTATGATAGCTGAACGATACGTGTCTGAAATTGTTATTCCAATGCAGAAATAATATTTGTGACAACAATACAGAGGACGTCACAATTAGGAGTGAAAATAACAAAGATCATTACTTGGACTGTTATTTAACATGGTAAAGTAACATATCTTCGTTAATTGAGTCACATCATTGATGTTACGTCGTGTAAATGTTGACAGGTAAACAACTGCACGGACGCAATGCACGGCTCTTGTCGCTCTCAGGATATCTGTCAGTGCAAAGACGGGTTCACAGGCACAAATTGCAGGTACAACGTGATCCGTTTTCAGTGGGATAAATGTCGACACAAGAACGATGCACACGCACGTATGCACACTCACACGTGCTTAAACACACACACACACACACACACACTATACATATATACACACACACACACACACACACTCACACGTCTTAAACACACACACACACACACACAACACACACACACACACACACACACACCACACACACACACACACACACACACACACACACACACACACACACACACACACACACACACACACACACACACACACACACGCACACAGTTTAGAAATTGTATTCAAAGTAATATAGCCTGTTTTCTGATCCAGTAACGACATACTTATCTTCGTTACAAACGTGTAGTGATCATTTAGGTTTTACTATGTTCGGTGATCATGTGGAGGTAATCATTCAACATATGGTAAACTTATTTGTAATTGCCTTAACTTCATTGCTAATGGTGCGTCTGTCGACAGTTTGACTGCGACGTGTCACAACCAACACAACTGTTCCTCTCACGGTGTCTGCGTCGACTTCGACGTGTGTCGGTGTGACACTGGCTGGACATCGTCCAGTTGCTCTCAGCCGTCGTGTGAGATCCTCAACTGGTGCTCCAGCCACGGTCAGTGCATCGCTCACGACGTGTGCCAGTGTGAGCCCGGCTGGAATGACAACAGCTGCTCGACTCCGGACTGTTCCGGTCAGAACGACTGCTCCAATCACGGCGACTGTACACATCCGGGAACTTGCTCGTGTCATCCGGGATACGAGGGCGCTGAGTGTAGCGCCAACGCAAAGTGCACGTCTCTGGACAACTGCAATGGTCACGGACTGTGTCTCGCTACAGCAGTGCTGAAGGACAACAGCAAACAGACTGAGTTCAGATGCAGGTAATACGCAGTGATATTGTCCAGCAGGTGGAGATTTGTAAGATGTGCGTTGCCTGTTTTGAAGACAGCGTGTGTGTGTGTGTGTGTGTGGTGTGTGTGTTTGTGTGTGTGTGGGGGGGGGTGCGTGTGCGTCTGCGTGTTCCAGTGTGTGCGTGCCTTTGTGCAGGTGTCAGCCTTCCACCGGCTTGCCCCATGTTCGTGGTTCATCGTTTTGTATATCATTGTTCCACTTGGTCTGTCTGTCGGCTACATACTTACTCTTCATCTTCGTCCCAGATGGGGCATAATGCTGTCTGTCGTTGCGTATATATGAATATAGCATTAATTATATGAATGGAAATATAAATATATCATCAAAGACATGTCGATGCCTATTTATTGATAAAACTGGCGATTTGTTTAGAACAACTCTTGTCGTAATTGTTGATTGCAGAATGTCACATGTGCTGCAGGAATGTCTCGTACCCACCGCCATGTTCTATGTTGCAGATGTGACCCGGGCTTCGAAGGACCTACTTGCAGCGCCCCCTTGTGTGACTCCAACTGTTCCGGGAACGGTACATGTGTCGAACCTAACCTGTGTCATTGTGACATCGGCTACACGGGACCGACGTGTGCACAGTTCTCGTGCATCTCCAGGAACAAGTGCACAGGTGAGAGTGGCTCTACTTCAACGGGTGCTTCGTTACTATTTATTGTAGTTTCGTTGTCGTTGGTATTGATGATGGTGGTAATGATGATGTGATGATGAAGAGGTTGATGATGGCAACTATTGTGATACTAACGGTATAGTGACGATTGCCTCTACTGGTAATGATTATGGTTATTCAGTAGAACTCAGCCAGTTTTTCCGGATTCGATTAAGTTGGTATGCCCGTCTATTTAACGCTATTCGAAATAACAAAATAATGTATTGCATATTTCATTTTGCCACAATGTGCAATTCTCACCTGTTAACGATAATAATATTTAATGAATAACATAAAATATATTTAAATTAGCTTCCCGCCCACGTTGCTAACCTGATGACATAGGTTTCCGTGTGTACGACCTGCAGGGTTGTATCGTTTACCACACTTAGATGTGTATTATAATTGTTACGCCATCTGTTGCAGGGCACGGACGTTGTACGGGTCTGGCCGAGTGCACTTGCGACGAGGGGTGGTCGTTGGACAACTGTCAACAGGCCAACTGCAGCGAGTTGGACCACTGCTCGGGTCGAGGACAGTGCGTGTCCCCGGGAGAGTGCTTCTGTTACGACGGCTTCCAGGGCAGGAACTGTAGCGCTGTGGCCACTAACCAAGGCAACCTGTTGGTCGTGTTTCACGGCACACCTTACAACTGCACCGTCAGCGAGGAGGCTAAGATCGGCACGTTGCTAGTTGTGATTAACGCGACGTTTGGTGGACACGGAGAGAGGGTCAGTTACGTGCTTGACCCCTTCGGCGCGGAGATCGACGTCACTGACCACCTGGTCATAGACAGCGCCTCTGGACATGTCTCGCTGTTGTCACCGATATCACGCAACCTGCTGCCGAACGGTACGCTAGTGGTCAACGTGACAGCGTTGGTCAGCGGCGTTCCGCCCAAAGAAAACACCACATCCTTGACCATCAACGTCATCGATGAGAACGACCACTGCCCGGTGTTCCACGGTCCAGACGCCGAGAGTGTCCACACTGTCAACGCGTCGGCCGCTGTCAACACGACGGTGGTTGTCGTCACCGCGACAGACGACGACTTCAACGACAACGGGAGAGTCAGCTTCAGCTTCGGCGTCAACACCGACAACGTCGTCCGCGACAATTTCGAGATCGACGTAACTTCCGGGAGGATTCTCTCGCGTCTTCCCGAATTGACGATCG
Source organism: Ridgeia piscesae (assembly GCA_025642075.2). Lineage (NCBI taxonomy): Eukaryota > Metazoa > Annelida > Polychaeta > Sabellida > Siboglinidae > Ridgeia > Ridgeia piscesae. The sequence goes on from JAODUO010000181.1 coordinate 625,535, forward strand.
ACACGTTCCACGTGGATGTCCTGGCGACGGACGCCGGAGTGAATCCTTGCTCGACGCGCATGTCCATCATCATACAAGTGCTGCCACCTGACGTCGCCCCACTTACGACTCCGCCGACCACGACTGTGGCGTCCACAACAACTACAACAACGACAGCGACAACGACTACAGTCTCACTTTCTTCAGAATCTACAGTTACTGATGTCACGAGCCTTCTCTCAACAACCGGAACAGAAACGATGGCGATTGGTGAAACGACCGGAACGTCAACAGCCTCGGACGGCGCATCACCGGAAACGGAAGTGAAGACAACCACAACAGGAATATCACCACCATCTCCACAGCCAGTAACAACAGCTGCAACGACGACATCAACAACCACAAACCAGGGAAAGACAACATCTACACACGCCAGAATGCAAGATCCGCAAGGCGACACGTCTACTGACGATAGCGCTGGTAGTAAGTTCGTTCTCCTGGCGTCTCTGTCCGCCGTGGCTGCATTCATCGCCGTGTCTGTGATCACAGTGCTGGCGGTGCAGTTAGCGACGAAGAAGACGCCTCGACCTCAGTCGTCGGCCCGCGTTCAGCCGAGCTGGCACTCCCGGTTCACCGATCGAGCGAGTCGACTGCGGGGAAGAATTCATTAATGGCGACGACCAGCAACCAACGAAAAGACCACTGCATGCCAACGACCAAGAGATAGAGTGATAGGATTAACAAGATCTAACATGATTTAACAAGATTAACCATATGTGATAAGTGAACAAAAATATAACATATGGAGCTGTATATATATATATATATATATATATATATATATATATATATATATATATATATATAATTTATATATATATATATATATATATATATATATATATATATATATATATATATATATATATGTCTTTTTGTTACTGTATTACTGACAGAGAGAGGGGAGAGGGAAATGGAAAGGGAGAGCGAATGAAAGACGGAGAAAAGTAGGGAGGAAAAAGAAGGGGGGGGGGAGAAAGAGAGGGAAGAGAAGGTGATTAGAATTTGTGGGGAAAGAAGAGGAGAGAATGCGTGCGAAGACAAGAAGCCGAGGGAGAGAGTGGGACACGAACAGGGAAGAACAGAAGGGTCAAGGAACCTAGTTTAAAATGTCGATGATGTTATCGTGGTTGACAATAGCGCTACACTAATACAATACATGTTCTCGTGTGACAACTGTCTACAGGGGAGGTTGGGCTACATGCTGGGACTAAGGATGTTTCATCGGTGTTGTGTAGTAGAAGGTGTTACGAAGTAGCCATTATAACTGTGTACAAGATGTGGTTGAGGAAAACATTGAACTGAAAGTGTTGATTACTGAATAGTAACTGACAGCATACACATTTATAGAAACACGTAGTCGGATGAATTTAATGCTAATGTTTAATCGGAATAACACGTAGTATATCACATGTAGTTTTGGGTAAATTTAATTAACTATTCTGCACCAGTCACTAACATGTCAGTGTAACACAACACGGTAGGCATTTTACGGAAAAGTGTTTTACAGTATATGTGGAATATGCAAATGTAATTGGAGGTGACATCATGGTTTCACCATCTGCAAAAAATTATTTTAAGCAGAGATGTTCAGACGATCTTTAGAAGTTAACCGGTTTTATGGTATAGGTGCTTATGTGATTTAGTTAACACCCAGATAAGTTAACATACATTATTGAATTGTTTGTATGCATCGGATATTAACACAATAAAATTATTATATTAATACTTCGTTTTGGTTATCGCGTAATTTGTAGTTATCTGCATTAAAACAGTATTACTAAATTTCTAAATAATACCTTGTCGACGTGCAAATGCACATATCACAAACGAGGGCAGCGTCTTGTGTTCAACTAGTACACGCGGTAGGCTTCTTATGTCCAAAATTACTGTTTCTGTGGATCCAGTTGATTTGCAATAATTTAGGTAATTGGCGTGTATTTTTACAGTAATGGTGAATATCTCCGGCTCCGTAAGGATGCATACGGAACGGCATTCGGTAGCTCCAAACATTTGTTGTGCATATTCAAAATTATATTCATCGACCATCCGAATGTGGCGTCCATGTGTATTCGGGAAGTATTCGGGACGCATTCTAGGAGCATAATAATAATAATAATAATAAAGCTTTCTTGCCATATTCAACGTGCATTACATGATGAATTGGAATGTAGTCTGGCGTTGACTCATATAGTGCCTATATATACAATAAAATGAAATATGGCAAATAAATATAAGGTATAGATATAAGATATGCATTGTACATAATTTTTTCTTTAAAATATGTTTTAATATAATAAATAAATAAAGACAAAATTAAAATAATAGATTATCTATTTAACAATAATTGTGGTGTAAACTAGTTATATATATATATATATATATATATATATATATATATATATATATATATATATATATAATGTCCTTTAAAATTGTTTAAAAAACAAAATATATATATATATATATAAATTATCTTGTAAAAGTATAATTTAAATTAGTAAACATATATTATAAGAGGACTAAAATATCATTTAAAATAAATTATATTTAAAATTGAATGCGTCCAATTGTGTTTAAAAATAAATTTATACAATTATTAAGTTAAGCTAAAATGTCAGGAGAAGAGCCATACCAACCAGCGCCAGAAAAATAACAATTCCGCCAGAGCGGCGAAAACAGCCAAGTTTCCAGGGTCTTTACAGCTACGTTCGGGTAAAAACAATTTCTAAAGCGATTTGTTTTCGTACGGATGCATCTATAGCGTTTGCCTGACGGTAATAATTCGAACAGATGATTGGCGGGGTGAGTTTGTTCTGAGATAATTTTGTCAGCTTTTTTTGGATCTGTCTTTATATGTGGCTGTTAGAGAGGTGAGTTCACTACCGACAATTTTGGAAGCTGTTTTCGCCACTCTGTCAAGCCTGCCCCTGTGGCGCTGGCTGATGCCGCCGAACCATACACACACATTGAGAATGTAAGAATACTCTCAATAGCAGAACGATAGAACTGAACAAGAATTTCTCTCCTCAGCCCGAACTTCTTTAGTTGGCGCAGGAAGAACAGTCTTTGTTGGGCCTTTTTGACGACAGCGTCTGTGTTGTTTCTCCAAGTTAAGTCACTTGATATTGTCATGCCTAGAAATGTAAAACAGTCCACCCTTTCGATAGAGTCGCCGTTAACAATAATGGGAGCAAGTTGGTTTTTCTCTCGAGTTTTGAACGCATTCAGTTGTAGGTTGTTAGTGTCACACCACGACACCAGGCTGCTAACTTCATGGCGGTATTCAGACTCATCTGAGCCCGACACCAGCCCTACTAATGTAGTGTCATCTGCAAACGTTAACAATGGTACAGAAGAGTGATGTGAAACAGAGTCATTTGTAAACAGAGAATATAGCAATGGGGAAAGGACACATCCCGTGTTCATGATAATAGTGCTGGAAACTATACTGTTCATCTTAACAACCTGTGATACATACGGCATGTACGGAAAACGTTCGGGAAGCATGCGTCTAGTTCTTGGTGCATCCCCGAATGGACCTAGAATATGACGAATGCTTTCCGAACGTTTTCAATATCCTTCGGAAAGCGTGCTGAAAGCATGTGGAAAGAGTTCGGTCCATTCTAGGTCGATTCGCCGTGATCTGAAAGCTTTCGGAAAGCATACGGAAAGCGTTTGGAAAGGAAACCTTTCGAAGTCAACATGCGGGAAGTATTCGGCGGTCTATTCTGAAAGCATTCTCAAACCATACTGAAAACATTCGGAAAACAAACGGAAAGCATTCGGTGATACTTTGGGGAAAACACATTCGGAGGGACATTCTGCCAGTTTGAAAAATCACACCACTTTCGTATACGGAAAACAAACGGAACCTCATTCGGGCCAGTGTGATCGCCCCATTAGGCAATTGCGCTCACGTCGTATTTGCCTATGTCTTTCGGAAGAGACACTAAAAGTCGGTGGTCCCTTCTATCTAGTGTATGTGCCAGGGGTAGTAAAATATCCTATACAGGGGGTAAATGTGTAACCTGTAGTGCACTCATCAATTCTAGAGAAGGAAGACTCTGAAAACCAACGACAATAATGGTCAGCAGGTTTACCGGTGGTCATTAATGGAAGAAGGAGAAGGGTAAAGTGCCGACTATCGGACAGTTGGCGAGATTCGGACAGCTCGTGGTGACATCAACATTAATGCTAAGCTTGACCCTAGTTGGCTCTCCTCATTCATATATTCATATATTGTGATACAGGATTTCTAAAGGTTAATTAGCAGAGCTAATCCACCCGAGCTGGGGGCTCTTAAACACACAGCGCCCTCACACGGATGGTATAAAAACTTAAAACAGATACCGTACTAAACGACCAGACATCCGAGATTGAGCGAGGTCTGTGCGCGTATGGTTCCACAGGGGGCGGAGTGCCTTATTCTTCACTCCACCTTTCGGAGATTGCCCCTTTACCCTGTAACAAATTATCGAGCGTGTTTAGAACAGAGTGTCGTCATCGTTTGCTAACCAGTGTGAATATGTTTTCATGCGTAATTAATTTATACCCACGCGGTGTGTTATTACGATTATAATTTCTATAATTATGAATTTGGCTAACACGTAATGTGTTAGCACGGTTGCAATGTATATTATATTTCCAGTAGTTGTGCTGTGTAGAAATGACGCGGGAGGTCACCGAAGACCGGTGTTTAACAACTATTTCCTAGTGCGGCAGAAACATCAACATGATGATTGCATTTCATAAAATGAAATATTTTTCGAAAGAGGCTGAGTAACAGTTAACCCACTCGAGGCATAGCTATTAGATAGGAGCTAAGGGGCATCACACCTCAAATCTGACAGTTGGCGTTGGAAATAATAATAATAATAATAATAATAATAATATTTATTATTTATAAAGCGCAATATCCAAATATGCTCAAAGCGCTGTACAATAAAATAAAAAGTTATTTATTATGTGTTAAAACTAATATTAATAATAATAAATACAACTGTAAAATTAATTTTCAGATAAAACAAATGTAGAAACATTAAATTATTCATATTAAAACTGTTAATTAAATATTATATACAATTAACGACGATTAGTAAAATAAATAAATAAATAAATAAAACTAATTAATTCTCTATTTACATGCAAAATCACATTCTAAGCGATGGCATATATAAAGGTCAGTACATATGTGTGAAAATAAGATAAGATGAAATATTTGAAACAAATGTTTCTAAAATGTCATTGAATACATAAAATGTCAGCAGTAATATGCCTTGAAAATGTGCGTTTTTAGTGCCTTTCTGAAAGCCGACAAAGTTCCGCAGCACTTGATATCAATGGGCAATGCGTTCCATAGGCGAGGTCCCACCACACGAAAAGACCGGTCACCAAAACTGGCCAACTTCGTACGCGGAATGTCGAGCAAATGTTGTTCAGATGAACGCGTGCGTCCTGGATTCTGTCTCTTTAGCAGGTTTGCCAGATCGGAACACATGAAGAAGTATTTTATACTCGATGCGGCATTTAAATGGCAGTCAGTGTAGGTCTTTTAGAACTGGCGTTATATGATCACGACGTGGTGTAAACGTGATTACTCTGGCTGCCATGTTTTGAATTCGCTGGAGTTTATGAATCTGGTCACGGGGTAGTCCAATTAGTAGCGCGTTCCCGTAGTCCAGTCTCGATGTAACAAAAGCGTGAACGAGTGCTTTAGTGGCATCTATTGTGAGATATCGCCTGATGTGGCTAATGTTGTGAAGATGCATATATGCTGTTCGGCAGATGGTACTGATGTGACTAGTCATGCTGATGGAGGAATCAAATATAACGCCAAGGTTGCGAACACTCGATGAAGGGATTCTTGTCGTGTCACCAACAGTGATGCGAAATTCCTTTAGCGTCGGCAACTTATTCTTTGTTGCAAACACAATGACATCCGTCTTGTGGTCATTTAGCTTGAGTAAATAGGTTCGAGACCATTCAACACTTTCCTGGAGGCAGCTATACAAACGATCCATTGTGTTTAGCTGACTATTTCCACCAGGAGCGAAGGAAACATACAACTGTGTATCGTCGGCGTAGAGGTGGTAATCCAGGCTGAATTTCTTGATAATGTCGCCTACTGGTGTAATATATGCTGTAAACAGCAATGGCCCTAGTATGGAACCCTGTGGGACACTAAACGTCACATCCTTTGGGGGTGATTTTTCATTTCCGATCCGAACGACTTGGTGGCGACCGGACAAATACGATCGGAACCACTCAAGTGCTGTGAAAGAGTCGGCTCAGAAGAATGGCATTGTCTTTGGGCTATCAGAAGTATCACTTTAGCAGATGGATTTTAAAAAATCATAAAGGAAGTATTCACACCTAAATACATATCAAATTTCATCATTTTTGGTACGCATTCCGTTCACCAGGCGAAAACCTCTTTAAATATAATAAATTACACACAATAATATTGTCATTACCCAAGGACAAAAAGCAGTAAATTAAAAACTCTAAATTAAACACTGTACATTTGGACTTCTTCGAATAAGCAGATGTTTTGGCTAGCGATGCAGTATACATGTGTGTGTGTGTGTGTGTGTGTGTGTGTGTGTGTGTGTGTGTGTGTGTGTGTGTGTGTGTGTGTGTGTGTGTGTGTGTGTGTGTGTGTGTGTGTGTGTGTGTGTGTGTGTGTGTGTGTGTGTGTGTGTGTGTGTGTGTGTGTGTGTGTGTGTGTGTGTGTGTGTGTGTGTGTGTGTGTGTGTGTGTGTGTGTGTGTGTGTGTGATGGTACATGAATGACACTACCCGAGTCAGGCTGCCCCTTTCTATGCATTTAGAACACGATTTGTGATGGTTAGACGTGGACCACGGTAACACTAAACACATCTTTCCGATCACCCAAGAAACATTATGTTATATCCTACGTAATTAAGATATCTTAGCCCGCGAAGAGATAACTGAACAATATTTGATAAGTGTATATATGACCATTTAGAATGTACAGTGAACATATTTAAAGCGTGCAAACCAACTTCTGTTAAGAATATTCAAATGTACAACTATTTGAACACGACTGTATATTATGTTTATTAGCTATACATTTTCCTCGGCGCACATACGAATTAAGTTAACAAATATTATAATAAAAATATTCAATTATTAATACACCAAACCCCTAAGAAAGTTACATAACGCAAAGGATTTTGCAATTCCATTGACATAACTAGTGATGCAGCAAGGGCATACATTTGCAAAATTTAGAGTTGTAGAGTTAAAGGCTAATCCTGGAAGTACAATTTAATATTTCCGAGGGGACAGTATTGTACTTGTGGGGAATATAGTGATGCTTTGAGTGTAACAATTCGATCCCAATCTTCGAGAAATCCGTGCACATATCTATAGGAGTGTTTCTTGAGCATTTTAGAAATACTTTGTTTTTATCTGTTTCGTGTATGTAATGATACTTGTTTTGTTTATTATTATTATTTATACTTTGTACATATGGTAATACGTGTTGTATAATTGGAGCAAGTGGTGCACAGATGGCAGGGCCATCGATAATTTGTAAGTTAAACATATTGCCGAATGAACATTTAATTATTAATCAGGCAATCAGTTCCTTCCGTTAGGATAGTTCCGGGCCTTCTGGGAAGAGTTTTGTCTTTCCAAAGGAACAGTTCCGGACCTTCTGGGAAGAGTTTTGTCTTTCCAAAGGAACAGTTCCGGACCTTCTGGGAAGAGTTTTGTCTTTCCAAAGGAACAGTTCCGGACCTTCTGGGGGTAGTCAAAAGAACAGGTTTTTCACCAACTGGGGTAGTCATATTCTTACAAACAAATAGTTTTGAGAATAGCCATGTGCTTCCCAACTAACTATTATCTACATCGACGTTGGCGGTTTGATCACGTGGGAGAACTACTCGGAAGTACGTGAAACCAGAAGCTGTGATTGGTAGCAGACTCCGCATATCACCAAGTGACAACAGAGTTCTACCTATCTGGACTCATCTTAAATACAATTCATCGATCAGCTGATCTTGCAGAGGGTATTTGATTTGTGCAGGTTTTATTACAGAAATGTAGGTTTCGGTCGCCGGATGGAGTTCCGCGAGCAAGTCAACAATAAGAAGTTTTCGGAGACAGGACTTGACGCGAGAACGCCGTGTCTGCTTCAGGCAAACCACACGACAGTAACAGTTTTCGCATAAACATGGAGGAGTTTTTATCAGTATTCTGTGTTGCGAAACCTTATTCGGTGTTCGCCCTTTGCTTTCGGTATTTGTCAAACACTTTCACAGGTAACGCCGGACTGAGTGTTCAGATTCAAAGAGCAAGAACACGCCGTGGCTGATATAATTCAACTCAGGTGATACCATGTTGTCTTACTGCGACACAACAAATAAAAACCGGTTCTAACTTCCTGAATCAGAAAATCCAACACAATAAACTGTTATTATCCCTGAAGGGAAATTCATTTACAGCGTTCATAAAATGTCATAAATAAAATAGTACAAAATAGAAAACTGATATAAATATTATAATTGTATTACTAAAGCATTACCCGATCAGTTTCAGTAGACAGTGACAACTATTGATTAAATTGTTTAAGAAGAAATAACTATATTTTATCATTTACAACGTTGTAAACTCGAACTGTTTTCGTATTAGTAAAACACGTAGGGACCTATTTATTCTCAAAAATCAAATCAATGTTTTACAAAAGCAGACACATCAAATCACTCGTTGATTGTTTCTTCTCCCTCGGCGTAGTTTCGAGTTTTTCAACTGTACTAGACGAGTTGTGATATTGGCCTTAACAGTCAGCGAAGAGCAAAGCCACATACAGATCATTTAATTATGGTAGATCAGTATAACCAACTGGTATCGGTGTTTTCCTGCTACACTGGCTTCTGGTTGCGGGTCTATAGCGGGAACACGTGTGTCACCTACGTTATGCATTTTGTACTGATCTGAGAGAAAAGAAACGTTAGCATTCTTCTACGAGTTCGCAGTGAACACATTGTGAGTATTCCTACTTCCGGCGTACCTACGTTTAATAAAATAGGTACAAATCCTGATTTTGACCAATATCTGCTACAATGCCCCTTGGGGAAGTACATTCCGAAAGGTCCCACCTTCAGTGTAACTGTCATTTAAACCCTCTGTCGATTTCCAGCATCGTGTTGCTGTATATGCCGTTACGGGTGGAATGTTTTTTAATAAAGTTGAATTCAAAACAGAACGTGGGCTTTACGTTCATTGGGAGAACAAACCGTGGCGAACGAAGCTGATGGGAAGATCTGTGGGCTGCACGGGGAAGTCTGGCAGGCGGCTATGACGTCGGAACACCTCGCAAGCTGGCGACATGACGTCTACACTCTTAATGTTGGAAGACGTAATTATTAACTTACTTTGGAGCATAGTATGTGAAATGTATGACGTTTAGACCCATCATCTATGGATTTTGGTCGCATACGGATGTCGTGTGAGATATCAGCTGGATAATTTGGCTATAGATGGCGGGCAGATGGATAAAACGTTGTTAGTGCATCCGGAAGATAAAACACCGAACGATCATACCATCACGTGTGACAACGACATCAACCAAACATACATTGGTGAAATAAAGAGACCACTCAGGTTCAAGGAACACACAAACTTATATACCGATGACACAAGTACGTAACCAAGATATAGTTGATGCGACGAAACGTCGAACATTTCAAATACTATGCTCCAATGTCTTAGTTAGAGTCATAATTAGAGTCATAATTAACATATTCAAAATGTTGAAATCACTTCTGAACAACATTGCCAAACAAGACTTATCTAAACTTCAACATATAATTTTTTTTTTTTTAGCACGCATGGTACTTAAGATCCCAGTTTCTCAGCATCACTAACGCTATCTATGCAGTTGCATTGACTACTTGTTGTATATCGAACTATATTCAAATTGGCTACTGCTACATACCATATTCTTTCTACTCAACACCCGACATACCTAATCAACCTGCCACATATCTCTGATATACCAATGATCCTTAGATCTTCCATTTCCAAACAACTTGTTCATAAAACTAACCTCAATATTGGAAAAACGTGCTTTCTCTATAGCTGCGCCAACACTCTGGAATAAACTCCTTATTACAAATAAACCTTCTTAAACGTTAGCCACCTTTTATAACAAACTCGAAACATTTGAAATTGCTTTTCCACCATACCATTTCGCCGGTTCCATGCTCCAATGACGATTTTGGTCTGTCGCCGTTTATGATTACGCCAAATGATTTTGTTTGTTGTGCCTCTGAGCTTGACATGTCAAGGGTATAGGCGCTATAGAAGTGTCACAATTATGTACTTATTATCGTAACATTGGTAATATCGATCGATTCCCTGTACTAAAACAACAAGTCGATCACTTGTGAAACCCAACAAATGCGGCGTTTCGTGACAGGTGGCCGCCAATGCCAGGTCCGATAACCTTGAAACGACGGTCAGAGGGAACCAAGACACCGGCGTCGGAACGATATTAATATTAGGGCACTCCATCACCGGCGTTGACTCAACTCGTGACGCCCGGCGACGAGGGAGGATGCTCGGGCAAGACGTTCGTGTCGACTCATGTTCAGTATTTTATTTCGCCTCTTACTTAACACTTTCGCGCTGTTGGACATAGCATCGGGAAAACCGAGGGTGTCACATTAGTACCACATATTACAAAAAGTCACCTCTTTCCTAAATATTGGGGTTATCTCCAGTCCACACTTCAAATACCGATTACCCCCCCCCCGGTGGCTATGCAAGAAAGCGGCCGCCCAAGACAGGTGGTCGCCCAAGACAAGTTCTAATGAAAACGGCACCTTCCACGTCAGTAGTAGTGACACATCCAAGTGGGGAGCTATAGCGAACCGAATCATGCAAGGCGCATGCGCTCAGAGCAAATATTTTCACAACCAACAATCGGATACTTCCTAAACGGTATTGGCGACACAACTGACGATCTAATGCAACTACTAATATCGGCCGCAGCGCGAATACGTATTCGTTACCTCATCAAATACAGTCAGTCACATACGTTTGTAATTGCACACTCTGCCAACGAGGAAACAAACCCAACATATATATATATATATATACATATATATATACTTATTTATTTATTATTACATGACTAGTTAATATATATTTATTATCATAATCAATGTGGTTATCCACACTGCATAATATGTATAAATATCTTCATATTTATGGACTCTGCTGGTCTTAATAAGAATGTTCTGGTATGTTAACTTGGTGAACTATTTAACTAATATTAGCTTATTAACTGAATTAATTATTATGAAAATAACATCAACATATTACTCCATTCAGTGCATTTCCAAATACTGCAAACAATATTTTAATAGTTATATAAATAACAAAGTTATGTCATTTTAAAGTTACTTTTATTCAAATATTTATTAGCAGAAAACACACAAATGTTTCCGTCTTTAAATTGCAATAACTTTGGATCTAATAAAGGTATCATACTACAATTAACAGTTATGCAACTTATTACCTTTCATTTAAAGTAATTAAGCCTATTTGCAACATCCTATGATGATTTTGAATTTTTTTTATTGAAGTGCCTACCTATATTCGGGGTACAAATAGAATGTGTTGCGGTTTTAATATAAAAAACATTCCATCGTAAATAATGAAGCCACATTCTAACTCACGTGGCCACGGGCTCAATCAATGCAATGAAGAAAATATACGGGCAAAATCCAAATGTTCACGTGAAACATTGCGAGACCGCGCAGTGTATTAAAATACGCCAAGAACAGTAGAACACTACCACGAATTGTTATCTGCCACGAATATTTCTGACCTCCGATCGAATAGTTTTATCTCATCGTCATCGGCCCTGGTCGCGACATTCAGCGGCAACGCTGTACTCAAAACAAACAAATGGTAATTCACGTAGGAAATTGGTCGCTTTCGTTTTTTGAAAAAAGGCAGCCCGATTTCAGCATGCGATGTGTTGTTGATCCATTTGAGAAAGTAGTGCAATAGGACATTTACGAAGGACACCGTGTTGTGCCTAAAACTGGACTGATTACACAACATTGACCAAATCTAGCGGCAGATGACCCAATGTTACATTTGTTTTGCAGGTTTTTTTCCGGCGAAGGGGCCTTCCATTTACCGCTATTGCTTGGTGCCATAATTGCACGACAACTGATTCATACGAAACGGTCCCCAAACAATGCGGTTTTGATGGACGATTAATAAAGTATAATCTATTACGTTTAGACATACCAGTGCGACATGTGTACGTTCACAATAAAAAATGCAACGTTTCATCAATGCTTGAAACTGTAAACAGTATTTTATATTACTAGTTTATGTAGGAGTACTGGAAAGTAATAAATGGTATGCATATAAAATTATGTATATTGTTACATTGACAAGGTATATCAACATCCGCTAGATGGCAGCATCGCTCAGTGTCCGCGTAAGGCGTTCCAGAAATGGCGCAGGTTTTTTGCCGCCCAAGCGACTGGCTGGATCACATGGTCTCGGAAAACGGCGTGTTTCTCGCGATGCATACTAATTTTGTTTACTGTTGACATTGATATTCACCAATGAATGCCTTCAGAAGATGATCGGCGGGAAAAATATGTTACATTGCATTCGGATGTGGATGATTAAGGTTGGTGAACTTTGCGTTGCGTTTATTTATAAAAATGCTAATATAGATTAGCGTGTAACCTAAAATTTGTTAAGTGTAACCCACATCTATGGCATCTTAGCTTTCATTTGGTATAAATATGAACTATGTATATCAATGCAGGACGCGAGGAAACCCCCCAGACAACGGCGGTATCAGGGTGTCTGGTCAGAGTCTGGAGCGTTTTTCATGTCGCTCAGAGCTGCGGCCTGCGCTGTTCATAATTTATGTGTTCAGGCGCCATTAACATTGCGTGGAATTTGCAATGGCCAACGTACGCGCAATCGATATTGTAATCTGTGCCATCCTCATGTTATGACTATCAGTTAAATATTAGAAAGTTATTATTAAATATGTGTTACAAATAGCTGTATGTGCAACTCAATGTTTTAAGGAAAACAAACGAAATTTCAAAACAGTTAAATTTATGGCTTCAGTTCAGCGCAGGTCATCACGATTACTTGTGAGTGCGACCTACTTCCATGTAATCACTATAGGGAAACATTATTAATCTGATCAATCCACATCTTAAACAGTTCATTTTTAGTAAATTGTGTAAACAGAACATAATACATGTATATTGTTAGTGTGTCAGTATTACTATTTTATGATAGAAAGTACAGACAGTTAGTATTTCCACTATAATATACACCACCCAATACCTGTAATTCACATTTTTTTCATTTTACCATTTAGTTTACAGTTATGTGGACTATCTATTTTTTGATGTTATTAATAATATTTACCATTTTGTGTAGTATTTTATGTGAAATATTTTCGTTATTTGAATTTCATGTAGACACTCAGGATGTGTGGTCCTGAAGAATATGGATAAGTTACGATATCAAAGTTAAGTTATATATAGTTAAAGTTTAATATTACGTTTGTTAGTTAAAAACCCATTTCCTGTTCAATTGAATTTTTTGTCATAGAGTTAAGTGCTGTAATTTGTCATTTAATATTCTGTAGTGGTGTATGCAGTATTGATTGTAATGCATTGAATTGTAGGCATTGCTCCTGACATGGGTCGACTCATCAGCAAGTTGGAGAATTCCCCATGGACTATCACAGAGAAATTGTGAACTTCAATGCATATCGCATGGACTTATACACATTACCTATAGTGCAAGCTGTGTGAATGTCAATTATGGCAATGCTCGCATGGGTCAACTTCTCAAGAATTGACAACTTTTTGATATCGAGAGAAGTGTCTGGCATCGCAGTCGCTTCATATTCGTTGCTCAACTCGAATTTATGAGCAGTGTAGAACATTGCAGTAATTGGTAATTGTACATGCTGCTACTACAATGTTTCCATTCTTCAACAACTGGCAGAACTGTGACATCAGCAGAAATCGATGGCTTGGCTACCGATGCATAGTCTACACCTGTTGCACAACTGGAAGTTATGTGCAGTGAAATGTACTCGTCAATAAAAAGTTAACGCAAATGCAGTGGGCCAAGTCTAGAAAAACATGTGAATGTAGGTCAACTGTGAAGGTCACAAAATAAATCACATGTCAAAGGATTTATCAAGATTCATTGTGAATTAATTAATTAATTATGCATTAAATTCCAGTATGTAGGTCAGATATGAAATATAGGTCAAATAATTAGGTCAAGTTCTAATAACCGTTTAAAGTGTCCATAACGTTGCTATATTTACAGTTTTGATATTTAAATGTTAACAAAGCTCATTTCCTAAACAATTTCACCTAAATTATACCATTAATAGGAATTAATACCATACTGTGGGTCAACTCTAGGTCAGATATAAAATATAGTTCAACTTTGAAGGTCAAATCAAGGTCACTAAAAATTGCATTTCCTAAAGGGTTGACCCATTTTTGGTTTCACATGCGTAAGTTAAATGGTTCCAATGTTATTATTGGTTTCCAACATATTTAATGCAGTCATTATGCAGCCTGTGCACAAGAAATGGACCAAAATCCTATAGACAAAAATGCAGCAATTTTAAGATTTAAAAATTTAATTTCTCCGTCAATATTGACGATTTCATGTTTTCAAAAAGTGTTATTAACTACATATTACTATCTACCACATGGCACCATTTAAATGATGATATAACACGTTCTAATTTTTTGTTGAGATACGATTAGTAGCCATGCCCAAAGTTTTATGGATGTCAAGATATTCTTAATTTACTGTTTGGCTACACAGTATGGCGCACAAAGGTGTCCTCTCCTTGTGTTTCCGTGTCAAATAATATACTTATTTTAGTTGATTTATTAGTGATAGATAGGCATCGGACCATATCCGCATAGGTATTGGTCGGATAAGTAATTCCCAAACGTGACGTCATTCAGAGGTATTTCGATAGTGGCGATTAAAGCATGTTTTCATTAGATTATAAATCGTTGTAATCTAATTTCAACTGTCTAATTCAAACACGTATACAACTGATTTGTTGATATATATATATATATATATATATATATATATAACGCTGACCTTAGTCACATTTTTACGCAGAAAAATCGACGATGTGACATTGATTAGATTGGAGCGTCTCAAACCAAGATGCCATTGAACCAAGATGACAATAAGCAGTGCTCTCTCTGGCCGATTTAGGCATGAAGCGAAAGTTGTGGATCATCCGGCATCCAGGGAAACGCTGTGTGTGTGTGTGTGTGTGTGTGTGTGTGTGTGTGTGTGTGTGTGTGTGTGTGTGTGTGTGTGTGTGTGTGTGTGTGTGTGTGTGTGTGTGTGTGTGTGTGTGTGTGTGTGTGTGTGTGTGTGTGTGTGTGTGTGTGTGTGTGTGTGTGTGTTTGTGTGTGTGTGTGTGTGTGTGTGTGTGTGTGTGTGTGTGTGTGTGTGTGTGTGTGTGTGTGTGTGTGTGTGTGTGTGTGTGTGTGTGTGTGTGTGTGTGTGTGTGTGTGTGTGTGTGTGTGTGTGTGTGTGTGTGTGTGTGTGTGTGTGTGTGTGTGTGTGTGTGTGTGTGTGTGTGTGTGTGTGTGTGTGTGTGTGTGTGTGTGTGTGTGTGTGTGTGTGTGTGTGTGTGTGTGTGTGTGTGTGTGTGTGTGTGTGTGTGTGTGTGTGTGTGTGTGTGTGTGTGTGTGTGTGTGTGTGTGTGTGTGTGTGTGTGTGTGTGTGTGTGTGTGTGTGTGTGTGTGTGTGTGTGTGTGTGGTGTGTGTGTGTGTGTGTGTGTGTGTGTGTGTGTGTGTGTGTGTGTGTGTGTGTGTGTGTGTGTGTGTGTGTGTGTGTGTGTGTGTGTGTGTGTGTGTGTGTGTGTGTGTGTGTGTGTGTGTGTGTGTGTGTGTGTGTGTGTGTGTGTGTGTGTAAATATCAATGCTTAGTCACTTACACTGGGATGATGAGGTGCGGAGTTCAATAGTAACTTCACAACGTCTAATGTTGCTGCTTACTAAAATTGCATAAATTCACGATAGGAATTCCATCTACCCATTCCAAAGTCGAGTAGATAAATTGTTTTGGCTACAATGTGTAATTGAACCTTACTGTGTTGATATGAAATTGTGACATTTTCGTTGTCGTGTCACCTCTGGGCTGGGGGCTTATCGCCTGCTACAGAAGTGGAGGATTTCTCCATATTGTATATCTTAATTTGAATGATGACAACTTTCGGCACTGGTGTAGAATTCGGACACTACATTGGATACGTCAAACTAACTGAAATCCAAATGATAATAAATAATCATTCTCATGAATACTTGCTTTGCAAATATTGCCTTTTAGAACTAACAAAAACAGGCTCCGAGTTGCTAGCCGCAAGCGTAGTGGCCATATTTTACGGTGCTTGTACACTTGGAATGAGCAATAAACAGTTTGTTTATGCCGTCCTTTCAGCCTCAAAGGCGCGTTGTTTATGAAACATAAACGTCCACGAAATAAGGTTTCGAAGGTACACGTATATCGGTAAAATTGAGGTTCGTCCGGATTCTACTGTTACACTGTCACAGGCATCCCTATAAACCTATGTACTTTGTCACAGCCAGTTACTGTTTTCAGCTTTTCTTAAAAATGAGACAAGTTTTGTCGCCATTAATGCATATTCAGAGTGTGTGTAATGAAATATAAAGCATGCAACATGTGTTTCAGTTTCCACTGAAGGCAACATCGGCGGTACACGGGGATCTACTGATCGGAGCGAGCATCATATCTCTTCGGAACTCTCGATGTGTTCTCAATCAACTTGGTCACCAGGCGGCGCTACGAGGTGTCACGGCGGAAGCTGTCTTCTAAGCGATGCTGTACGCAGACGCGTCAAACTAAAGACGTTTGTTAGCCAATAGGGCGTGCAAGTCTCGCGCGCGAAAACGAGGCTGGGGGCAGGAGGTCCATATACTCCATGTTAACATATAGGACTTTGTTTTGTTTTGGTCGTAATAATAGAACTGTCCCGAAATAGCGTATTTCAGTTATATTGTCCGAAGGATTATTACAAGCAGAAGCAGTGGAACACTTTGCCGGTGACAATGATCACGGAAATCATGAATTTTAATCGATTATTATGGCGGTTGCTATGGCAATAGCGGCAAGTACTTGTGTTTGGCGATCTTGACTAATAATGAAGAGTGCCAGTTTTCGCGCAGTACAACCTGTTTGGGCCAAACGTATACATGTGATATGATTCTGTACATTTAGACAACTTGTCAGATATAAGTGCTTATCGAAACCACAACGTAAAGCAATGAAAAACGCAAATCCCGTAAGACACATACAGCCTAGCATCGTGTCGATTATCTGCACTATGTAAATCGCTATGTGTATGATAGTGTGATAAACTCAATATTAAATCGGACATTTAAGATAAGAAACGTATAACACAAGATATTTATGAACTGATTTTCCTAGTATTCATCAGTCGGAAGCTACAACTGTCATCCATCGTTAGAATATTATTTGTGTGTCCTGTCCCCAATTAGTCTCGCTTAGTCCCCAATAAGCTCCAGTCGCGCGGAGTCACGCCATGTATCGTGACCCACTTGCAGGCCCTATATACGCTGAGCGCTTACATTTTTCCGGCGTTATAAACGTTCCGGTTGACGTTTCTGCGCATGCGCAATATATGTAAAACATCAATGTGCAGCGAAAAGACAAAGCATTTATGGTATAAATACTATGGGTTGTTCGTTAGGATGTATATAACCTTTCAGTAGTTATTTGTCGCAAATTAACACCAGACAAACAAGTTTTGAGGCATATTTTGATAGCAAGCGTAAATCATGTGACAGTAGTGCGCCATAATCCGTGACAGTGATTTATAAAAAAAAACATAATATTTTATTGCATTGAACGACATTTAAAGAAACTCTTCACAGTAATCATCACAGGAAAGTTAACGAACAGCTCGTAGCATTTATACCGAAAATGCTTCGTTGTTTCGCTGGACATTGAAGATTTTTTATTTATTTCGCATGCGCAGAAACGTCAACCGGAACGTTTTTAACGTCCGGAAACATGTAAGCGCGACAACGCCACCCCGCGAAGAACTGGCTACTTTCGCCTGCCGCCTCACACGCGATTAGACCCTTTATATGCGGCGAACGACCCAACAACACATATTTAATTTACAGAGACACATTAAACATTGTGTGCATACAATACTAGTAGGTATGCATGAACTATTTACTTTCCGTGAGACTGTCTGGTGTCTATGCCAGGGGAAGTAAAAGATCCCACACAGGGGGTAAATGTGTAACCTGTAGTGGACTCACAAATTCTACAGAAAGAACAACTCCTGCGTTAGCCCAAGTTTGGGCTGTTTGGAGGTAATCACCTAAGAACTAAGACTGCCACTAGCCATGCTCTGTGAGTTGGAGATATTCTGCGTCCATTTTTTTGATATTCCGTGAAGAAAGCAATGTTCTCCGTTGCCGTAGTTCAAGTCTGGTCAGTGTCAGTG
Organism: Ridgeia piscesae; assembly: GCA_025642075.2. Classification (NCBI taxonomy): domain Eukaryota; kingdom Metazoa; phylum Annelida; class Polychaeta; order Sabellida; family Siboglinidae; genus Ridgeia; species Ridgeia piscesae. Next base: position 644,169 of record JAODUO010000181.1, read on the forward strand.
TTGGTTACCAGGGCGACAAACGCAAGTTCTTGTTTGTGTTGGCGGCACACAAAGTGTGCTATACTAGCCGAGAGAGGTCCGGATCGAGTGCACAGGGGCGTTGTTCTGGTAATCTTGCCATGTAGTAAAACGTATTATATTGTTTGTGTTGGCGGCACACAAAGTGTGCTATACTAGCCGAGAGGTCCGGATCGAGTGCACAAGACCGTTTTTCTGGTAATCTTGCCATGTAGTAAAACGTATTATATTGTTTGTGTTGGCGGCACACAAAGTGTGCTATACTAGCCGAGAGAGGTCCGGATCGAGTGCACAAGACCGTTTTTCTGGTAATCTTGCCATGTAGTAAAACGTATTATATTGTTTGTGTTGGCGGCACACAAAGTGTGCTATACTAGCCGAGAGGTCCGGATCGAGTGCACAAGACCGTTTTTCTGGTAATCTTGCCATGTAGTAAAACGTATTATATTGTTTGTGTTGGCGGCACACAAAGTGTGCTATACTAGCCGAGAGAGGTCCGGATCGAGTGCACAAGACCGTTTTTCTGGTAATCTTGCCATGTAGTAAAACGTATTATATTGTTTGTGTTGGCGGCACACAAAGTGTGCTATACTAGCCGAGAGAGGTCCGGATCGAGTGCACAAGACCGTTTTTCTGGTAATCTTGCCATGTAGTAAAACGTATTATATTGTTTGTGTTGGCGGCACACAAAGTGTGCTATACTAGCCGAGAGAGGTCCGGATCGAGTGCACAAGACCGTTTTTCTGGTAATCTTGCCATGTAGTAAAACGTATTATATTGTTTGTGTTGGCGGCACACAAAGTGCGCTGTACTAGCCGAGAGAGGTCCGGGTCGAGTGCACAGGACCGTTTTTCTGGTAATCTTATAGATTACATATTATTAATATTACAGTCCTGTGTGTTTCTCTACTGCAATCATGTCAATCTGTGACTGGGTCCGTCAACAATCATGTCAACCTGTGACTAGGTCCGTCAACAATCATGTCAATCTGTGACTAGGTCCGTCAACAATCATGTCAACCTGTGACTGGGTCCGTCAACAATCAAGTCAATCTGTGACTAGGTCCGTCAACAATCATGTCAATCTGTGACTAGATCCGTCAACAATCATGTCAACCTGTGACTGGGTCCGTCAACAATCATGTCAACCTGTGACTGGGTCCGTCAACAATCATGTCAATCTGTGACTGGGTCCGTTAACAATCATGTCAACCTGTGACTGGGTCCGTCAACAATCATGTCAATCTGTGACTGGGTCCGTCAACAATCATGTCAATCTGTGACTGGGTCCGTCAACAATCATGTCAACCTGTGACTAGGTCCGTCAACAATCATGTCAATCTGTGACTAGGTCCGTCAACAATCATGTCAACCTGTGACTGGGTCCGTCAACAATCAAGTCAATCTGTGACTAGGTCCGTCAACAATCATGTCAATCTGTGACTAGATCCGTCAACAATCATGTCAACCTGTGACTGGGTCCGTCAACAATCATGTCAACCTGTGACTGGGTCCGTCAACAATCATGTCAATCTGTGACTGGGTCCGTTAACAATCATGTCAACCTGTGACTGGGTCCGTCAACAATCATGTCAATCTGTGACTGGGTCCGTCAACAATCATGTCAATCTGTGACTGGGTCCGTCAACAATCATGTCAACCTGTGTCTGGGTCCGTCAACAATCATGTCAACCTGTGACTGGGTCCGTCAACAATCATGTCAATTTGTGACCGGGTCCGTCAACAATCATGTCAATATGTGACTGGGTCCGTCAACAATCATGTCAACCTGTGACTGGGTCCGTCAACAATCATGTCAACCTGTGACTGGGTCCGTCAACAATCATGTCAATCTGTGACTGGGTCCGTCAACAATCATGTCAATTGTGACTGGGTCCGTCAACAATCATGTCAACCTGTGACTGGGTCCGTCAACAATCATGTCAACCTGTGACTGGGTCCGTCAACAATCATGTCAATCTGTGACTGGGTCCGTCAACAATCATGTCAACCTGTGACTGGGTCCGTCAACAATCATGTCAACCTGTGACTGGGTCCGTCAACAATCATGTCAATCTGTGACTGGGTCCGTCAACAATCATGTCAACCTGTGACTGGGTCCGTCAACAATCATGTCAACCTGTGACTGGGTCCGTCAACAATCATGTCAACCTGTGACTAGGTCCGTCAACAATCATGTCAATCTGTGACTAGGTCCGTCAACAATCATGTCAATCCTGTGACTAGATCCGTCAACAATCATGTCAATCTGTGACTGGGTCCGTCAACAATCATGTCAATCTGTGACTGGGTCCGTCAACAATCATGTCAATCTGTGACTGGGTCCGTCAACAATCATGTCAATCTGTGACTAGATCCGTCAACAATCATGTCAATCTGTGACTGGGTCCGTCAACAATCATGTCAATCTGTGACTAGATCCGTCAACAATCATGTCAATCTGTGACTGGGTCCGTCAACATTGTGAAGTCACATTTTTTTATTTCACGTTGTAATATTTCGCCTGATTTTGTGTCGGTAACGCAACCGACTACTCAAACCGTCATCTAGCTATATGGCAGCGTTTACAACAACGACAACAGATAAATGTAATACAATGTCCGTCAGATTATTACACATCTTTTTTTCTTCAAATTTAGGTATATATCGCCAGCTTTGGTGTCAGACATCTAGGGACAGGACGAATTAATTCCAGAATGTTTTAGACGTTTCTCCAAATCAACGAAAATATGGTAACTCAGGCAACCAACCGTACATTAATTCAATGTCAGTACCGTGTGGTGTATTGTGAGCGGCAAAGAAATGTATGGTCGGTGACTCTCATCTCATGTAGCATGCCAATATGTCTTTGTTAGCAATGTAGATCGGGTCACTCCGTTAGCTTTATGATACTGACTTAAACTTGTTTTTGGCGACATCAATTTGTCCCATAAATTGTGATAGGCGACTCTTAACCACCCTGGGGAGAACCAGCTACTTTGTACCTGCCGCGTCACTCACGATTAGACAATTTTATATGCGCCAAACGACCCAACAAAAAGTCCCAAACACAGGTAGTATTCATTTTTCTTTTTTTACAGAGATACATTACGCTCGATTTTTTTAAAATACAAAACGTGCATTTGTATAAGCGTCGTGAAGCCATTGTCGCTGGCATTCTTCGTGGGCTTCTTGATCTCAACTGCCGCTTGAAACCCTGGTCTTGGCTTACCGCTGGGGTTTGTGGGCCTTCTTGATCCAGTCACTCACTGAGGTCAGCGTCTCCGTGGCTTAAGGCCATCGCCACTGGGGTTCTTCGTGGGTCTTCTTGAGCCCGACACCTGCTGACGCCATCGCCTTAAGGCCACTGCCGCTGGGGATCTTCGTGGGGCTTGTTGATCCCAAGACCAGATCGATGCCATCGTCATGGCACCTTGAAGCTATCGTCACTGGTGTTCTCCGTGCGCCTTGTCCCAAGAGTAGCTTGAGGCCATCGTCGTGATGACTTGAAGCCATCGCCGCTGGGATTCTCCACGGAGCCTTCTTGGTCCCGAGATCCGTTTGAGGCCATCGTCACGTGACCACATATGCCAACAACCAGCAGAACTGTTGAGCACCATGACGACAAGGCTACAACCATTTGAACCATCGGCTATGTGTCCACCCAAGCGTGGTGCTGACAGCCAACGCAGCCAAGACCAGCCACTTGACCACACGACCTAGGAAAGACCATTACAGGCGCGTAGATTACGTCAGTGACGTCGGAGATAAGACCGCAGTCCGCAATAGGAAGCTCAGACACGACCGCGTTTGAGGTCGACCGCAGCAGAAGTACAGTATGGAGTCCTGTATTTATGGCTTACCCTTCTGGTCCTGGTCCTGGAGGGGTATCCCCACTAAGACAAAGACGACCCGTTACACAACCAGACGCCAACAACGACAGTTTGTAGCAAGCAACACTCCGCGTCAGAGGCAGAATCCGCAGGTTCTCAGCGAGCCGACTCACTGACGCTGAAATGCTTGGTAGGGACGCCTGTGCATCTTGCGACAGCTGCCAGCTCAAAGAAGAATCACTTCGTTGGCAGTTGCCAGTCGTCATTCAAATCACATGTCGAATCCATCGAAACCGAGTCTTCATGATAACGGCTTAGACGCCGGATATTTTAGAACGACGGAATAGGTTAGTGTATGAGACTCAAACTGTCCACTAGACGCCCACGATTTTGTGGAGGGAGCGAAATTGAACTGATCAAGCACTTTCCGGTGAATCGTTTTCATCGCCCACGTCTCACAGCCGTACAACAAGGTCAGGACAAGAGCTCCGTAGATCGCCAGCTTTGTGTCCAACGTAATACAGTGTCCATTCATTCGCGCTTCCACAATCTGCCGTAGAAGCACGACCCTCGGGGATCCGATGACACACCTCTATTCCAGGAACCAGGTTAAACTCACGCAAACACACGAAGACAACTGCCAATACCAATATACTGTATTGTATTGTAATACTGCAGACCGCGCCTTGACGACCAGGACAGCGTCACGTGACCACACATGCTAACAACTGGCAGAACTGTGGAGCGCCATGACGACAAGGCTCCAGCCATCAGAACACTCGGCTATCAGTAGAAACACAACCGCCATGCTTTACAACTGGCAATGTAATCATTAACAGGTAATGTTATAATCGACCGGAAATGTAATACAATGCCAGGAAGTATAGTCAGCGATCAGTAGTCATAAATCGAGCGGTAGTATAATAAAACAACTAAGACTACGATGTGTGTGTGTGTGTGTGTGTGTGTGTGTGTGTGTGTGTGTGTGTGTGTGTGTGTGTGTGTGTGTGTGTGTGTGTGTGTGTGTGTGTGTGTGTGTGTGTGTGTGTGTGTGTGTGTGTGTGTGTGTGTGTGTGTGTGTGTGTGTGTGTGTGTGTGTGTGTGTGTGTGTGTGTGTGTGTGTGTGTGTGTTGTGTGTGTGTGTGTGTGTGTGTGTGTGTGTGTGTGTGTGTACACACACACACAGTTATTTGTATGTATGCACTATATTATATGTATACGTACATGCATATAATGTATATGTCATGCATATATGGATGTAATGTATATATATATATATAATGTATATATATATATATATATATATATATATATATATATATGAATGTACCATGCATGCATGTATGAACAGGTGCATATTAATACAAATGTTCAGTAAATGCATGTATAAATATATTCATACATCAACGTAGTCGTTGTTATTACATTACCGGTCAATTTATTATGATATTGATACTAATCGACCGGTAATATACACATACATTCCTACATTCAAACACACATACATACAAACGTACTATATACAAACATATGTACACACGTACGTACGCACATACTAATGTACATATATGTACATAATATATATATATATATGTACATAATATATATATATATATATATATATATACAGTATATATATATATATAATATATATATATATATAATATATTATATATATATATATATATATACATACATATATATATATATGTACATACACACACACACGCACACGCACACAAACATCTCTCACTTACTCGTTCACTCTGTCACTCACTCATTCACTCTTTATCACTCACTCGCTCGCTCTCGCCCACTCACTCACACTCACTCATTCACTCACGTCGGCCCCAGGGGTCGAACATCTGTGGTTTCAACTGTTCTTCTCCAGGTCCCTCGGTCTACCACAGCCGACATTAGATCTTCTGTCTGTAGGCCTACACCTTCATTCAAGCAGTCTGTAATTATACGCGTTGCTGCTGGTCTTCCTCTCTTCGCCGTTCCATCATGTGCTGGGTGCGACAAGAACGTCCTAGATGCCATGTCGTCTTTGTCCGACAAATCTCGATCGTCTTCTTGCTTTGTCGGCGACTTTATCTAACCCTAACCCCGTATTGTTCTGTGTTAGTCAAATATTGCCAGTGAACATTACATGTAACTTGAAACATTCTTGTGTAACATCCGATTAGTTGTTTGTTTGTTGTCATAGTCTAAGTTTCGCTATAGTCCAAGTCCAGACAGCAGTTGAGACTCTACTGTTGCAATAACCAGTCGCTGTTTAATTTGGTGTTAGAGTGTAAATTCCATATTGGGTTTAGTTGTTGCAGTGCTCTCCAATCCATTTCCTTCCTAGTCTATGTATTTGCTTAGTCTGTCTATCTGTAGTGTTCAACCTTCTCTAAAATATCTCCTTCCTTGGCAATGATGCTGGTGTTACCTATTTCGTCTTTCCAAGAGTGATCTTTAAATCAAACGTTGCACATGATGTTTTCACTCACGCTAGGAAGTCCTGTGCCATATACATACATACATACACGCAGTAAACATACATACCCATACACACATACATACACACATACCGGTAGACATATTATATTATCGGTCGATTATTACATCACTGATCAATGTATTACACCACAGGTCGATTATTGCATTACCAGTCAATTATTACATAACCGGTTGAAATGCACACCCGTCTTCATTCTAGTGATAGCCAAGTGTTCATTTGGCTGACGCTTTGATGACATGGCGGGGTTCACAGTTACGCTAGTTGTAGCCGTGAGTTCATGTGGCGGTGTTCTGGCTGTCGTGGCATGATCTGCAGTACCTGCCGCCTGGACAAGAGGGGTCTATTCGGCTCGCCAAGGATGATGCCTCCTTCAGCAGACGGTGGAATCGCGTTTAGAATGAACACTGCATCACGTTGAACAGCTAGCCGTCTACAGAGCTCTTTTCCCGACCATTGCTGTGCCACTGTGAGACACGAGCGATGCATAGGAGTCAGTTGAAAGTGCATGGTCAGATCCACTGTCGTCCCCTCCGCTATTGCAATGACGTATCTGCATTTTTATGCCAATTGGATTACGCGAGAAGGTAAAACTCGCGTTAACCAGACTTAGGCGAATTTGCAGTCATTATTTTTTTTGGGCGACGTAGTGGAAAAACTTAGTCCCATACACAAAAATTCTCCGTCGCTCCTCCACATCCTGCATCGAGGCAATTACCATATAGGCCCGGCTTAGATGGGTTGGGCATATGTTCCGAATGGACGACAAGCAACTGACAAAGACGATCTCCAACCTTGACCTTGCGTCTGGCACGAGAAACACGGGCGGCCCTAACAAACGCTTCAGAGACAGCTTGAAGACATCACTGAGTTCCATTGTCATCCCCCTCTTTGGCATCGAGTCACAAACCACACTCTGCAGTTCTTGACACCTAGCTGTGCACCAGGGGGTCTTTGCCGTCGAGGAGAAACGGCTGAAGGATTTGGAAGAGAAAAGGCAGTCCCACAAACCAGAAACGCCAGCCCATTCATCAGCATTAGCCTGCCCCAGGTACGACCGTGACTTCACATCCGACCTTGGACTACGCTCCTACCATCGGCGTCACTAACGTGATCGTCGCCTGCAATGGATTTCTGTCAGCCGTATGTTCACGTGACAGCTTCTTGCAAGCGAAGGCCCCAACATCGCCGCTGGATTTCTTCATAGCCTTCTTGGTCCCGAGAACCCCTTGAGACGATCGTGATGGAGGCTTGAGGTCATCACCTCTAGGGTTCTCCATAGCCTTCTTGGTCCCGAGAACCCCTTCAGACCATCGTGATGGCGGCTCGAGGTCATCACTGCTGGGGTTCTCCATAGCCTTCATGGTCCCGAGAACCCCTTCAGACCACCGTGATGGAGGCTTGAGGTCATCACTGCTGGGGTTCTCCATAGCCTTCATGGTCCCGAGAACCCCTTCAGACCACCGTGATGGAGGCTTGAGGTCATCACTGCTGGGGTTCTCCATAGCCTTCATGGTCCCGAGAACCCCTTGAGACCACCGTGATGGAGGCTTGAGGTCATCACTGCTGGGGTTCTCCATAGCCTTCATGGTCCCGAGAACCCCTTGAGACCACCGTGATGGAGGCTTGAGGTCATCACTGCTGGGGTTCTCCATAGCCTTCATGGTCCCGAGAACCCCTTGAGACCACCGTGATGGAGGCTTGAGGTCATCACTGCTGGGGTTCTCCATAGCCTTCATGGTCCCGAGAACCCCTTGAGACCACCGTGATGGAGGCTTGAGGTCATCACTGCTGGGGTTCTCCATAGCCTTCATGGTCCCGAGAACCCCTTGAGACCACCGTGATGGAGGCTTGAGGTCATCACTGCTGGGGTTCTCCATAGCCTTCATGGTCCCGAGAACCCCTTGAGACCACCGTGATGGAGGCTTGAGGTCATCACTGCTGGGGTTCTCCATAGTCTTCATGGTCCCGAGAACCGCTTCAGACCACCGTGATGGAGGCTTGAGGTCATCACTGCTGGGGTTCTCCATAGTCTTCATGGTCCCGAGAACCCCTTGAGACAACCGTGATGGAGGCTGGAGGTCATCACTGCTGGGGTTCTCCATAGTCTTCATGGTCCCGAGAACCCCTTGAGACCACCGTGATGGAAGCTTGAGGTCATCACTGCTGGGGTTCTCCATAGTCTTCATGGTCCCGAGAACCCCTTGAGACCACCGTGATGGAGGCTTGAGGTCATCACTGCTGGGGTTCTCCATAGTCTTCATGGTCCCGAGAACCCCTTGAGACCACCGTGATGGAGGCTTGAGGTCATCACTGCTGGGGTTCTCCATAGTCCCTTCCCTGGGGTTTTTCCCTGGAACCCCTTGAGACCAACCCTGATGGAGGCTTGAGGTCATCACTGCTGGGGTTCTCCATAGTCTTCATGGTCCCGAGAACCCCTTGAGACCACTATTTGGAGGGTTGAGGTCATTTACTGCTGGGGTTTCCATAGGTCTTATTTCTCCCCAAAAACCCCTCGAAACCACCGACATGGAGGGTTGAGGCATTACTGCTGGGGTTCTCATAGGTCTTATTCCCGAGAACCCCTTGAGACCACCGTATGGAGGGTTGAGGCATTCCGCTGGGGTTTCATAGGTCTTATTTCTCCCCAAAAACCCCTCGAAACCACCTATGGAGGGTTGAGGCTGATTCCGCTGGGGTTGTTTGTGGATCTTATTGTCCCGAAGAGCCCTCGAAAGATCACCATGGAGGCTTGAGGTCATCCGCTGGGGTTGTTGGATCTATTGCCCCCAAGAGCCCCCGAAACCATCACATGGCAGCTGACGTTGCTGCTGGGGTTTGTTGATCTAGCTCCGAAAAAGGGGGAAAGTATTGGCAGTTGAAAGCCATTGCCGCTGGGGTTGTTTGTGGTTTATTGCTTCCGAGAGCCGTCGAAACATCGACATGGCAGCATTGAAAGGGGATGTGCATGGGGATGTTTGTGGATCTTATTCCCGAGAGCCGCTCGAAAGCATCAACTTGGCAGCTTGAGGCGATTGCCGCTGGGGATGTTTGTGGATCTTATTGCTCCGAAGAGCCCCTCGAAACCATCGACATGGCAGCTTGAGGCGATTGCCGCTGGGTTGTTTGTGGATCTTATTGCTCCGAAGAGCCGCTCGAAAGCATCGACATGGCAGCTTGAGGCGATTGCCGCTGGGTTGTTTGTGGATCTTATTGCTCCGAAGAGCCCCTCGAAACCATCGACATGGCAGCTTGAGGTGATTGCCGCTGGGTTGTTTGTGGATCTTATTGCTCCGAAGAGCCGCTCGAAAGCATCGACATGGCAGCTTGAGGCGATTGCCGCTGGGGTTGTTTGTGGATCTTATTGCTCCGAAGAGCCCCTCGAAACCATCGACATGGCAGCTTGAGGCGATTGCTGCTGGGGATGTTTGTTGATCTTATTGCTCCGAAGAACCGCTGGAAACGATCGACTTGGCAGCTTGAGGCGATTGCCGCTGGGGTTGTTTGTGGATCTTATTGCTCCGAAGAGCCGCTCGAAAGCATCGACTTGGCAGCTTGAGGCGATTGCCGCTGGGGTTGTTTGTGGATCTTATTGCTCCGAAGAGCCGCTCGAAAGCATCAACTTGGCAGCTTGAGGTGATTGCCGCTGGGGTTGTTTGTGGATCTTATTGCTCCGAAGAGCCCCTCGAAACCATCGACATGGCAGCTTGAGGCGATTGCCGCTGGGGTTGTTTGTGGATCTTATTGCTCCGAAGAGCCGCTCGAAAGCATCGACATGGCAGCTTGAGGCGATTGCCGCTGGGTTGTTTGTGGATCTTATTGCTCCGAAGAGCCCCTCGAAACCATCGACATGGCAGCTTGAGGCGATTGCCGCTGGGTTGTTTGTGGATCTTATTGCTCCGAAGAGCCGCTCGAAAGCATCGACATGGCAGCTTGAGGCGATTGCCGCTGGGGATGTTTGTGGATCTTATTGCTCCGAAGAGCCCCTCGAAACCATCGACATGGCAGCTTGAGGCGATTGCCGCTGGGGTTGTTTGTGGATCTTATTGCTCCGAAGAGCCCCTCGAAACCATCGACATGGCAGCTTGAGGCGATTGCCGCTGGGGATGTTTGTGGATCTTATTGCTCCGAAGAACCGCTGGAAACGATCGACTTGGCAGCTTGAGGCGATTGCCGCTGGGGTTGTTTGTGGATCTTATTGCTCCGAAGAGCCGCTCGAAAGCATCGACATGGCAGCTTGAGGCGATTGCCGCTGGGGTTGTTTGTGGATCTTATTGCTCCGAAGAGCCCCTCGAAACCATCGACATGGCAGCTTGAGGCGATTGCCGCTGGGTTGTTTGTGGATCTTATTGCTCCGAAGAGCCGCTCGAAAGCATCGACATGGCAGCTTGAGGCGATTGCCGCTGGGGATGTTTGTGGATCTTATTGCTCCGAAGAGCCGCTCGAAAGCATCGACTTGGCAGCTTGAGGCGATTGCCGCTGGGTTGTTTGTGGATCTTATTGCTCCGAAGAGCCCCTCGAAACCATCGACATGGCAGCTTGAGGCGATTGCTGCTGGGGATGTTTGTTGATCTTATTGCTCCGAAGAACCGCTGGAAACGATCGACTTGGCAGCTTGAGGCGATTGCCGCTGGGGTTGTTTGTGGATCTTATTGCTCCGAAGAGCCCCTCGAAACCATCGACATGGCAGCTTGAGGCGATTGCTGCTGGGGATGTTTGTTGATCTTATTGCTCCGAAGAACCGCTGGAAACGATCGACTTGGCAGCTTGAGGCGATTGCCGCTGGGGTTGTTTGTGGATCTTATTGCTCCGAAGAGCCGCTCGAAAGCATCGACATGGCAGCTTGAGGCGATTGCCGCTGGGGATGTTTGTGGATCTTATTGCTCCGAAGAGCCGCTCGAAAGCATCGACTTGGCAGCTTGAGGCGATTGCCGCTGGGGTTGTTTGTGGATCTTATTGCTCCGAAGAGCCGCTCGAAAGCATCGACTTGGCAGCTTGAGGCGATTGCCGCTGGGGATGTTTGTGGATCTTATTGCTCCGAAGAGCCGCTCGAAAGCATCGACTTGGCAGCTTGAGGCGATTGCCGCTGGGGTTGTTTGTGGATCTTATTGCTCCGAAGAGCCCTCGAAACCATCGACATGGCAGCTTGAGGCGATTGCCGCTGGGGTTGTTTGTGGATCTTATTGCTCCGAAGAGCCGCTCGAAAGCATCGACATGGCAGCTTGAGGCGATTGCCGCTGGGTTGTTTGTGGATCTTATTGCTCCGAAGAGCCCCTCGAAACCATCGACATGGCAGCTTGAGGCGATTGCTGCTGGGGATGTTTGTTGATCTTATTGCTCCGAAGAGCCGCTCGAAGCATCGACTTGGCAGCTTGAGGCGATTGCCGCTGGGGTTGTTTGTGGATCTTATTGCTCCGAAGAGCCCCTCGAAACCATCGACATGGCAGCTTGAGGCGATTGCTGCTGGGGATGTTTGTGGATCTTATTGCTCCGAAGAACCGCTGGAAACGATCGACTTGGCAGCTTGAGGCGATTGCCGCTGGGGTTGTTTGTGGATCTTATTGCTCCGAAGAGCCGCTCGAAAGCATCGACATGGCAGCTTGAGGCGATTGCCGCTGGGGATGTTTGTGGATCTTATTGCTCCGAAGAGCCCCTCGAAACCATCGACATGGCAGCTTGAGGCGATTGCCGCTGGGGTTGTTTGTGGATCTTATTGCTCCGAAGAGCCGCTCGAAAGCATCGACATGGCAGCTTGAGGCGATTGCTGCTGGGGTTGTTTGTGGATCTTATTGCTCCGAAGAGCCGCTCGAAAGCATCGACATGGCAGCTTGAGGCGATTGCCGCTGGGGTTGTTTGTGGATCTTATTGCTCCGAAGAGCCGCTCGAAAGCATCGACATGGCAGCTTGAGGCGATTGCCGCTGGGGATGTTTGTGGATCTTATTGCTCCGAAGAGCCGCTCGAAGCATCGACTTGGCAGCTTGAGGCGATTGCCGCTGGGTTGTTTGTGGATCTTATTGCTCCGAAGAGCCCCTCGAAACCATCGACATGGCAGCTTGAGGCGATTGCTGCTGGGGATGTTTGTTGATCTTATTGCTCCGAAGAACCGCTGGAAACGATCGACTTGGCAGCTTGAGGCGATTGCCGCTGGGGTTGTTTGTGGATCTTATTGCTCCGAAGAGCCGCTCGAAAGCATCGACATGGCAGCTTGAGGCGATTGCCGCTGGGATGTTTGTGGATCTTATTGCTCCGAAGAGCCCCTCGAAACCATCGACATGGCAGCTTGAGGCGATTGCTGCTGGGGTTGTTTGTGGATCTTATTGCTCCGAAGAGCCGCTCGAAAGCATCGACATGGCAGCTTGAGGCGATTGCCGCTGGGGTTGTTTGTGGATCTTATTGCTCCGAAGAGCCGCTCGAAAGCATCGACATGGCAGCTTGAGGCGATTGCCGCTGGGATGTTTGTGGATCTTATTGCTCCGAAGAGCCGCTCGAAAGCATCGACTTGACAGCTTGAGGCGATTGCCGCTGGGGGTTTTTTGTGGATCTTATTGCTCCGAAGAGCCGACTCTAAGCATCGACATGGCAGCTTGAGGCGATTGCCGCTGGGGGTTTTTTGTGGATCTTATTGCTCCGAAGAGCCCCTCGAAACCATCGACATGGCAGCTTGAGGCGATTGCCGCTGGGGTTGTTTGTGGATCTTATTGCTCCGAAGAGCCGCTCGAAAGCATCGACTTGGCAGCTTGAGGCGATTGCCGCTGGGGTTGTTTGTGGATCTTATTGCTCCGAAGAGCCGCTCGAAAGCATCGACATGGCAGCTTGAGGCGATTGCCGCTGGGGATGTTTGTGGATCTTATTGCTCCGAAGAGCCCCTCGAAACCATCGACATGGCAGCTTCAGGCGATTGCCGCTGGGGTTGTTTGTGGATCTTATTGCTCCGAAGAGCCGCTCGAAAGCATCGACATGGCAGCTTGAGGCGATTGCCGCTGGGTTGTTTGTGGATCTTATTGCTCCGAAGAGCCGCTCGAAAGCATCGACATGGCAGCTTGAGGCGATTGCCGCTGGGTTGTTTGTGGATCTTATTGCTCCGAAGAGCCCTCGAAAGCATCGACATGGCAGCTTAAGGCGATTGCCGCTGGGTTGTTTGTGGATCTTATTGCTCCGAAGAGCCGCTCGAAAGCATCGACATGGCAGCTTGAGGCGATTGCCGCTGGGGATGTTTGTGGATCTTATTGCTCCGAAGAGCCGCTCGAAAGCATCGACTTGGCAGCTTGAGGCGATTGCCGCTGGGGTTGTTTGTGGATCTTATTGCTCCGAAGAGCCGCTCGAAAGCATCGACATGGCAGCTTGAGGCGATTGCCGCTGGGTTGTTTGTGGATCTTATTGCTCCGAAGAGCCCCTCGAAACCATCGACATGGCAGCTTGAGGCGATTGCCGCTGGGGTTGTTTGTGGATCTTATTGCTCCGAAGAGCCGCTCGAAAGCATCGACATGGCAGCTTGAGGCGATTCCTGCTGGGGTTGTTTGTGGATCTTATTGCTCCGAAGAGCCGCTCGAAAGCATCGACATGGCAGCTTGAGGCGATTGCCGCTGGGGATGTTTGTGGATCTTATTGCTCCGAAGAGCCGCTCGAAAGCATCGACTTGGCAGCTTGAGGCATTGCCGCTGGGGATGTTTGTGGATCTTATTGCTCCGAAGAGCCGCTCGAAAGCATCGACATGGCAGCTTGAGGCGATTGCCGCTGGGATGTTTGTGGATCTTATTGCTCCGAAGAGCCGCTCGAAACCATCGACTTGGCAGCTTGAGGCGATTGCCGCTGGGGATGTTTGTGGATCTTATTGCTCCGAAGAGCCGCTCGAAACATCGACTTGGCAGCTTGAGGCGATTGCCGCTGGGGTTGTTTGTGGATCTTATTGCTCCGAAGAGCCGCTCGAAAGCATCGACATGGCAGCTTGAGGCGATTGCCGCTGGGGATGTTTGTGGATCTTATTGCTCTGAAGAGCCCCTCGAAACCATCGACATGGCAGCTTGAGGCGATTGCCGCTGGGGTTGTTTGTGGATCTTATTGCTCCGAAGAGCCGCTCGAAAGCATCGACATGGCAGCTTGAGGCGATTGCCGCTGGGGTTGTTTGTGGATCTTATTGCTCCGAAGAGCCGCTCGAAAGCATCGACATGGCAGCTTGAGGCGATTGCCGCTGGGGTTGTTTGTGGATCTTATTGCTCCGAAGAGCCCTCGAAAGCATCGACATGGCAGCTTGAGGCGATTGCCGCTGGGTTGTTTGTGGATCTTATTGCTCCGAAGAGCCGCTCGAAAGCATCGACATGGCAGCTTGAGGCGATTGCCGCTGGGGATGTTTGTGGATCTTATTGCTCCGAAGAGCCGCTCGAAAGCATCGACTTGGCAGCTTGAGGCGATTGCCGCTGGGGTTGTTTGTGGATCTTATTGCTCCGAAGAGCCGCTCGAAAGCATCGACATGGCAGCTTGAGGCGATTGCCGCTGGGGTTGTTTGTGGATCTTATTGCTCCGAAGAGCCGCTCGAAAGCATCGACATGGCAGCTTGAGGCGATTGCCGCTGGGGTTGTTTGTGGATCTTATTGCTCTGAAGAGCCGCTCGAAAGCATCGACATGGCAGCTTGAGGCGATTGCCGCTGGGGTTGTTTGTGGATCTTATTGCTCCGAAGAGCCCTCGAAAGCATCGACATGGCAGCTTGAGGCGATTGCCGCTGGGGATGTTTGTGGATCTTATTGCTCCGAAGAGCCGCTCGAAAGCATCGACATTTGGCAGCTTGAGGCGATTGCCGCTGGGGTTGTTTGTGGATCTTATTGCTCCGAAGAGCCGCTCGAAAGCATCGACATGGCAGCTTGAGGCGATTGCCGCTGGGATGTTTGTGGATCTTATTGCTCCGAAGAGCCGCTCGAAAGCATCGACATGGCAGCTTGAGGCGATTGCCGCTGGGGATGTTTGTGGATCTTATTGCTCCGAAGAGCCGCTCGAAAGCATCGACTTGGCAGCTTGAGGCGATTGCCGCTGGGGTTGTTTGTGGATCTTATTGCTCCGAAGAGCCCTCGAAAGCATCGACATGGCAGCTTGAGGCGATTGCCGCTGGGGATTTTTTGTGGATCTTATTGCTCCGAAGAGCCGCTCGAAAGCATCGACATTTGGCAGCTTGAGGCGATTGCCGCTGGGGTTGTTTGTGGATCTTATTGCTCCGAAGAGCCGCTCGAAAGCATCGACTTGGCAGCTTGAGGCGATTGCCGCTGGGGTTGTTTGTGGATCTTATTGCTCCGAAGAGCCACTCGAAAGCATCGACATGGCAGCTTGAGGCGATTGCCGCTGGGGGTTTTTTGTGGATCTTATTGCTCCGAAGAGCCGCTCGAAAGCATCGACTTGGCAGCTTGAGGCGATTGCCGCTGGGGTTGTTTGTGGATCTTATTGCTCCGAAGAGCCGCTCGAAAGCATCGACATGGCAGCTTGAGGCGATTGCCGCTGGGTTGTTTGTGGATCTTATTGCTCCGAAGAGCCCCTCGAAACCATCAACATGGCAGCTTGAGGCGATTGCTGCTGGGGATGTTTGTTGATCTTATTGCTCCGAAGAACCGCTGGAAACGATCGACTTGGCAGCTTGAGGCGATTGCCGCTGGGGTTGTTTGTGGATCTTATTGCTCCGAAGAGCCGCTCGAAAGCATCGACTGGCAGCTTGAGGCGATTGCCGCTGGGGTTGTTTGTGGATCTTATTGCTCCGAAGAGCCGCTCGAAAGCATCGACATGGCAGCTTGAGGCGATTGCCGCTGGGTTGTTTGTGGATCTTATTGCTCCGAAGAGCCGCTCGAAAGCATCGACATGGCAGCTTGAGGCGATTGCCGCTGGGGATGTTTGTGGATCTTATTGCTCCGAAGAGCCGCTCGAAAGCATCGACATGGCAGCTTGAGGCGATTGCCGCTGGGGATGTTTGTGGATCTTATTGCTCGAAGAGCCGCTCGAAAGCATCATGGCAGCTTGAGGCGATTGCCGCTGGGGTTGTTTGTGGATCTTATTGCTCCGAAGAGCCGCTCGAAAGCATCGACATGGCAGCTTGAGGCGATTGCCGCTGGGTTGTTTGTGGATCTTATTGCTCCGAAGAGCCCTCGAAATCGACTTGGCAGCTTGAGGCGATTGCTGCTGGGGTGTTTGTGATCTTATTGCTCCGAAGCCGCTCGAAACATCGACTTCAGCTAGGCGATTGCCGCTGGGGTTGTTTGTGGATCTTATTGCTCCGAAGAGCCGCTCGAAAGCATCGACATGGCTAGCTTGAGGCGATTGCCGCTGGGGTTGTTTGTGGATCTTATTGCTCCGAAGAGCCCGCTCGAAGCATCGACTGGCAGCTGAGGCGATTGCCGCTGGGGTTGTTTGTGGATCTTATTGCTCCGAAGAGCCGCTCAAAGCATCGACTGGCAGCTTGAGTGATTGCCGCTGGGGATGTTTGTGGATCTTATTGCTCCAAAGAGCCCCTCGAAACATCGAATGGCAGCTTAGCATGCTGCGGGGTTCTTTGTGGATCTTATGCTAAAGCGCTCGAAAGAATCGGCTTGGCAGCTTGAACGCGATTCCGCTGGGGTTGTTTGTGGATCTATTGTCCTGAAAGAGCCGCTGAAAGCATCGACATGGCAGCAGACGATTGGCTGATGTTTGTGGATCTTATTGATCCGAAGAGCAACATCACTTGGCAGCTTGAGGCGACTGCCGCTGGGGATGTTTGTGGATCTTATTGCTCCGAAGAACCGCTCGAAACATCGACTTGGCAGCTTGAGGCGATTGCCGCTGGGGTTGTTTGTGGATCTTATTGCTCCGAAGAGCCGCTCGAAAGCATCGACATGACGCTTACGACCCTGGGGTGTCTTGGGCTTTGCTCCCAAGCGCAGCTCGAAAGCATCGACTTGGCAGCTTGAGGCGATTGCCGCTGGGGTTGTTTGTGGATCTTACTGCTCCGAAGAGCCGCTCGAAAGCATCGACATGGCAGCTTGAGGCGATTGCTGCTGGGGATGTTTGTGGATCTTATTTCTCCAAAGAGCCGCTCGAAAGCATCGAATTGGCGCTCTCGCTCTCATTCTCAGGTGGGTCAAGCGCCCATCGCAGACAGGTCTCAGTGGAACCGGTATCACGCCATATGGGTCTGTATGTGTAGCCTTGCAGTGTAGCGTGTCTCTCGTCGAGGAGACCTGCAGCCTGCTTTACTGCTCGTCTCTGTGTACGGTGCAGTATTCTCTGGAATCTGAAATCTCGATAGTCGTTAGTGATGAAGTGATTGATTCGGCCATACTTTCCAATTTGTAGTTCTACTTCATCGGCTTTCTCCCATGCATATTTGTACATCGCCTGAGTCCACTTCCACCCCATCTCTTCGCACAGGGCGGCCGGCGGGGGTGGTGGCATGAAGAAATTATACGGCATAACGTGCTCGTACTTTAACCACACCCGTATATCCCAGGCCTCAAACAGCTGGCAGCCCAAATTCCTCACCTTTTTCGCAGCTTTGCTCCTTGCCTTGCTGAGCCTTTTTCTGATACGGCCCGTTCCACAATGAGGTGGTGCCTGTCTCCAAGACTGAAAAATTATAAGTTTCTGTTACAATCATGGTTCCATAAAGCTGTCCGTAAGTACACACCCGCATATCTATTCCTTTGCAGTAAATTAAACCTACCATTAGCCCTGGCCGACCCAAACTGACACCAAGCAAAACAATAAAATAGGTCAATAAAGTGAGAGTTCTAATTCTTGGATTGCAAGCTGAAATATCGGAACCATATGTCAGAAGGTATGATGATGATCAACAACACAGTATCAAAACAGACGGGGGAAACACACCATCGCCGAACCAAACACATGGATGGATGGATCCAACACTATTTAGACCAGTACGCCAGAGAAAATGTAGTATGCCATCAAAGCTATGAAATTATGGCCTGTCACACGTGACCGTACCAAACCTCTGTAGTGAAAGATATAAGCGACGCCATGTCTCACAGGAAAACTCCGAGATGTGACGTTATTCCTGCAGAAACAACCACGCCTACCAAGCCAGAAAATAATCAGACTCCATGAATATATCTGCCAATGCTTGATGGAGTGCACATTACCTTGAGACCTCAATGCCACCACTAGATCAATACAAACTAATGTTGGCCGTGACGACTGCTGCAGTATTCCACTGCCCAGTGTTGTTGAAATCACCTTTAAAAGACGGCAACAATTGGTGCAGCAAATGCACCAAAATGCTCAATGTGTCACCTGCAAATACAGATCAATAATCGATGTTTTTCCTCTTGCGACAGCTGTAGAAAACATGTTAGCAACACGTGCCACTCTGTTGCCTTCTCCTCATCAGGAGTCGCCCACTGACAACGTTCTACTATCCTCCAAAGTTGTTAAGTGTCACTAAAAGTTTACTTCACTGTGAACAACACAGTACAATATCACAGAGCAGCTGGAAATGCTTTCGGCATCAAAGATGCAGACAATCAGGGCTGTGTTCTTTTGCCCATCGTGTTAGGAATTGTCTTGGGTCTTCTAGTGTCGCGAGTTTTCACAATCTATGAAGAAGCAATACACATTCCCAGCAGATCAGATGGCATGTTTTTTAAATCTAACCCACTAAATTCTTGTTCACCCACAATGACGTTCATGTTGATGACTGCACTTAAAACACTGCAGAGAATCTTCAGACAATGAAATGATCCCTGAAAACAATTTGGCGCATCCATCACCATGAAGTCGACAATCATAACAACAGCACTCAACCCATCAACAGCAAACAGCTGGTCCTAGAAAATATTCAAGACTTCACTTAAATGAGCTAAGAAACCACCATCAACAAGGCCATTGACACAACACAGTTACACCGGTGAATACCACACTAATAACTGGATCTTCCTGCACCTCAACTATTGTCTTTCAGGTAAAACGATCTATACAGCGTTTACAATTTTCGTCAAATTGAGACCTGATTATGTCACTTCAATCAGGTTTAGGATATGTGATTATTATGAAATACATATCTTCTTACGTCCACATTAAGTAAGTACATTCACCTCCTAATCCATATGATATACAATATAATTCAAGATTAACATAAATAATAAAAATTCCTGTGGCTCTGATGAGGTGGCTTCCAGAAAGGTATCACTTATCAAGTTTGTAGCATATCACACACACGCACGCACGCACGCACGCACGCACGCACGCACGCACGCACGCACGCACGCACGCACGCACGCACGCACGCACGCACGCACACACGCACGCACGCACACACACACACACACACACACAAATAGATCATACGACGTTGTGCAAACCTCTATATTTATCTTTTTAAGGTGATTATTCTGGCGGAAAGCATCTGACATCACAGCACTAGTCAATATAACAAGGTATAGTGGTCTACAAGCTATACTAACAGTTTGACTGAAGTTCTTAAGAAAATATACCGGCAGAATACAAATCTTCTAATTCACATCAGTCAGTAAGACACTGGCATAAACCGTGCATATTACATCCTATCTGTGCTGTATAAATGGAGTTTGGCTAGAATGTGTCACACGCACCACAACTGCAAGACCAGAAAGTATACTCAAATAGGCTAACTGTATGCGTATTTGCAATAATGCGTATTTTGACTTGTCATGGTGAATAAATTGAATAAAAAAATTGACAGAAGGAGAGCACCACTGCATTATGATATAATACCATGTAGAAATATAGCAAAAATCGTCTGATCGGTTGCGCTTATGGTTAACTGTAGTATAATTAGGATAATAGCAACAATTTGATACAGAAATCTATGAGAGCTTCACAGCTATAATTGACTGGACAAGCGGCAATAACTCGTTCAGATTACTTCTGCAAGCAGATAATTTTCCCAGCTAGTTTTGTAACAGTATTACAGTAGACTTGCATTTATCAGGGACCAAGTAAATGTAGGGCCAGTAAATTTAACTTCACAATACATCTGGTACATACCTGCCGTGTGCTACTGCTTGCAGACCCGGATGAGGTGGACGCGACTGACCCAGATGAGGTGGACGCGACTGACCCGGATGGGATGGGAGCATCGGCGGCACTCGGACCAGCAGTTGCCCGAATCTACAGAAACACGTCGCAAAAAAGACAAGTTATGCTTGGCAGTTCTGCACACATTTTTGTTAATGTGTCAAAAGGTAAACAAATGTAAATTCTATGCTACTAGCTCATTAGACTATTGACAGTAATTTGCCAGAGGATATGGGAAACTAAACACTGGCAGAAAGAATGGACCCATAACATAAATATACATAAATATACATATATATATATATATATATATATATATAATATATATATATATACATATTATATATATATATATATATAAATTAAATATAATGATAATTAACATATAATTTTGGATAATGAAGCACAAAATTCCTAGTATATGGAATGAGTATATATCTCTATAAGACCACGGCATTATCACAGGCACTAAAAAACTCATCACAGCTAAAACCTAGCATGCATGTGCCATTGAATAAATCTTATCTTGAAATTACACTCTTTCCTGAAGCATGTGCCCAAATAGCACATACAGAAATAGATGATGCTCTTTCTTACTTCACTGCAAACGAGTGGTAGAGAATGGTAGAGATACTAGAGGTATTACGGTGATTTTTTATTTTTCTATTGGGCTATGTAGTACACCCTTTGTCTGCTAGAGTGCCCCAAAACTAAATCATAGGTCGTTGTTCTACCTGTTTATTTTTTAAAGGTGATTATCCCGGCTGAAAGCACCTGCTATCACAGGACTAGTCAATATGACAAAGGTATAGCGGTCTACAAGGTATACTAACAGTTTTAACTCAAGTTCTTCAGAAAATATACACGCAGAATCCAAATCATCTAATTCACATCTGTCGGTAAGACACGGCCATAGACTAAGTCAAAAACCAGGCATCCTCTCTGAGCTGTGTAAATGGAGTTTGTCTAGAACGTGTCACACGCACCACAGCTGCTAGACTAGAAAGTATACTCAAATACGCTAACAGTATGAGAAGGTGTCAATAATGAGTATTTTGACCTGTCACTGTGAATAAATTAAATAAAACATTGACAGGAGACCACCACAGCATCATGAGCTATCACCCTGTAGAGCCAACAAATTAGAAGTCTGCAACGCTGTAAGCACTCAAACTAAATACCACTGTATCATGCCTGGAAGCAAACTATTGACATCGTCTGATCGGTTGCGCTTATGGTTAACTGTAGTATGATTCGGATACTAGCAACAATTTGATTCAGAAATCTGAGAGGAAGAACACCACTTTCACAGCTATAATTAGACTGTCTTAACTGGACAAGAGGCAATAATTCGTTCAGATTACTTCTGCAAGCAGTTGATTTTCCCAGCTATTATTGTAACAGAATTACAGTAGACATGCATTTATCAGCAGTAAATGTAGGGGCCAGTGGGCCCGCAGTAAATTAACTTCAGAGCATATATGGCACATACCTGCTGTATGCCTCTGGGAGCATGTGCAGACGCCCGTACTGTCCCGGATGGGATGGGAGCGTCTCCGGCACGCGGATCAGCAGTTGCCCGAATCTACAGAAACATGTCACAAAATAAACAACTTTGATTAGGATACTAGCAACAATTTGATCCAGAAATCTATGAGAGTAAGAACACCATCTTCACAGCTATAATTAGACAGTGTCTTAACTGGACAAGAGGCAATAATTCGTTCAGATTACTTCTGCAAGCAGATGATTGTCCCAGCTATTATTGTAACAGTATTACAGTAGACATGACTTTTAACAGCAGTAAATGTAGGGGCCAGTGGGCCCGCAGTAAATTTAACTTCAGAGCATATATGGCACTTACCTGCTGTGTGCCTCTGGGAGCATGTGCAGACGCCCGTACTGTCCCGCATGGGATGGGAGCGTCTGCAGCACGCGGATCAGCAGTTGCCCGAATCTACAGAAACATGTTACAAAATAGACAACTTAGGCTTAGTAATTCTGTACACATTTTTTTAATGTGTCAAAAGGTAAAAAAAATTTTGTTAATTGAAAATTGCCTACTAGCTCATTAGACTATTGACAGTAATTTGCCAGAGGATAGGGGTAAACTAAACATGGCAGAAAGAATGGACCTATAACATAAATAAACATAATTCCTGTAACTTTGATAAAGTGGTTTGCGAAAGGTATCACTTTTCAAGTTTGTAGCACATTACTACCATATTAAATTCCTATTTGTTGTAGGTGTGTGGTCATGTGACAAAGTTAAGGATAGTGGATGTTTTGGATGATGAAGACAAAATGTCCTAGTGTATGGATAGAGTAATGTATGGACGAGGGTTGTATTTTTTCGGTGATATATCTTAAAAGATCAATACAGCATAAAAAATTTTCCCGTAGCATATGTATTAATAAATCTTATCTTAAATTACATCTTTCCTAAGTATGTAAATAGCACATATGAAATAGTTTAAATGCTTTTCCCTTATTAAAAACTGAAAGGTGGTAAAATGGTAAGACAAAAAATTTAAGAGGTTTTAGGTGATTTTTTTTTTTTCTTTTGGGATGTAGTAAAAACCCTTTGTCTGGATAGAGTCCCCAAAATTTTAAATAAATAGGGGTTCCCTTTTTATTTTTTCAAGGTGATTATCCCGGCTGAAAGCACCTGACATCACAGCACTAGTCAATATGACAAGGTATAGTGGTCTACAAGGTATACTAACAGTTTTAACTCAAGTTCTTCAGAAAATATACTCGCAGAATCCAAATCTTCTAATTCATATCAGTCGGTAAGACACGGCCATAGACTAAGTCAAAAACCGGGCATTCTCTCTGAGCTGTGTAAATGGAGTTTGTCTAGAATGTGTCACACGCACCACAGCTGCTAGACTAGAAAGTATACTCAAATACGCTAACAGTATGAGAAGGTGTCAATAATGGGTATTTTGACCTGTCACTGTGAATAAATTAAATAAAACATTGACAGAAGGAGACCCCAACCAAAAAAGCACCCAATGAACCCAAAAATTCCACCCCGGGGTAAAAGCCCCAAACAAATTAAAAAAGTTCGGGGGGCAACGTTTTGTTTAAGGAAAAACTTTCCAAATTTTAAATTGCCCATTTTTGAAAAGCATGCCTTTTTGGAAGGGGGCCAAAAAATTTTTAAATTTGGACATCCGTCTGACCCCGGGGTTGCCCCCTTGGGAGGGGTTTAACCTTGGTTAAGTTATTTGATTAGGATACTAGCAACAATTTGATTCAGAAATCTATGAGAGGAAGAACACCATCTTCACAGCTATAATTAGACAGTGTCTTAACTGGACAAGAGGCAATAATTCGTTCAGATTACTTCTGCAAGCAGATGATTTTCCCTGCTATTATTGTAACAGTATTACAGTAGACATGCCTTTATCAGCAGTAAATGTAGGGGCCAGTGGGCCCGCAGTAAATTTAACTTCAGAGCATATATGGCACTTACCTGCTGTGTGCCACTGCGAACATGTGCAGATGCCCGTACTTTCCCGGATGGGATGGGAGCATCTGCGGCACGCGGATCAGCAGTTGCCCGAATCTACAGAAACATGTCAAAACAATAGACAAATTAGGCTTGGCAATTCTGCACACATTTTTGTTAATGTGTCAAAAGGTAAAAAAAATTGTTAATGTGTCAAAAGGTTGAATAGAAAAAATTCTATGCTACTAGCTCATTAGACTATTGACAGTAATTTGCCAGAGGATATGGTAAACTAAACAGAGGCAGAAAGAATAGACCTATAACATAAATAAACATAATTCCTGTAACTTTGATAAAGTGGTTTCCAGAAAGGTATCACTTTTCAAGTTTGTAACACATTACACCACTTCCAATATACATATTATATACATATTATGTGTATATGTGACCTGATCATTCTGATTAGGTGGCGCCAAGTGGCGCCACATTCGTGGTGTTAGTGTAATGTTTACTTTTTTCCATGTCCTTAATATAACAGGTGATTACCATTTATTTTTATATATTTCATCTTTTGATATATTTCATCCTAAGATTTTGACATACGTTTTATGTGGTTCATACCAAATAGTAGAAAATGTGTGAGGCACGAGATTGTAATCGCTACGCGGGAGAACCCCTGGGACGTGGACCGTCAGCCCCAAAGTGGGATTTAGTAATCCACTGCTAGTTGTATTGTAATTTTGGATTATCCATTCAAATGATATGTCCGGAGCTCGTATATAATCCCCAGCATTGTGGCTGGTAGATAACTTTTAGGTGTTGGTTATAGACAGGGATCTTAGTTTGTATGTTGCCTTTTTTGCAGTATCTAGTTTTACAACTAATACTTTTTTATTCTACAGGTTATGGCTTTCCTGACAGATCAAGGCCATCTTACTTAGTACCGGTTGTTGTTTCAGGGTTTTTAGTTATTTGTTTGGTATCGGTTAATTAGGGATTAGCGAATGTTTGGTAAGATACAGGAGTAGAGTCATTGTTATTGACTATTGTGAATTTATGCATTTTCATTAAACTTTGCTGTTCCTGAATCTTTTTGTCCTGGTGCTTGCGCTAAACCTTTGTTTATAGTATAACCATTCAGTAATAATTATTGCTGAGGCCTGACTTGTAACAGTAAGCAGGGCTTACAATAAAAAAAAATATAAATAGTACATATATATATATATATATATATATATATATATATATATATATATATATATATATATATGGTATATGGTTTATAATGCATCAATTGTAATAGCTTCAGACTGAAGATTTCCATATATTAAAACCAGAAAGGTGTACAAAATGGCTCAATCTGACCAAAACTTCAAAGGATAGATGAAATCATTTCTGGATGAATGAAGCACAAAATGTCCTACAGTGATACTGGAATAGAGTCAGATGAACTACTTTGACAGACCAAACGAGGGATTCCCGTATTTTATCAAGGTGATTATCCCGGCAAAAAGCACCTGACCTCACAGCACTGCTCAATATGACAAGGTATAGCGGTCTACAAGGTATACTAACAGTTTTAACTCAAGTTCTTCAGAAAATATACACGCAGAATCCAAATCTTCTAATTCACATCAGTCGGTAACACACGGCCATAGACTAAGTAAAAAACCGGGCATCCTCTCTGAGCTGGGTAAATGGAGTTTGTCTAGAACGTGTCACACGCACCACAGCTGCTAGACTAGAAAGTATACTCAAATACGCTAACAGTATGAGAAGGTGTCAATAATGGGTATTTTGACCTGTCACTGTGAATAAATTAAATAAAACATTGACAGAAGGAGACCACCACAGCATCATGAGCTATCACCCTGTAGAGCCAACAAATTAGAAGTCTGCAACGCTGTAAGCACTCAAACTAAATACCACTGTAGCATGCCTGGAAGCAAACTATTGACATCGTCTGATCGGTTGCGCTGATGGTTAACTGTAGTATGATTAGGATACTAGCAACAATTTGATTCAGAAATCTATGAGAGGAAGAACACCATCTTCACAGCTATAATTAGACAGTGTCTTAACTGGACAAGAGGCAATAATTCGTTCAGATTACTTCTGCAAGCAGATGATTTTCCCAGCTATTATTGTAACAGTATTACAGTAGACATGCCTTTATCAGCAGTAAATGTAGGGGCCAGTGGGCCCGCAGTAAATTTAACTTCAGAGCATATATGGCACTTACCTGCTGTGTGCCACTGCGAACATGTGCAGATGCCCGTACTTTCCCGGATGGGATGGGAGCATCTGCGGCACGCGGATCAGCAGTTGCCCGAATCTACAGAAACATGTCACAAAATAGACAAATTAGGCATGGCAATTCTGCACACATTTTTGTTAATGTGTCAAAAGGTAAACAAAATTTGTTAATGTGTCAAAAGGTTGAATAGAAAAAATTCTATGCTACTAGCTCATTAGACTATTGACAGTAATTTGCCAGAGGATATGGTAAACTAAACAGAGGCAGAAAGAATAGACCTATAACATAAATAAACATAATTCCTGTAACTTTGATAAAGTGGTTTCCAGAAAGGTATCACTTTTCAAGTTTGTAACACATTACACCACTTCCAATATACATATTATATACATATTATGTGTATATGTGACCTGATCTTTCTGATTAGGTGGCGCCAAGTGGCGCCACATTCGTGGTGTTAGTGTAATGTTTACTTTTTTCCATGTCCTTAATATAACAGGTGATTACCATTTATTTTTATATATTTCATCTTTTGATATATTTCATCCTAAGATTTTGACATACGTTTTATGTGGTTCATACCAAATAGTAGAAAATGTGTGAGGCACGAGATTGTAATCGCTACGCGGGAGAACCCCTGGGACGTGGACCGTTGGCCCCAAAGTGGGATTTAGTAATCCACTGCTAGTTGTATTGTAATTTTGGATTATCCATTCAAATGATATGTCCGGAGCTCGTATATAATCCCCAGCATTGTGGCTGGTAGATAACTATAGGTGTTGGTTATAGACAGGGATCTTAGTTTGTATGTTGCCTTGTTGCAGTATCTAGTTTTACAACTAATACTTTTTTATTCTACAGGTTATGGCTTTCCTGACAGATCAAGGCCATCTTACTTAGTACCGGTTGTTGTTTCAGGGTTTTTAGTTATTTGTTTGGTATCGGTTAATTAGGGATTAGCGAATGTTTGGTAAGATACAGGAGTAGAGTCATTGTTATTGACTATTGTGAATTTGTGCTTGTCATTAAACTTTGCTGTTCCTGAATCTTTTTGTCCTGGTGCTTGCGCTAAACCTTTGTTTATAGTATAACCATTCAGTAATAATTATTGCTGAGGCCTGACTTGTAACAGTAAGCAGGGCTTACACACACACACACACACATATATATATATATATATATATATATATATGGTATATGGTTTATAATGCATCAATTGTAATAGCTTCAGACTGAAGATTTCCATATATTAAAACCAGAAAGGTGTACAAAATGGCTCAATCTGACCAAAACTTCAAAGGATAGATGAAATCATTTCTGGATGAATGAAGCACAAAATGTCCTACAGTGATACTGGAATAGAGTAACATGAACTACTTTGACAGACCAAACGAGGGATTCCCGTATTTTATCAAGGTGATTATCCCGGCAAAAAGCACCTGACCTCACAGCACTGCTCAATATGACAAGGTATAGCGGTCTACAAGGTATACTAACAGTTTTAACTCAAGTTCTTCAGAAAATATACACGCAGAATCCAAATCTTCTAATTCACAACAGTCGGTTAGATACGGCCATAGACTAAGTCCAAAACCAGGCATCCTTTCTGTGCTGTGTCAATGGAGTTTGTCTACAACGTGTCACACGCACCACAGCTGCTAGACTAGAAAGTATACTCAAATACGCTAACTGTATGAGAAGGTGTCAATAATGAGTATTTTGACCTGTCACTGTGAATAAATTAAATAAAAACATTGACAGAAGGAGACCACCACAGCATCATGAGCTATCACCCTGTAGAGCCAACAAATTAGAAGTCTGCAACGCTGTAAGCACTCAAACTAAATGCCACTGTAGCATGCCTGGAAGCAAACTATTGACATCATCTGATTGGTTTCGCTTATGGTTAACTGTAGTATGATTAGGATACTAGCAACAATTTGATTCAGAAATCTATGAGATGAAGAACACCATCTTCACAGCTATAATTAGAATTTGTCTTAACTGGACAAGAGGCAATAATTGTTCAGATTACTTCTGCAAGCAGATGATTTTCCCAGCTATTATTGTAACAGTATTACAGTAGACATGCATTTATCAGCAGTAAATGTAGGGGCCAGTGGGCCCGCAGTAAATTTAACTTCAGAGCATATATGGCACTTACCTGCTGTGTGCCACTGCGAGCATGTGCAGACGCCCGTACTTTCCCGGATGGGATGGGAGCGTCTCCGGCACGCGGAT
>JAODUO010000181.1:677500-730000 GCA_025642075.2 Ridgeia piscesae
CCAGGGACCTTGAAGGACATATCTTGTGGCCAGGGACCTTGAGACGGATATATATTGTGGCCAGGACCTTAACAGACATATCTTGTGGCCAGGGACCTTGAGAGACATATCTTTTGGCCAGGGACCTTGAAGGACATATCTTGTGGCCAGGGACCTTGAAAGACATATCTTGTGGCCAGGGACCTTGAAGGACATATCTTGTGGCCATGGACCTTGAAAGACATATCTTGTGGCCAGGGACCTTGAAAGACATATCTTGTGGCCAGGGACCTTGAAAGACATATATTGTGGCCAGGAA
Organism: Ridgeia piscesae; assembly: GCA_025642075.2. Lineage (NCBI taxonomy): Eukaryota > Metazoa > Annelida > Polychaeta > Sabellida > Siboglinidae > Ridgeia > Ridgeia piscesae. Next base: position 677,799 of record JAODUO010000181.1, read on the forward strand.
CCTTGAAAGACATATATTGTGGCCAGGAACCTTGAGAGACATATCTTGTGGCCAGGGACCTTGAAGGACATATCTTGTGGCCAGGGACCTTGAAGGACATATCTTGTGGCCAGGGACCTTGAAGGACATATATTGTGGCCAGGAACCTTGAGAGACATATCTTGTGGCCAGGACCTTGAAGACATATCTTGTGGCCAGGGACCTTGAAGGACATATCTTGTGGCCAGGAACCTTGAGAGACATATATTGTGGCCAGGAACCTTGAGAGACATATCTTGTGGCCAGGGACCTTGAAAGACATATCTTGTGGCCAGGGACCTTGAAAGACATATCTTGTGGCCAGGGACCTTGAGAGACATATATTGTGGCCAGGGACCTTGAAGGACATATCTTGTGGCCAGGGACCTTGAGAGATATATCTTGTGGCCAGGGACCTTGAAGGACATATCTTGTGGCCAGGAACCTTGACAGACATATATTGTGGCCAGGAACCTTGACGGACATATCTTGTGGCCAGGAACCTTGAGAGACATATCTTGTGGCCAGGGACCTTGAAGGACATATCTTGTGGCCAGGGACCTTGAAGGACATATCTTGTGGCCAGGGACCTTGAAGGACATATCTTGTGGCCAGGGACCTTGACAGACATATATTGTGGCCAGGAACCTTGACGGACATATCTTGTGGCCAGGAACCTTGAGAGACATATCTTGTGGCCAGGGACCTTGAAGGACATATCTTGTGGCCAGGGACCTTGAGAGATATATCTTGTGGCCAGGGACATTGAAGGACATATCTTGTGGCCAGGAACCTTGAGAGACATATCTGGTGGCCAGGGACCTTGAAGGCCATATCTTGTGGCCAGGGACCTTGAGAGATATATCTTGTGGCCAGGGACCTTGAAGGACATCTTGTGGCCAGGAACCTTGAGAGACATATCTTGTGGCCAGGGACCTTGAAGGACATATCTTGTGGCCAGGAACCTTGACAGACATATATTGTGGCCAGGAACCTTGACGGACATATCTTGTGGCCAGGAACCTTGAGAGACATATCTTGTGGCCAGGGACCTTGAAGGACATATCTTGTGGCCAGGGACCTTGAGAGATATATCTTGTGGCCATGGACCTTGAAGGACATATCTTGTGACCACCATGAACCTTGAGAGACATTTCTTGTGGCCAGGGACCTTGAAGGACATATCTTGTTACCAGGGACCTTGACAGACATGTCTTGTGGCCACGGACCTTGAAGGATATATCTTGTTGCCAGGAATCATGTCTAGGGATGCTTATGAAATTGCCTTTGGTGCAATATTATCGCATGTGTCAAATGGCAAAGAGACGCCAGTCGCTTATACATTCAATATGTTTTCAGCAGCACAAGAGAAGTAATCTGCAGGATAATGTGAAACACTCACTGACAAGTATCTTCACATGTGAACACTAGTATGTGTTTCTCTTTGTTAGAAAATTAAAGGTAAAGACAGATCACCAAGCACTTACAACGCTGTTAGCGAATTACAGTTCGGGCCACAGGCCGTTGCGAATATACCGATCACCTACACCAATATAACTTTAGCACTCAGTACACTGTTGGATCCAAGAACCAGGTGGACTGGTGGCAGATAATTGCTCAACATACGGGTCAAAGAAGAACAGTGTGAATCGACAGCAGATGACTGACTTTATCGGGGAATTTTGGACAACCTCTCTACCGCAGCCAAGTTAAAACACACTTCTTCCATGGATCCTATCTTTGTCACCAAATTATACCATGACGATAACATGAAAAATATCTTGAACAATATACCAGACTATCGAAACATTGAACTACTGTAATTCACCATCATGACAGATACACATTTCAGGATCAGAACGAGGCTGACGTCAGCTGATCAAGTATATTAAACTAATGGCACGCTGTTGAAGGCTAAAAGACAACACTCAATTGTGAAGTGAACAGGCCGCTGCATGTACCTATCAGTATGACACCACGTACTGAATATGGGAATGTTCAAAGATCTTTCTTAGCAGATTCATTATTAATTTATTCACCCTCTGTTACCGGAGAAGAAGAAGCAATAAAACACATGCACTCATATATAAAAACATGATACATTAAAAAGAATAGTAATGTAAATGACGACAGCATATAGTATGGGTATTTTTAGTACAATGTAACATCAGCAAAGAGATATGATATATATATATATTATTATTTACATGTGGTAGGGGACTCTAGGCAAGTGTTATCTCACAAGTTACAAACAAGTAACATTACAGTTGGTTATTTGACAGAGCAACACCGAATGAAATGATTTGGTTTGTTCCGAGAATCAATGTATATAATTAGTTTAAATACTTACCTGCCAGTGCAGAGGTGCCCCGCAGGGGGCAGTCGCTTGGCCTACATCGTTCATCTCGATAACGACGCTCATCCCATCAGGAGAGGTCGTAACGACGGGGGGCATCTCCCCGACGACAGGGGCCACCACCCCAACTGGCGAGTAACCGCGGCGATACCGCAGCCACAGCCAGTACACCCCAGCTACCAAACACAGCACGGCCAAAATGGCCGCACCGCCACCACCAAGCCACAATGCCACCTCGGCATCCGAAGTGGAATCTGCAAGATGAAAGTAGTGTTACTTCATCGTTTCTCTTGTAGTCACACAACGCAAGTATTTTGGTGTTATTTTGTGTGGAACACATTGTGTAGAACTGTTTGATATGTTTACAGATCTCCTACACTTAGAGTAACTAAGACATGCCTAATGTATAATGTACATGCTTTATTATAGTGGATAACTGCACAGTAACATTAAACAGATGTAACAAGCAAGCATTATCATACCAATGCTTGATTATATATCTGAAACAATATATTTTATACATTATTGTGTTCCTTAAGTAATATTTATTGTTGAGTAATGGAGAAAATACATTAACAATAATGTCAAATTCACAACAGTGAAAATGTAGGGACAGACAGAAACTGTTCAAATCTTGAACTATGATTAATAAATGATTTTTTAATGTGAATTATGATTATTCAGTAATTGTTTACAACACTCATTACACTTTCATGTTAACAATTTAAGGAAATGTGCTGTGCTTCTATTAAACTATTGCCTTTCTATATGCTAGGCTCTGCAGCTACATGACAAGGATGTTATCAGACTTTTATGAACAGAATTGGCAATCTCTACAACTGAAATCCCATCAAGTATATCATATACTGTGGAATTCCAACCTTGGACATAGTTAACAACAGGATAAACTCTTTCTTCTAACCGAGGGTTTGAAATATTGGTAGCTTGGTAACCCGAGGCAACCAGAATTGTAGACAGCAGTAGCCTAGTGGGTATCACCCCACTAGCCACCATGTCTCTAGTCGCTGTCCCAGCCCTCTGAGGTGTGACAATTGTTAGTTTAACACACACCCTCTTTGTAGATCGTTCTAACTGTATGTGGAGTTAATCATTTAAAGCTCATATGATTTTCACTAATTAATTGTGTGGTTTGGAAAGCTCACTGTCAGCACAACCTACTTGGACTGGAATACATGCTGTATGACCGTGGAATAGTCATATTACTGCGGTGGTGATCTAATGCCTTTGCTTTCGGTCTTGTGGTTCTGGCCATTGAAAATACAGCTGTACTGTATCGCGTAGTACTTCAAGTTGGTGTTGGCTTTCGCAGCAATGTTTGGCATGCGTTTCTTTGCCGCTTCCAGTGTATGCGAGTCACATAGGTACAATTGTACAAAAGATGCATCTTCTGCACTCTTTTTCTTCTCCGAAAAATGTTGAAAAGAGGAAAATGTATCACCAATAGCAATACCAACGAACTGCGTGCTAACCTCCATTTTGTCGCAAAGCCACGACTTCAGTGTACATGTGCTAATATGTCGTGATCACGGAGCGTGCACAGCGGAACTCACGGAAGAATATCCGCTCGATTTATGTTTATGGCATCCGGAAGTATAACCACTTCATTTATATAATTATATTAATTAAGTATATTATTAATATACATGTACACTGTATATTATATATATATATATATATATACATTATATGTATGTATATGATATATGTATAATTTTATAGATATATACACACATATAAATCAGTCGCTCCCCTGCTTTTAAAACCGGATCAACACCCCTGCTTCTGAGACTGAGGTATTTATCGACAATGACGTTGATTTTAAATCGCGCTTACATTTTTCCGGCCGTTATAAACTTTCCGATTGACATTTCTGCACATGCACGATAAATATAAAATCATCAATATGCAACGAAACGACAAAACATTTTTGATATGAATGCCACGGGTTATTCATTAACTCTCCTGTGATGATTACTGTGAAGAGATGCTTAATTTTTTTCAATACATTAAACTATTACGTTTGTTTAAATCACTGTCACGGATTACGGCGCACTAGTCCATACATGTTAAGTTTTGGAAATGCCAATGTGGGAGATTTATACGTAAATCGGAGGGTCTTGGGGGGAAAACGGTATTTTATACGTAAATCTGGGAAAATGGGGCTATTATATGTAAATTAGGTTTTTAACCATAAATGCAAAGAATATAATACAAAAAGGAATAAATTCCACTGATTAAGATATTGACATAGATATTGTTATATGAATTAACTTACTCTGGAGCAAAACCATTCTTGTAGCCATGAACAATATTCAATATTAACATATATGTTTTATTATCATTATATAATACCACAAATATAATAAATTCCCTGGTAATCTCATATAAAAAATGATGTGTTGCTGTTTGGCCCTCGTGAATTAAAAAGAAGGCTTAGCCTTGGTGATAGAACAATAAATATTATAATGTTCAGTAATTTACTTCTTGTGTTCTAGGTATAAGCCTAACATTGGCATATTTGTTCAGCTTCTGATATGTATCATAGGTTGCAAAGAATCCCTTGCATGAAAGGCAGCAGCATCTACATATTTTGTTACACAACTAACATAATCTTTACATGTAAAACTTGAATATGGAATTAATTTTCATGAGCTGGACTGAGCCATGGTGACACAGGCCCGACTGGAGATATTTAAATAAGCATGTTTTCGTCTGTTAAGGATGTTTTTCATTTACATGTCAAATGTACTCAAATAATAAAGCGCTTAGCAAATGTACATACATTTACAAACATGCACATGTAATGTAGATGTATGGATGGACATTATTTGTATAGATGTAAACGGATTGCAGTTTGTTCTACAAGACTGGAACGCACACAGTGGGCGATAATATGGTATCGAAGCGGCTCGCGGCATATCTATAAAGCTGATAAACAATGTCAGCGACAGGCAAAGTGTAGGTCTTGTACTTAGGTATTTATTAGACTGTTTTTAATGTTCAGTCATCACAGTAAGACGTGATTTAAATAATTCCAATTCAGGTCATTGTTCAAATCGTTGTCCGCGCCCGGCGGTGTCTGTGGGCGATTAGCTCAGTCTCAGACTCGATTGCAATTAGTTAACTGGCATTGCTATTCATTGTGAGGCGACTCTGAAAAACACCTGAGCCAGAAATAAACCAATTATCCGCACTCAGTAAAGTAAATTACGTACAATTTGTTTGTTTTTGGTGGACTGAAAACCGGAAAGAGCCGGATGCTCCCGCAATTTTTTTCACTTATGTTTCGATGAAATTGCGGGAGATTGTTTCTCCCGCGCGGGAGATCGAGAGATTTCCTTGTAATTGCGGGAGTCTCCCGCTGAATGCGGGAGACTTAACATGTATGCTAGTCACGTGATTTGCGCTTGCTATCAAAACATGCGTTAAAATTTGTTTGCCTTGTTTTAATATGTTTGCTGAGAGGTTATATACTTCCTAGCGAACAGCCCATACTATAAGTGCTTTGTCGTTTCGCTGCACATTGATGATCTTACATTTAATGCGCATGCGCAGAAACGTCAACCGGAACGTTTATCAAATGTAAGCGCTACAACGCGACGTGGACGTCATCTAAGTCTCGGATGGCAATCTTGTTAAATTTTGGGTAGTAAATCTTGTAATTATTTCTACCACCGCGGTACCATTTCGGCTCGTGGCACGAAAATGTGTTTGTGCGACTTCGACTTTGTTCGAGTCGCAGTATAGTCTAGACCTATTTTATAAGTATTTCGCCAAAATGTACCTGTAAAAGAATTCCACAACTGGAATTAAATAAGTGTTATATAGATTTTGAATATCGGTCTACTTTGCAAATGTTTCTTAGTAAAAACGGCTTGGTGTGAAATTTGTATTCATATCAGACATGTTCGACTCGCGAGCTGGCCAGTATAGTTAAACTACTAGTAAAGTAGTATTAATAGTAAAAAGTGCGGGGAAAAACAAAGTGCACATAATCACGATAACGTAGCCTTTTGCAGGCGTGTTGCTTACCACCAAACGGATTCCGTCTCAATACGCCCATAACTGGACCTATCAAATGAAGTACAAACTTCAACCGGTGAATAAAACTGCGAAATACGCAAAAAATGCTTTCAGCGAACGCTAAAGCAGGCTCTTGCTCTCGAGTGAACGAAATAGTGCGCAGCCGCAAACATGTGACGTAGTCACATTGTTTCATAGCCTAGGATACCCAGATACCGCGAGGTGGCAGCACCTTTTAAACCTCATATCCGCCAGGGCACAAACTTATAATACATTATGATTATATACCACAGAATAGGGTAGAGACGCTGATTGGTTCTCAGGCCGAATTTAAAATAACAAATTAAATAAAGATACCCAATTTATAAGATAATGTTATATTATAATAACTATTCAAAACTAAACTTATACTGAAACATGTCACACACAAAATAAATCTAAATGACAATTACTCGTTGTTAATTTTAATCTAATGTTTTTTATTTTTTATTTTGTGAATAATAGTAAAGCTTTATTCTCTATTTTCAACATACAATGTACATTTCATGTTAAATAGCGCTTCAGGCACATAGTGCCAATTCATACAATAAAAATGAAATATTATATATTATGGACAAGATAGGCGTCATTCTTGATGCACCCAGGCCTACTGATGTTAGTTCATTGAGGTCGTTCATTGGCATGGCAAACTACTATCGTAAGTTTGTGCCAGATTTTGCCTCCACACTCCATCCTCTCACCATGTTGCTTGAGAAGGATAGAAAGTTTGAGTGGACAGATGACATGGATGATGCGTTTCTAGCAGTGAAACGTGCTCTATGTGACATGTGACGCCTCGCCAGTTGGTGTTGGAGCAGTGCTCTCTCACATTATGCCTAATGGATCGAGAGGAGCGACCGATTCAGTTCACATCTCGCGCATTGACGAGAGCAGAACAGAAATACTCACAGATTGAGAGGGAAGGAGTAGGAATACTTTTTGGTGTGAAGAGATTCTATCCTTTCCTGTTTGGCAGAAAGTTCACTCTTGTCACTGACAATAAACCCCTAGCAGCGATCATCATGTAGAGAACGACCCCCCTTGGGACGCGTGCGCGGGGGGGGGAAGTTACTCCGCAGGATATGTGTGAGTGTGTGTGCGTTGGTGTGTATCACGCTCTTCTCGTGTGCGCTCGCCAGAATCGGTTTAACCCCCGATTCAGGATAAAGTGACAGACGCTCGTTCCAGGTTCGATCTCGGATATTTTATTCACAAATTGAAGTTCACGTTCGTATACATAATTTCAAAAGATATACATTGCGTTGGCAATAGACTTTAACATAGTACTAGTAACATCGAAGTCACTGCGTGCCTGTTGCCAGTCCACTACAGTGCTCCTACATTTTAAAGTTCTAAATACATGCCGGTAATTTTGATAATCTCGATAAGTTTCATACTTCAGTCTCATACTCATGTTTTAATTTAGGCAGCCAAAAGGAGGGAGAGTCGCGAGCATCTTCCGTCGCTCTCGATCTCCGATCTCCCCGGTCTCTCTCTCCTCTCTCTTTCTGATTAAAACCACGCTCTCTCCTTTTATTGTAAACCGTTAAATTAACCAGTGTGCATCTGTGCGCATGTGTAATTAACAATTCCGGTCGCAAGGTTTGCCCAAGGACGCTAGTTTAACATCATCACGTACTCGAGAAACACCTGCAAATCTATACAATTTCAACCTTTGTCCAAACTGTCTCAGCTAGGATTTAGTCAATGTTCAGTAAATCACTCGCTGGTAATATATGACCATTAAGATCCGCGCCGCCGGTGTGGTCCAGGATGGGTTTCCATTGAAGTCCTCGAGTGGGTAAACATCTTTAGAATTCGTCGGGGTCTTTGTGTCCGCCGCTTTGGCCTTGCTCTGGTTTTGCCTCTGTGTTAAGTAATACTTTCTAGACTAATAACGCTATATTGTATACACAATTAAATATTAAGCGGGTGGGTTTTTACAATCAGTCCTAGAAAAGACATACCAGCTGTGTAACAGCAGAACGCATTCAGCGATGGGCAATGTATTTGTCTGGTTTCAACTACGATGTGCGCTACTGGAGCAGTACGCAGAATGCCATTGCGGACTGGCTCTCACGGTTACCCAAACAAAATGAGGCTCCAGATGCATATATAGACAAAAATGTGAGTCTCGTTCTTGGAGTTGAGGTGTTACCTGTTACGAGCGAACAGATCAAGGTCGGAGTTCGAAAAGACCCATTGTTGTCACAGGTGATGAGGTACACACGAGATGGTTGGCCAGATAGGTTGTCAACAGAGTGGTTAGATTTACAACCATACTTCAGTCGTCGTAACGAACTATCCCTTGATGGTGATGTTCTGTTATGGGGAATGAGAGTAATCATTCCAAAGCACTTTCGAGCTGAAATTCTGGATGAGCTTCACACAGGCCATATCGGTGTTGTGAAAATGAAGGGGGTCGCACGTTCGTATGTCTGGTGGCCAGACATTGAAGCTTGTACCAAAGCTTATGAGTCTTGCCAGTTGGTACAGAGGAATCCAACCAATGCTCCAATACATCCATGGGTCCCAGCATCACGGCCAGGTGAATGCATACATATTGATTATGCAGGTCCTGTGGAGGGGAAAATGCTCCTCATTGTAGTTGACTCATTTTCAAAGTGGCCAAAAGTTGTCATTGTCAATAGTACAACAAGTGAAGCGACAGTGAATGCTCTGAGGACCATGTTTAGTAGAGTCGGTGTTCCACAGACTTTGGTCTCGGACAATGCACCACAGTTCAAATCGCAGGAGTTCAAGGACTTCCTGGATAGGTTGGTGTGTTGCATAAACCTACCCCACCCTACCATCCGAGTTCGAACGGATTGGCAGAACGATTTGTTCAGACGGTAAAACAGGGTATGAAAGCGATGGCAGCAGCAGGAGAGTCTCTGTATCTCTTTACTATCCTGGTTGTTCCATCCCTGTATGCATTGTTCGTCCCTACATGTACTAATATAGACCCCCTTGGCCATGCCCCAATACGTTCTCTACCCGTTCAGTCACATGCTCTATCCTAGCCCCCGGAAGACAAACAACAACGTCTTCTCCTTTGCTTAATGTCCTGTCTGTCTTTCGCAAAATGGAGTCTCCCATAAATACCCTTTCTGTTCTCAATGCCCCCTCGATCACTGCTTCAGAGTAGCTCCTCCGTTTTGCATCTCCCTGGTTGCTGACTTTTTCCCCTGCCGCTTTCTCTGTTGTTCCTTTCTTTCCGGTCTCTTTTCTTCCTGTCATCGTCCTTGTTATTGACTTCCGTTTGGTCACATCACTTTTCACTTCCTTTCTTCCATTCGTCTTACCTCCTGTCGCATCTACTTCTCTCATCTCCTGTCCCCTTGTCCCTCCCTCCTTCTCTACTGTCACTTTCTCCCCTGTCACCTTCCTGCATGCCATGTTTCCTGATATTGACTTCCGTTTGGTCACATCACCTCTCACTTCCTTTCTTCCATTCGTCTTACCTCCTGTCGCATCTACTTCTCTCATCTCCTGTCCCCTTGTCCCTCCCTCCTTCTCTACTGTCACTTTCTCCCCTGTCACCTTCCTGCATGCCATGTTTCCTGTTGTTCTTTCTCCATTTGTTGTCCTTGCAATCACCCTCCCTCCACTCTGCATCCCCTTCACAATATCCGTTAGCCTAGCTAACTCTGCTGTCAGACAGTCCACTTTCCAACACCCTAAACATTGGAACGTAAACCCTTCCTCCGTTGTCTCTGACCAAGTTTTTCCGCACCCCGATACGGCAAAATCCACCAAGCTGTGGCAGTGGTTACACACCAAGTGCCTCCTTGCCTTCCCTCACTGTTTGTTTATTGTGTACAGCAACTGCAGCACACTTTATGTTATAAACAACTTACTACCTATGCTACCATGAACAATAAGTTTAGTCTGTACTGGTACCGTTCCCTAGCGGAAACGTTGGACACTACCTATATAAACAAACAAGGGTTTCCTACTAAAACGCTTGTTTATTTTTAATAACAATGATACCTATTCACAGTTTTATCTTACATATGTAGTTGTTACTCATATTGCTTTATCTCTTATATACTATATCAAATAAAGAGATTTGAGATCTTGTTTACAATTTGTCGAAGCCTAGATTACCCTATTATCACCCACTATACTAATCTGTTCAAAAATACTGTTAACTAACAAACTTTAACCAAAACTACTACTCAATATATGTCCAGTACCACTTTATGAATAACCTTAACACAAGAATAATACTTATCAATCAATATTTCCGCTTGTTTTTCAAATTTTATACACCACCAATTTCAAACCTCTACATCCGCCAATTTTCCCGCCATATCTGGGAGTTTGATTTGATTGATCAGTTAAGCTAGTGCACGAGTCAACTTGAGTAACATGCCCTTGACAGAGTTACCACTGACTGCGACTGATCAGGACTACTTAATGGGCTCTATGCCACCACTTAATCAGACCAATGACGAGGTGACATATGATGCGTCCCACCAGCACAGTTCAGGATAGAACTCAGACAGAAGTGGTGCCACCGACTCAGGTTGAGCATGAAACACTGCTGAGACGGTCTTCTCGTGTGAGAAAGGCACCAAATAGACTAGATCTGTAGATATGCAGAACTACATGAGTCACAAGGACTCTGCTGCATTAGTTTAGTCATAAATAACATGGTTAAATGCGACCGTATGGCTGAATTACATTGCCATCACATAACTATGTTACTATATTAATCGGTTAGAGTTTTTGGAGATAAGCAGTTATGCTAGTGAATAAAAAGGTAGATTATTTCATAATTGGTCCGGGAGGGAACTGTTAAATATGTATGTCTAAAGTTGTGGACTATACGCCAGTAATCATGCGTAGTAATATACGTTATAGCCGTGACCTAGCTGTGAGTAGTGATACATGGATATGCAAATAAAGTTCAGCTGAGTGCTATCCCCAAGAACCACGTGTGTGTTTTACTTTAGTGTCTGTGCGTGCGTGCGTGTGTGTGGTGTGTTTGTGTGTGTGTCTGTGTGGTGTGTGTATGCGCACTGTGTGTGAGTTTGTGACACTGCGTGTGGGGGGGGGCACTATTTGTGTGTGAGCGCGCGCGTGCAGCGTACGTGGGTGCGTATATGCGTGCGTGTGTGATTACGAATTTGAGGAAACTATTAATTTACGTACATTTGTGGTGTGTATGCGTGCGCCTGAACATGCGTACACACAACTCCATGTATATGCGTGTATATATCAATATGCACAACAAATATGTCGCACAAACAAAATTACTAATTAGTTATAATTTTTTTCCAGGCGCACACCACAAGTACGCCTGTCTACCATGCCTCCGTGCTTTATTACACCATTATTATAAAATAAAAATTCATTATCAATGAACCACGTATGCCATTTGTCAGCGACATGAATCAGATTTCGTAAAGTGTGATGGTATCTGATGAGCAATGGTCCACCAAGTTACCCAAGTGGACACTAGTCGCGGAAATCCTTATTTTTATTATAAACAGGCAACATGTTTGGAAAAAATCAGTTTAGAAATGGGTTAGGATTAGGGCAATATTCTAATGACCATACTGTGTTAAAAGATGTATTTTTCATTTATATGGACAGTATATGCGAGAATATGCCCTCCGTTTCAGACAGGGCAACATTCTCCATAAAAGGTCATTCTCCATTGAAAAACGGGCAACAATCCCATCTAGATGCCTTTTTATTAGTTCAGGTTTCTGTTTGCTATATTTAAAATGTTCCTCTCAAGTAGAATGACAGATAATGTGTGATATTTGCAAAATGTGGGCTAAATTGTAGGAAAGGTCCAATTTAATGAAGGGGTGTGTCCCCACTTTGTATGAAAAAGGGGTCCTTGCGACGGAAACGACGGCGCAGAAAGAACCCACTGTGGCCCTATAATTTATCAAATAAAATATGATTTTAAATTAGAGTACCCACACCTATCACCAGATTCAGAGTATTAAACATCCGCATTAAACAGAAGATATTTGAAAAGTGACAATTAGAAGAAGTTGATTTTTGACCTTCTATGCCCACAATGTGCAATATTTATTTTAGATTGCGATGACTTGTATTTTTTTATTTTAATACTTATTAATATTTCTTGTACACCGCATTGATCTGCAATGCGGGAATTATCGCTATGCAAATTTATTATTAATACTTGGTGATGGCAAATGATCTTTTCACCGTACCGAATGTACAGACACTGGAACTGGGAATTAAATGACTGACTGAATAATATTTATGAATTTTTTTGTAGTGGATGGGTAGAAATTTCAGTGGACAGGTAACTAAAAAAAGGTACTCCAAAATAATATAATGTATATTGTAAAGTATGCCTTGAAATTGGACGTTACATGTGTTATAATTACTTCAGGTCAAAAAACACACCTTAATTGGTTTGTATGTATATAATTAAACATGTACGTCCACCAAAAAAGTGTGACCGACAAAAATGTAATCCTGCATACTGAACTAAAAAGAGAAAAGTGTTTTGATCAGTATGAATACTGGACACTGGGCTAAAGTAGAACTTAACTTCACTTTTATGTAGTGTACATGTTAAACTTTATGGACTTAGATCTTAATTGCATCATTTAGATATAACCAATATATATATATATATTTAAATGGTAGACACCAGTCACATTATTTTAAAGAGAATTAAACAAACATAAAAAAGACAAGTTGCATTTTTACAAAATAAGTTTTATTGAAGATATACCTTAAAACATGCATGAAGGGAAGTGCCCAATTTAACAGGGATCTACTGTGTTATTGATAAAGCCCCCTGCCATAGCTAATGGCTAGAAAAGGGGCCCAAACAACTATGGAATACACAGTGAAATTATACAGTCTAACAGAACACCAATTGCAGCTCGGCCTGATGCTTTCTACAGAAGTGGGGAGGGGTGTTCAAATTGAATAGGTCAGCCAGGGGAAAAAGAGTAAAGTGCCTTGACCAGTCCTGAATACTGGACACTGGCTTATCAGAACTTACCTACACTTGTATGCTGTGTACATACTAAACTTTATAAACTTAGATCTTAACTACAATAATTGAGGTACAACCAACTTGTAGATAAAAACCACAGTGAAGGCTAGAACTGCCTACTAGTGCTTACACTTGAAAAGATAAGGGCGGATTAGACTACCCCAGGTAGTAAACCTGCCTGCAAAGTAGTCCGGTGGTCAAATAATGGTCAATGTTATCCACCCTACAGTAGTCAACCAAGCTTTGTAGTCACAACCTTAACCCATCCACAGGTCCAACTGGGATGTAACTGAATCCCAAGTCATTAAAATATTGACAAATCTTTGCTTCCTCCTCTTGAAGTGCTTCCTGTCTGTGTCGAGGTCCAGATTCTCTTCAATCGCAGCCAGTTCCTTCCCACACGTCTCGCTGGAGAATGACCTCTGCTATCACCTCCTCATGGCGTCTGCAGAATGCCTTCAGGCCAAACTGTAATGGAATAGACCAGAGAATACACATATGTTGTATGAATTCACATATACAACTGTAGCAAGCAGACACAGGCACAAAGACCTGGCTGACTCACTCAGCTGTACCATAAAACAGTTGGCGAAACACCAGAACTGGTTGGTTGATTATCCTTTTACAGTTACATTACATGCTCTTGCATATGTATACTTGCATGTGATAAGCAATTTTCACACCTGTCTCTTTAGTTATACTGTACCGTGAAAGGTCAAGATGCTCCACACAAATGACAACAATGTACAATAACAGAAGGAAACAATCAACTTGGTCCTCACAGAAGTCAATGAGTCCATTTAACAAAACATACACAAGTTTTATTATTTTATCGTTTCATGGACAAAATGGGATTATTATAGTGTACACCTGTAAACAAAAAAAAATGACATTTTTATCAAAAATGAACACCTGATATATAGCCCACAAACAAGGTCCATGAAGAATATCAACATGAATCACACATAAGATCACCATGGTCCATTACAAAGGAAACATGGTCCACACTGACCACCAATTTGGTCCATACAGAAGATTACCTGGGTCCACAGAAGATCAACATGGCTCACGTAGTCATGGCAACCATGCAGAAAATTTCAACAGTCCTCATGATAGAAAAACTTGACTCTGTTATTATGTTCCTAATTGCAATAATGATTCTCATAAATACACTAGTTATTACTATTCTAATTTACTCACAGAATCTTGAGGCTCAACCTCAACTTGTGGTGGTGCTTTCAGTAGAAATTTCTCGTGAACTCTTCTAAAAATAACAAAGAAGTTCATTAGATAAATAAAGTGTACCAGAAATAAAATAATTTTACTCTATATTTTGTTGATAATTGACCTGTTTTTGAGTTGTCTGTTTGTAATGTTATTAACACAACGTACTGAAACTTTTGGACCCACCAGTCAAATGTAACATACTCGCATTGACACTCGCATGCACCCACACATACACACACCCACACACACTCACTACCCAAACTCACACTTACAAACACTCACTCACACACACTCAAACTCACACACACTCAAACTCACACACACTCAAACACACACACACACACACACACACACACACACACACTTTCCTACAATGGGGGAGATCTGCTTTTTAGATAAAGGAAAATTACCATTCATGTCTTACTTATACAATTTTATAATTCATGTGTTGAATTCACCATAGCACGTATTCTAAATAAATGCTTAATTCAGGTTAAACTTTTACCTTTCAATTTCATCCACTCTTCCTTTTGTGCAGTTGAGCAGGTGACTGATCTCGGCTTGATATTATATGACAATGGAGCAACCATCACAAGAACCAACACCTGCAGACAACACACCAGTAAAGGTCACATGTGCAATGAGCACGCATGGTTGTATCACTGAATGCTACCTTATCTTCATTGATTATCTAACAATTCAAGGGCATCAGTTACTGGAGGTCAGCAATCAAGTATGTCATATTGAAGAACGAATCCGGAAAAACAAAGGTAGATCAGAGGAAGCAAGTGACCACATAGAAGGGCAATAGGACCTTGGCACCTTGGATGAGATACACTTACAACACTCCAAAGGAGGCACATTAAAATACACCACGAGTGCAGCATCTTGGTTAACATCACTCACCCTTTTGAAAGGGTAACTCATGTTTACTCTACCCTTTCTTGTTGTGCATCGGGGAAGCGACTTAGCTGGGTCGTCATCTATGAGTGCGATAAGCAGATACACTCCCCAAGACTTTCTCACTCCATTCAGATGTACCACCAAGAAGTTGCCAAAACACCGATACATATTTGTTGATAACCCTGTTGCAGTTACCCACAATAAAGTCTTGCCTATTCCATGCATATGGCCATGGATCATTGTAGTTTGTTTTCATGGATAATTGTAGTTTGTCTGTCTTTAATGTTGAATAAATTTTAGAAAAACATACTGATATAATTATTATGTACACAAATATTTGCAAAGCTTCTCACATAATAGTTAAGTTAACAGGAGCAGCCCCATGATTCTGAAAAATTTTGTGATAGTTTGACATCACTTTGTATTTCCTACCTTTCAATAAATCTTCCAATTCCTGAATCTCTTTCCCAAATATTGCTGTTTTTTCCCCCCAGATATCGTCTAAAACACGACATATGTGATAGTTAAACGCATGCAACATCAGCTACAAATCAGATGCAAAATGAGACTGATAAATATAAGTACATAAAAATTTATTACCTGGTACATGTGTGGTTACATTTGAAGACAAAAACATGTTCATAATGAGTATAAATAAAAAGACTTGAAATATCGCAATGGCCATGACAATAGTACTGTAGGGAATATAAATAGTTGCATTCCCAGAGGTATTACACTAAAACATGATTACAATAAGTTAGGAAATGTAGGATACAGTTATGTACATTCTCTATAAAAATTAATACAATTGTTAAGACTCCACTTACATATGAAGCAGCTGACCTTCCTCTGAGTAAATCTTCATTAGAGAAGGCAGCCTGGGCATGGCTGATCTGTGGGTACCGTGGTGCACTGCCTGGCAGAGACAGGCTGCTGGCACTGAAAGACAAAACTCTGTTATTACGAGAAGAAATATAACTCAGAAACGCACATCATGCTTCAGTCGATGCTCTAAGCCAGACACCATAATGCAACATTATAGATGCAAGAATTAAAACTGACTTTTGAGCTTTAGTTGTAACTTGCTACGTTGCTACACAACCTGTGGATCTAAATCGTTCATTGATGTCATGTGATGTCGCTCACATTCTGGTAGAATAGTCTTGTTGTTAAAATACAGTTTTATTATCAGTATTATTTAAGACTTTTTAAATGAACCACATCCAGGAACAGCATGCTTCATAGTTATACAAGCAGGGAGTAATCAAGCAGACTTACCCACGATGATCGTATTTCTACACTGAAAATGAAATTATAAGAAAAACTTCATTAACACTGATTTTACATGCAAACTTACACATCTAAATACTGTACCACATAACGCATAATTAACCAGTCATACCTTTTTCAATATTTCTTATGACAAACAATGTACACTACTTGCATAAAATAAATTATGATGCGGCCACAAGGACAGTAAGGAGCTCTGCCATGTGTCAGATGTGATGAAATTCATTAACCAACCGTTTTAATGTTAATTTATTTTTCAAAACAATTTTAACACATTTAAAACATTGCAGATATATATTATTATTTGCCTCTGAGCAGCTATCATACTGATTAATGGTGCTCAGAAATGCTGTGTTATTGTTAATATTTAAAAACTAGCCAAAGCCCCTTAGAAGTAATAAATGTAAACAAAGGGCAGCAGTTATCATGTTACTTATTGTTTTATCTTAAAATTGGTCCCACTGATCACTCCCTTTCTGCAGTCATCACCAGGGGCAAGGCACACGGTTGATAATAACTTTCTAGAAAATCAAACTGTTTTTATTTTATACTATTTCTCTTGTACTTGTATAGCACCATATACTTATACAAATATGGCGCTGTAGAATCAATATACATTTACATAACAATTACTGAGACAGTGGTACCCTTTGTAACAAATGTTATTACTACAAACATTTTAATTAATATACATATATTCATATTTTGTATTATTTATGTATCTTAACTCTTTTGCACTGTACAAGGAATGGTTGTGTTAATAAAATTTATTAAAATTTTTGTGTTGCAATAAATTACATTTCAGTCTTGAACAAACTTCAAAATTATGATGACAAAAAAAATAAGCAACTTCATCATGCTAATATTTAAAAAATCAAAAAACTTTGGGGAACTAATGTAGCCATGTATGTTAGTTTTATCCTAGAAAAACATTTATCCAATTTTGACGGTTAGTTTTCAAATTATAATTGCTTTTGTAAACGACGCCAACGTGACTGAAGAAAAACATCATGCCATAATGTACAAAATGGCTATCGTTTACCCATCATGTTGCCGACTGGAGTGTTCTTTTCGTATGTAAAATCAACACTCGAATAACATAAAATAGCAAACTCCTTTCACAGATAGATGCTCCCTTATTAGAAGCAATGTTACCATAGTGCATATTAATAAAATACACAAAAATAAATAAACCAAACCAAATACAGATGGTGATCCGATCAACAAAATGGCTGTATATCGGCGAAATGAACCTGCCGCCGACGGGTAATCTTTTTCGAATCTCAACAACGAAAAGTCGCACAGTCAACGTAGATGGACGATAACTGGGTCTCCGTGATCGCTGTCGATATTATTCACGTTGCACACATCGATATCCGACTCGAAATCGTCAAGAAATTATCTCAGTAATATCCGCCAAATGCCGCATGATGTAGGAAGTCAATTAAACGAACGCACTTCATCATCCTTCCAAATAAACTCACTTAATTCGCAAACGAATTTTTTTTTTCACAAGATGGCGACAGCCCTGTTTCCTGACCTAATAAAGCTTAGATCAGCAGTTTGAGCTGGCTGGTTTTTAAAAGAAGGATGTGATCGGGAAACGAAAGGCCCATGAACTGTGAGTTTACTGGGCGGTTTTGGACGGTCTGTGCATACGAGGGGTTGGGCGGTTTTGGACGGTCTGCACAGTAAAGAGATAATAATGTTATGAAGGCTATGAAGCACCACGAACAATACTCGATGTGGCAAAGAAAATATACTATTATGATTATTAAAAGAATTTTGTGAGCTTCAGCATTTGGGAGATGATACTGTTACAATATGCTCCAAAGTTGGTATATTAATCTATAGATAATCAAATACCACAGTTTGCCTACCCAGGGTTCCGGTTCCACGATGTTGTATTTGTATGGCATTTGGTCGGTTGCCAACCGGACAAGTGGCACCAGGGGCAATTTTCATTCATCAATTTGCAAAGACGGGACTAAAACCAAACAGTTCTTTGGCGTGGCGCCAGGGGAATCACTTGAGATGTATGTCAGCCAGTGTTGAAGCAAATGTAAGCGTTGATGCATTGAGCTGCAAGTGTAAATACTGGTGGTTATTACTTAGCAAATTATACACTGGAAATCTGTATTAATTTCTGTTAGTATTCTGAGGGGAAAAAATGAAGTTGCTCAACTGTGAACTTTATAAATGTTCTTCTGTATCTGTATCTTAACTGGCAAAATGTCCTAGGGACACATCACGCCAGTGCGCATGGTGGGTCATCTGACTTAATTGTTAAAATGTTGGATTAAACTATTCTGAAATGATTTTAGTGATTTACTTGAGACAGTGTTTGAGGGGAGAGAATTCCATTCCTTAATTGTTGTTGGGAAGAAGCTGCTTCCAAATATGTTTGCAGAGTATCTAATTTGCAAGAACTGACTGTCATGTTTACGTGAGGTTCTAGTGTTGTGTTGGATATAGTGATCTAGCGGGATATCTATAAGGTTATTTTCCCATTTTGTATTTATGCTAAGTCTTTTAATTTTTTTTCTTGTTTGGAGGGTTTGGGGGCTTTAAAAGTTGGGTTATGTTCCTGGTTCTCTAGAAAAGTTATGTTACAAAATCTGGCAGCTTGTCTTTGGGTTTTTTCTAAGGTTTTAATTGTTTTAGGGAGTGTGGATCCCATGATGTGATGCATATTCAAGTATTGGGCGGGCAAGGGTTTTGGGGAGGCTATTGACTTAATGTGGGGTTTGGGATTTTTTAGATTTCTCCTAATGACTCCTAGAGTCTGCTGTGCTTTCCTAGCGACTGATTGCATTGTGCTGTCCAATTTAATGTATTTGATATTTGTACACCAAGATAACAATGGATTGAACAGATTTAAGTTGTTGGCCACAGAAAGGGTAAATATTTGGTTCGGTTTTCTTAGGCTAATGTCATTGTGAAACATTTGGGGGGATTGAAATTTTATAAGCCAGGTGTTTTGTTTAAGTTTGATTAGATCATTTTGGAGGAGAGAAAAGTCATTGTCTGATTTAAATTTGGGTTTATATAGTAGGGCATCTGCGGGGAAGTTTGAAGTGAGATTGTTGGGTAGATCATTTATGTAAAGTAAAAAGTGGGGCCCCAAAACCCCTTTACTGAGGGGATTTTTTGGTTTGGATGCTGATCCATTTATTACAACCTGTTGAGTTCTTTTTGCAAGGAACTTTTATCCATGACGATATTCCGGATGCCTAGTATTTTAGTTTGTGGATTAGTTTTTATGTGGAACTTTGTCGAATGCTTTAGTGAAGTCTAGAATGGCCATGTCTACAGTTTTTTTCATCTAGATATTTGCTTATGTCATGGACAGTTTGAATTAATTGAGTTTCTGTTGATCTTTTTGCACGAAAACCATGTTGGTGGTCAGTTAGGATGTGATGTTGTTCAAGGTGTTTCATGATGTGGCTATGAATTATGTGTTCAAGAAGTTTAGAAATCACAGGTGTTAAGGATATTGGTCTGTAGTTTGAAGTTTCTGCCCTGTTTCCTTTCTTGAAAATTGCTGTTATGTTTGCTTCGTTCCAGGCTTTGGGGACTTGACCAGAGTCAACTGATGATTGGAAGATATCATGTATTATTGGTGTTAGGTGGTAGGATATCTGTTTAGAAACCATGGTGGAATGCCATCTGGTCCTTGCGATTTAGAGGTGTTAATTTTTGATAGTTGGTCATGTACTCCTTTAAGTGAAATTGTTAATTCGGGTATTTTTCCATGTGGGCTGTCATTCAGATTTGGCAGCTTGGAATTTCCTTCATATGTGAAGACACTTTTGAACTGATTGCTTCTGCTTTTTGCTTGTCATCGCTAATTATGTTTCCCGCAATGTTGAGGTCCCCAATACCTTGTCTAAGTTTGGAAATGAAACTCCAGAATGCTTTCGGTTTGTCTGTTATTGCAGTTGTTAGGAATTGATTTATATATGACAGTCTAGCAGAACGAAGGTGTTTGTGCATGTCTTCTGGATTTCTAGATATTTTTGCTTTCTTATATAATCGTTTCTTTCTTTTGCACATTTGTTTCAAGTCTTTATTGAACCAGGGAAGGTTGTATCTGGAAGTTGTAAGTCGGACTGGTACATAGTGTTTCATAATGTTGATGATTTTTTTTGAAACAAGGTTCCATTTGTCATTGACTGTCATGTTTTGGTTTAAAGAGAAGTATTCATGTGTGAAGTCATCGAGAGATTTCTGGATGTTAAGGTGGTCAGCTTTATTTCTGATGAAAATTTTTCATTTGGGGCGATGTTTGCGTTTGGGTGAGATATTTACATCAATGATAATTGTGTTGTGGTCTGCTATGCCGTCTACTACATTTAGTTTCTTTATTAACCCAGGTCTATTTGTGAAGACAAGATCTAGGATATTGTTGGCATTTCCTTGTTTACGTGTGGGTTCATTGACATGTTGGATTAGTCCATGTTCCTCTACGGGGGAGAGTAGTTTGTTGCAGCAACTGTACTATATCCACTGTTAGGTGTGACATGGTGATTTTCCCAGTTTATGTTGGGAAAAGATTGAAATCGCCGGTAATTATGACATTATGTGTGTTTATTTTGTTTCCTAATTTAGATAGAGATAGATCTAGTTCTTCAATTTGAGTTCCTTGAGAGTCATGGGGGGCACGATAGAAGGTGCATATGATTATGGGTTTCATTCCTTTTATTTCAGTTTCTGTCCAAATGCTCTCACTGTTAGTGTTTAAGTTTGTTAGATGAGTTGTGATGAGATCAGCTTTGGATATTTGGAATACCCCCCTCCAGTGGTGCTTGTTTCCCTGTCTTTTCTAAAAACATTAAAGTGTTCTGGAAAAATTCTCCGTTTTAACTGAGGGGTCTAACCATGACTCTGTTGCACTGATTATGTCTGGGTTATGTAGGTTGTTTAGTACTTCGATGTCTGCTGCTTTATTCTTAATGCTTTGGCAGTTTATGAGGATGCACCGGAAGTTTGGTCTGTTCTTTTGTTTATAGGTTTTCTTGTTATTGGTTGTGTTGTTACTACTTGTAGTTGTTTCGTTTGAGTTATGATTGTTGCCATTCAGGGGGTCAAAAGGGTTTTCCGTCTGGATTTCACTATCTTCGAAGAAGGAATTTGTGAAGTTGAAGTTCTTAATAAATTATTATCATCAGAATACAACAAAATATATGTAACACAGCTCTAACCCATCCTAGTAGTCCAAGGGGATTAAGGGGGCTATTGGAACAGGGTTAGGGGTATTCAAACATAAGATTTCAGCATGTAAATGATTTTTGTTTATTTACAAAAAATAGATATATCAACGATTAAAATATTTCTATTTGACATGCTTAAAAATTAGAGTCTCAGTCTCTCAGAGGGACTTGCCTGGCTGCCAGAATAACACACAGAGATCAGTGGAAATTACACATTGTGTTACCACATCACATTGATGAGTTAAGTATGTAAGTAAAAGTCACAATCACCTACAAAAAAGATGAATCACATTATTTGTCATGTTACTTTTTAAATAGTGTATACTGTGAAAATTATCTGAATTTTGTTTAGCAGTTACAAAATATCCACATTTAAAGAACAAGCACAGACTTGTTGTACCAGCACTGGTTTACAGTGACGCCATCGCATCGCCGTGGCAATATCACCGACGGTCATACCTCATGGCCGTGGGCGTGACGCTGTCAGTCCTGTCACTGTCAGTTCATCTTCGTCTTCAACTCCAAGTCTCAGCTTCAGGACAATGTCATTGAATGATTCAGCCCTAATTCTGACTCGGTGACCGATTTATTCTGTGACGAAACTGTGTGAGTGCTAATGTGTGTGACTGTGTCAGTGTCTTTGGCACACAGTGACATAGACCAGTACCACGGCGGATCAGTGACACTGATTGCCAGCTCTGCGGGCGCCTCCACTCCAGCTGTATCAGTGACAGTGTATACAAGATAGCCCACCTTTTCTGCCTTCGCCAGCCAAGTCCACAGTTTTCTCCATGTATAAAAAATTTCTTTTGTTCGCTGAAATTGTATGATATTTCCGCACTTGCGTAGCGTGCTGACAGTGGCGAGCGGTACTTGGGGTGAGGGTCAGCGTCTCCAGACATCTTCTTGGTAACTACCTCATTGCAAGTTGAGCCGAGTGATTTTGCCACGGGTAAAATATGCTCAGATCACTTGTGCCATTACAACCCGTTAATACGCCGTGCAAATAAGTGCTTGAACTTTTTGTGTCCTCCTTATATTTAAAATACTTTGTGTTAATATTATGTGTGTGTGTGTGCGTGTGCGTGTGCGTGTGCGTGTGCGTGTGCGTGTGCGTGTGTGTCATTTGTGTGTTTAGCTTGAACCAGATCTAGTTAGACCCCACGCGTCGCTAAGAATAAGACTAGGAGTGCTTAATTTACATTTACGGACAACACTGCGTGTGGACATAGAGCTATGAGTGTTATAATACTCGAGGCGGAGGGCATCCTGTGTTAGTGTAAAGCCATTCACCATTGTTCGAGGTTCTCCCAGACTCAAACTGCATTGACTGGAACTGAAAAATATAACTATACCAACCTGCCATTTGTTCGAATAACAATAGGCGCGCCCACACACGCACACATGCATGCATGCACACCTTGAGCCTGGCAATATATGCAAATTATTCCATAGAAAATATCCGTGATTATGGAAAGGCACTCAAGACACATGTTCAAAGCACATTATAGCACTTACTGCTGACATTTAAATATTCATCATAGTTTAGGACATTTTACTAAACTTAATAGTTCACTTTTATATATTGTTTTGACTTTATATATCAACATTTATGCGTGCGTGTAATATTTGGTAAATAGTAATATGTACTTACTATTGCCTCTACATTGTGTTCGTCATCGAGCAGCACAACATGAATGTTTCTGGCTGAACATTTCTTTCAGTTGATCCAACTCTTTTGCGTATTTCTCCATGGAATGCATGCTACACACACCAGCTATTTCTTTACACAGGGTGTGCATCTGTGTAAATTTAACTGACTTTGTCAATCGCTTTGCCTTCTTTTTGTTCTTCTGGGTCAAGGTAACCAAACCGCTGACATCAGACGCACACTTGACAGATCGCAGTCACCTGTCGTTAATTAAGGCTTTGTCAAACAGACATATGCTGCAATGTAGCCTTGCCATAAACACATGCGTGCATGGCAGCATTGTGGTTGTCAACGTAGGACAATCACATGTGGAACACTCGGCACTGACATTCCATGCCTTTGCCGGTGGCACGCTCTGCACGGAATATCCGTCACTTGTCTTTGCAAATGTTGCACCTTTGCGCAGCTTGCAGGCTGTTGCAAGTGTTCTCTGCACATCAGCAGCCGAAGCCTCGGTCATGATCTCTCTGAACTGCTTTACCGCTTCATCGAAGTCTTCATTCGTGATTTTCTTTGTCAAATGCTCACAAAGTTCCTTGTGTCGTATGGTGGAGCATACACCCTCATTGTACAGTCGCAACCCATTTATCATATCACATATGGACTGTTTTCCTGGCATGAACCTCTTCAGTGTGGAGTGGTATGCCTTGAACCGGTTGGTCGTCCGGTTACCAAGGAGACCAGTGACATTGACTAAGCATCTCACCCACGTTGACTTGATCGAGTCCCAATTCTTCATGAAGTATGTAAAAAACTTTGTTGTACAAACTTCCTTTAACTTCTTCAATGAGTCATTATATTGTCCAGCAGATGTCGCATACATCATGGCTTGTAGTTCTCTGCGTACTTTCTCTCTTTCCTCGGATGAGGTTTCCATGGCAGCTGTTTCCTTGCGAAATGTCTTTGCGACATGAAGTGCGCAGAGAATTGTCTTCACATTTGGCAATGTTTTGTTGACTGCACCAAGCAGGGTAAAATCTTTGTCTACGACACCACACCGTAGTTTCTTTTGCACTTCTGGCACTTCAGAAAGAATACAATCCAAGAACAGCTTGATGTTTTCTTCAGACTCGGTGCGGATGATGCACTGCGCAATCACCTGTCCATTTCTGTTTCCATCGTCAATCACAGCACTATCCAGTGGCATGCGACGGTCATTGATGTTGTATGTTGTGTCTATTTCGATAACGTCGCTGTATCTTGCCGTCATTTATTTCATGGCAGATGTTTGTATGAATATCGCTTCAAGTTCATTGTTTGTGTCCGTGTGTACTTTGATTGAACATGCAGGGTCGCAGTCAAGGATGGTTTCCAATTCTTCTAGGATGTTGTCCTCCTCATTCAAGGCAGACCGCTTTGATGACGTCTGAATGTTGTGGAGATCTTTTCTGGTCAGCTGCTTCCCACACAATGTTGTAATGTTGAGCAGCTCGATGCTAAGAAAACTCGTTGTTTCTTATGAAAACGGATACATACAAGCAGGAAACGACCCAACAGCATCGCATTTACTACTAACAATTAGTATGTGCACGAAAATCGTTTGTAAGAGCCCATGCATGCATGCACGCCCACATCTGCTCGACAAATAACGAGACGAGTCGGCATTATTTCTCAAGCAGCTCGATAAATTAGAAAACTTGTTGCTTCTCTTTAAGAACTGATAAATACAAACAGTAAACCACCCTACGGCGTCGCATTGAGTACTAACAACTAGTATGTGCACGTAAACAGCATGAAAACATTTGCACACACACAAACATTTGCTCGACAAATAACGAGACGAGTCGCCATTATTTCTCGAGCTGCTCGACAAATAACGACCCGAGTTGCTGCTATTTCTTGAGCTGCTTGAGAAATAACAACTCCACTGCTTCTTATTTATCGAGCAGCTCTGGAAATAAGAACTCGACTACTTCTTATTTATCAAGCAGCTCGGGAAATAAGAACTCGACTACTTCTTATTTATCGAGCAGCTTCGGAAATAAGAACTCGACTACTTCTTATTTATCGAGCAGCTCGGGAAATAAGGACTCGACTGCTTCTTACTTACCAAGCACCTCGGTAAATAGCCTGAGTCTTTTTTCTATGACTGGATGAGTCAAAATCAACCAAAATGTTTTTAGGAGACATTTATAGGTTCACAACTGAACATATGACTGTCAAATGGACAAGTTCTTAAATGTATCACTATGCGATAAGCTTTGGGTGCGTTGAGAGGTCTGTTCCTCTCAATGATTTTCTCTGAAATGTTTACGTATGAACTGATTTTCCTAGTATTCATCAGTCGGAAGCTACAACTGTTATCCATCGTTATAGAATATTATTCTTGTGTCCAGTCCCCAATTAGTCTCGCTTAGTCTTAGTCCCCAATAAGGCTCCAGTCGTGCGGAGTGACGCCATGTATCGGGACCCACTTATAGAAAATTTCATACAAAAATCACCGGTACTAAATTAGTCCATGAGATATTGTCACTGACATTAACCTGTTCTGTGTGTGTGTGTGTGCGTGCGTGCGTGCACGCGCGCGCGCGCCTGTATGTGAAATGCTCATAATTGATAAATTGTATTTATTTATAACTTAAAAACTACTTAAGCTCAAATTTCAGATTCTTGCTTATCTTAATACCCTATAAAGGCTTCCATCAAGCCAATTCATTCAAAAATTGGAGAGATGTGGTCCGCAACCACTGCCCTGGTTGTGTTCGCACGGATTCACCCAAGATCGAATGTGCATATGTTGCAAATGCCATGCATAATGGCGCA
This sequence comes from Ridgeia piscesae, assembly GCA_025642075.2. Classification (NCBI taxonomy): domain Eukaryota; kingdom Metazoa; phylum Annelida; class Polychaeta; order Sabellida; family Siboglinidae; genus Ridgeia; species Ridgeia piscesae. The sequence goes on from JAODUO010000181.1 coordinate 704,366, forward strand.
TAGATTATAAACGTGGTCCTTGTGTCCCACATGAATATACAAAGTTCATATTTATACCATATGAAAGTCAAGATCCTAGCGTCATGGACACATCTAAGCATTTTTAATTACACAACGCAACGTTCACCAACCTTAATCGTCCACGTCCGAATGCAACGTTACACATTTTACCAGCCGAACATCTTCTGAAGACATTCATTGGCCGATTTTTATGTCAACAGTAAAAAAAATTAGTATGCATAGCGAGAAACATGCTGTTTGCCGAGAGCACATGATGCAGTCAGACGTTTCGCGCCAAAAAAACCAGCGCAGTTTCTGATCCTGCGCTGAGCGGTGCTACCACCTAGTGGACCTCAACGTACCCAAAATTTGGGTTTGAAAAACGTTTTGTTTTGGTCCTTGAAGGAAAGTAGCTGTGTTTGAAACGAAATGAAACTGTGATGAAAAAATTACGACGACTTCCCACTGACTGTAAAATCTATTATTGACCTTTGTTGAGAACACTATTACCCTTGCTTGCAAAAATCCTCCACCCAAAGATTTCACACACACACCTCACTCCCCCTCTTCTTTCTCTAAGTGCGTGATGACAAATTAGGTCTACTATCGGGGGCGTAGCTAGCCGTACGCACGTACGCACGTGCTTCCACATCAGTACGGCAACCACAAAATGCCCACTTCAAACGGTGGCTAGAGGATGTCCAGATATGTTAATAGCCTTTGGCAACGAAAATGTCATCATTCACTTGTAACAATTGTTGTCAACATTTTGACACAATTGTACAGCTGTATTCAGTTTCCAGACCCCTGTGCACAGATCAGATAGATGCCTCCGCCTGGAGGCTATCTTGGCAATGCAGCAGCCGCGTAAATACGAATTCACTAGAAACAATTTGTCAATGTTTTCACGTCCATGGGCTAAGATTAAAAAATTAGAAGCAAAAACTGGCATGAACAACAAAACCAAACTACAGTCACTCTGTGAGACGAGATGGGCTAGACATGCCGATGCGCTGTACACATTCACGTCTACCTTCACAGCTGTAGCGTCTGCTCTGGAATATATGGAGGCTGATGGGAATGGCAAAGCATGGATTTACATGTTGTCAATACAAAGGTTTGACTTCATCATCACGTTGGTAACGATTGGGCATGTACTCCAAAATCTACTTCCTCTGACAACATTTCTATAATTATATGAAGGCGCTGTGGAGCTGGCAGCGAAATTCGAAGTTCAACCGAGCAAGCCGTGCTGGAAAACAAAGACACTACGAAAAATGTCCCGCATTGTCATTACGAGAAGAGGGCGATGTACCAACCATTCATGCATTAATGGCTCAAGATCGTTTCGTAGCTCAGTTGGCCTATATCACACCGAAACAACTGGTGCATATGACACCAGAAAGAATAGTCCAGCTGTACGAGGTGTTCAACGACGACATAGCCTGGAAATCTGAGTGAATTACACAACGAAGTGGATCACTGGAAAGCAATATGAGAAATGGTGAATGTTGCAGAGAAACCAGACACACTCGACGATTGAAAAAATCAACCCCGACCTATACCCCAGCATGTAGACTGCTGTCATACTACTGATGGTGATGTCTGTATCGACAGCCACGGTAGATCGCAATGCTGCGTCTCAAGAACTATCTCCGCTCTACAATGACAACGGAGCGCATGTCGGGACTGATCTTGATGCACGTCCACAAGGACAGAGTTGGATGTTGAATGCATCATTCGTCAATTCACTCATCAGAAAAACAGGCGCATAGCCCTATTATTATTTAGCCCGTAATGAAGGCGGGTGTAGTAACTGAACCGATGTTGAAGACAATATAGAACTCTTTAAAATATCAGCTTTTAAACCTACTTGTTTGAACTCTTAGATACAACACATGTACAATTTACATATTTATCTTGGCTTATTATTAAAAGGCTGTAACTATTGCAACTTTGTTTAATTACAAACATATGCTATGTATAATATGGTATATTAACCGTTCAAGTCTTGCAACACTTGCCAATATGCAAGTTTTGCCTGGTTCTATCAGCCATAAAGATGAGTCTCACTCAACTTAGAAGGTTGTATGTTTTTTAATTTAGGGGTGGGGGTGTAATACATGATAATAATAGTTTAGTTGTATATTAATTGATACAGCACCCACAATCAGATTCCTCTCAGATGCTTGGACTTGATCCACAATTATCTTGGACTTGGCAAGTACATTTTTTACTTCCATTAAATGTTTGCCTCTTATAAACTCAAGGATTGATACAATGAAAATTACTATATTTCTACTGTTTTGTTTTTCTTTCTCGTGGCACGAAACATAAATGGTACAAAAATGTAGTTGCAATGAAAACGACTTAATTTTTTATTCTTGTTTTGTACAAAACTTCATAACTTGAGCCATGACCGGTGGCACGGCACATGACTGCCTGTTTATTGGTTGCAGGGTTGTGTGATCATGCCTCCTCTAGACCAGGTAAACAATGCCTCGCTCATTTCTGGGGTAGCATAAGAGGCAATGGATCTGAAGACTTTATACTTGTGGTGTATTTAGATACCAGCAAAGAGTTTGATGTCGTCTGACATATATCTATGCTGTGAATGCTACATTTGCTTGGAATAAACATCCCTGGTCACGTACAGTAATGTATGGTGAGTTCACTGATGATGATCCAAGGTCATATCTCAATCGTGATAACAGCGGTGCAAGGTGTGTGTCAAGGTGGAAATCTTCAAGTGTGGTACAAATTGGAAGGTATCAGTGAGACAGATCAACCTGTGAGCCTGCAGGACTGGCCACGGTGTATCACTGAGATCTGACCGGTCAGGTTTTGGCCGTACATCTCTGTTGGTCACTCACACTTGTGTTCAGTGAGACTAGAAATAAGTGAACATCTCAAAAGGTAACGCAAAATGCCAGTAGTTTATGCATTGACTTCAACAATGTAAAAAATCAATAATATTGATGGTTTTGTGTTTTCATTTGTGAAGCATACATGAAGCGTGTTCAATGTACTATACTTGACTAAACATTTCAAGAGTACTTTGTATTTATACCTGTGTTTTTCACAAAGTACTTGCACCTTAATGTCACAATAACAAGATGTGACGAGATGCCCACTGGAAAAACGAGACCAGCTCCAAGCGAGTTGAGATGACAAATCGGCATGTAAACGTGTACATGCCGCTGCAATCAGCCTGTTGACAAACCTGTAGCACTGAAACTCTGCACCTTGTGACAATGTAGCCCGGTGTGTGGATGAACGAAAGGTGTGATTTTTGGTACAGAATAAACCCATATTTAACAACTTTTCCATTTGAATATTTAAATAAATGCAAGGAATGTGTGGCAGTCATTTATTAGAAGAATGAAATCTTTGTATTTGTTGCCCTGACATGAAGCCAGGGCTCGAAAAATTGGTCTATAGACTCATTGTAATGTTCCTCTCCACGGAAATCTTTAGTAAAAGGCGAAAGATTTATACGTGGGCTGAAGAGAAACCAGAGTGAAGATCAACACTTACATGTTTACTACATACACGGAAGTCACCATGCTACAATATGGTGTTACTGTATGCTACACATACTCAAAAGGAAAGGATAATAATTATTCTGCTTAATGCACCTTGTATATCTTTGCATATTCTACACTACTGTAAATACAGATATATTTTATTACTGAACAATTAACTATTTTTATAATATACCGGTAGACGGTGATAACATAAAATAATTATTTTCTATGACAACATATTATGTGGGCGCCACCTGGTGGATAACAAGAGTATGACTCCAGACTGACACCTTGTCATATTGTTTTGTTTTTGGTCGTAATAATCGAACTGTTCCAAAATAGCGTACATTTCAGTTATATTGTCCAAAGGATTATTACAAGCAGAAGCAGTGGAACACTTTGCCGGTGACAATGATCACGGAAATCATGAACTTTAATCGATTATTATGGTGGTTGCTATGGCAATAGTGGCAAGTACTTGTGTTTGGCGATCTTGACTAATAATGAAGAGTGCAAGTTTTCGCGCAGTACAACACATGTTAAGTTTTAGAAATGCCAATGTGGGAGATTTATACGTAAATCGGACGGTCTTGGGGAAAACGGACTATTATACATAAATTAGGTTTTTAACCATAAATGCAAACTGATTCCACTGATTAAGATAATGACATAGCCCAAGGGGGTAGATGTTGTTATATGAATTAACTTACTTTGGAGCAAACCATTCGTGGAGCCATATATGAACAATATATTCAATATTACCATAGATGTTTTATTATCACTGGTCTGATAATACCAGAAATATAATAATTTCCCATCTCATATAAAAATATGTGTTGCTGTTTGGCCCTCGTGAATTAAAAAGAAGGCTTGGCATTGGTCATAGATCAATAAATATTATAATGTTCAGTAATTTACTTATTGTGTTCTAGGTATAGGCCTAACATTGGCATATTTGTTCAACATCTGATATGTATCATATGTTGCAAAGAATCCCTTGCATCTACATATTTTATTACACAACTAACATAATCTTTACATGTAAAACTTGAATATTGAATACATTAGTTGTGAGATGGACTGAGCCATGGTGACAGAGGCACGACTAGAGATATTTAAATAAGCATTCTTTCGTCTGTTAAGAATGTTTTTTATTTACATGTCAAATGTACTCAAATAGTAAAGCGCTTAGCAAAAGTACATACATTTACAAACATGTATGTCTAGTGTAGATGTATGGATGGACATTATTTGTGTAAATATAAACAGATTGCACTTTGTTCTACAAGAATGGAATGTACACAATGGGCGATAACAGGGTATCGAAGCGGCTCCATAAAGCTAATAAACAATGTCAGGGACAGGCAAGGTGTAGACCTTGTACTTAGATATTTATTAGACTGTTTTTAATGTTCAGTCGTCACAGTAAGACGTGATTTAAATCATTCCAATTCAGGTCATTGTTTAAATCGTTGTCTGCTGGCGAGTGCCCGGCAGTGTCCGTGAGCATTAGCTCTGTCTCAGACTCGATTGCAACTAGTTAACTGGCATCAGGGCTTTATGCAGGATTAAATTTTTGCCAGTCACAACTTTGGGTAAAAACCTAATAATACATGTCTACAATTTTGGAAGACCTTTTTTTATTGCTATGCTATCTTATTTTATATGCAATAACACAACAACAATAATATAATAATGTCTTATTTAATGACATTTTTCAATTATTACAACCATGCCTAATAAAAAAAACGGAGTGGCTATACGTCCGGATACGGACGAATAGCCTGGGGGACTATTCGTCCGGATAGGGACAAATAGCCTGGGCGACTATACGTCCGGATACGGACGAATAGCGTATGTCGTCCCCCTGGCTATTTGTCCGGACATATTTCTCGCGAGAGTTCAATTCAAATTTGCGCAAGCGGCACAACTGAGATGGATGAGCTGGCCGTTGGACGTGAATTCCCAGACATTCAATGATTATCGGCAGCTGTTGAACACTTTGAACACACCAATTTCGTGCAATTGTATAAAAGGACAGCAGAAAAATAGAGGCAGATATACGTAGAACTACACGAAAGACGAACAACACGGCCATTGAGTATGCCAATCTTACGTATGCTTGCGTCCACGGGGGAAGAGCATACAAGACCAACTCCAAGGGGGTGTGACCTCATCAAAGGTATTATTACGCTTTCTGAATTAGTTAAGTCAATTATTTATGCTACGACTATATACATACACTATTGTGATATCCCCCACTGTATAGCTAATGTTTCATTATGCATTTTACACGGCCCTTTTTATGGTGCCAGGCATTATCAACATGTATCGAGCGATATTAGATGCAATCAACAACAAGAGCGTTCTAGAAAGGGACGGCATATGGACTTGTCACATAATAATTATGTCCTAGACGTTATGTCCTAAATTTATTATTACGTTTTTCTGGGTTTTTTTGCATTTTTTTCTTAAATCTGTTGATATATGCCTGGCCTAGCACTGATGATGGCATTCTTTGTAGAATTTTTTTGCATTATTTAGCATCTTGTTTTGGGGACATCATCCAAAATATTCACGGTCACCTGCAGCCACCCAAATTCTCACATGCTTTGTTAGAGGGTGTTTCAGTATATGCAGCCACCGGAGTTTGTGAACATTTTCTTTTACTTTCAGTTCATTCAAGAAAGCATGTCCTGCGCAAATCAAAGTCATCGCTACGAAAGATGGACAACAAAGTTATCATGAGAGGGCGACCAAAAGGGGCTGAACAGACTGTGATTGGTCTGCCAGCCAAGTGGAAATGTTTCACCAAGCCAGTGGTATTCTGCAAGAAAGATCCTCTAAAAAAACGAAAGTAAGAAAAAACATCTGGTCTGCTGTCAACCTGGAATTTTTGGATTATATTGTATGTGAAAGTAAAGGTAATTTGTTTATATAGTGCAGTATCCAGTCTTTAAGATTAACCAAAGCAGTTTACGCTTTACTTGTAGACCTGTTTAATAGTACACCATTTTATATAATTCATAAGAAACAGCCTGTTACTGTTACTAGACATGTTCATGCAATGTTGTTAACATGGTGTTTCAGTCATCCTCAGCTGGTTGGTGGGGAACAGGGAAGACACCGCCCTGGCTGGCACTTTGATTGAAAGAGATGATGTCGAAGTCCGTCCCGAGCGTCTTCCAGCTAAAATAACAGATCCAAGCATTGATGTGTATCGTGACGGTTCGGTTGATGACGGCCACACCTCTCTGGCATGCGATTCGTGTCTAGAATGGTACCACCTAGCATGTCTAGGAAAGAAGTCTCGGCCAAAGGCAAGGACTTGGATTTGTGGGAGTTGCCACACAGCTGCTCATACGTAGGATGTGATAGCTGTGCCTTTATAGCACTACTAAAACAACTTGAGTGAATTATGGTGTACAACATTGCTGTACAACATGTTAACCTTGCTGTGTGTGAAAGTTTGATGAATCAGTCGTAAATTGTCCCAGTTTCTGTTTTATCGGCAGGTCTGGCATTGTGAGGACATAATATAGAAACATTCCAAGGCTGTGTTAACAAGATCTCTGGTTGAGCTATAAGATTGGAACTGATGTGATCGGATTTTTTATAAATGGAAATAATTTGTATCTTTAACATGCTTTATGTAATTATGGTTTATAAGGTTTGTTTACTTTACTTTGGTAATTGAAGCCATTGGTTCTAAATGGTGTATTTTATGTTGTACGTTCTGTATAATGGTATTGCATATATGTAAACCCAATACTACATGTGTTAGATCTTATAGTGTGTGTGCACATGAACCAGTATGTTTATTACTTTTCAAAATTAAGATGTGGGTGGATTTATGCATATTAGGTGTAGTTTATACAGAGGCCTTTTATTTGTGTATTTTACTTATTTATTTACGTTTATTACCTTTGTAAATGAAGATGTGGGTGGATTTGTGCACTGAGGCTAGTGTAGTTTATACACGAGAACGTATGTGTGTAATTTGTATATCCTGTTTTATTTATTTGAACCAGTATTAAGAACAAAAATTAAGATGTTGGTGGATTTATGCACATTAGGTGTAGTTTATACAGAGGATGTGATTAACTTGTATTGTATATCTCGTTTTATTTATTTGAACCATTGTTTGATTGGTATTTTATTTATGTATTTTACTATTTTATTTACGTATGTTTATTACCTTTCTAAATGAAGATGTTGGATGATTTATGTACATTAGGCTAGTGTATTACCTTTCTGTGTCATATGAACTTTCTGTTTTTGATGTTCAGTATTAAAGTCATCTCTGTTTACTCATGTGTTTGGTGTTATAAAATAGACCTCCATAACGAAAATATTACAACTACAGATAGTTTATACAACAAATGATCATCATTTTCATTACCTCTTGATATAACATACTGCAATAATTATATTTTAAATTTCATAGATATATTATTTCGGACCACAGTTTATAAACGGTATTTGAATTTATTATTTCGCTTTCGTAATTTTAATCATGATTAAAAACTAGTAGTGGCGACATCTGGCGATGGTACATAGATTTTTGCGTAACGTACAGCAAACGAAATTTACATGAGTTTTGCCATATTTCTATAAAAAAGGGAAACGGACAATTCAAATAAAGGCCGAAAATGAAACAAAGTTCAAGTAAGTCGCTCGTGTTATGTAAGTGACATACTATAATGGAACATGTGAATAAAAACTTGCCGTATTGTGATTATTTCAGAAGAAACACTTATTTAAACATAAACACAAACATGCCTTCTTAATCAATAGTATAGCACTCACGTTCGGTCACGTAGCATATGGCGCGATGTCGGGCCATTTGTCTGTATTTATCCGGTCAAATAGCGCATACGCAAACATATCATGGGCTATTTGTCCGTATCCGGACGAATAGCGTATACGCAAACATGGGCTATTTGTCCGTATCCGGACGAATAGCGTATACGCAAACATGGGCTATTTGTCCGTATCCGGACGAATAGTCCCCCAGGCTATTCGTCCGTATCCGGACGAATAGCCACGGCCTAAAAAAAACAAGTTACATTATGTCGCAGCGTAAATAAAAAAATTACGTCAATTATACAGTCATTATAATATACAGTACTCTCAAGCAATGTTACATGTCTACAACAAATTATAAATAAATCTTCAAAAACAACCTCATTGCCGTACTATTCATAACAAAATAATACATTCTGTAAAATCATCATAAACGAAGTACACCATTTTACCTTCGCAATTACTACAAAACATCAATAAAATAATAAGTCGATGTCGTCGGCGGTGAAGGTGTTGCCGTAACAGTTGGCGTCGGTTTTGCCGTGAAAAACTTTGTTATTGTGGTTAGTTTGCAAACCTTCGGCTTCGGAGGTGGAGGCATCGCGTGGACGATAATATGTAATGTTTATTCGTAGCCACGTGAGTCGCTAACGAGGCCTCGTTTTAAAGTTGATCATTCCCGGGAGTCACTCCAGACATAAACGCCATAAAGTCGAAATGTTAATAATATACAGGCATATAACACTTGTATATTTTATTACGGATATAAATTCCCTCATGTATACGTAATTTATATGTATTTTTGACGCTTTGAAAAGTGCGCATAATCCGTATTATGAAGTTACTAGTTAATTCATGCCCATTATTATTGACGTGTGACACCCCAACGGAATTAACCAATCATGTATGCTATTTGCGAAATGGTTGTTGGGGTATTAACGCATTGCTTTGACCCCTCTAGCAGCAAATGAAACCACATGTACGACTGCCGCTGTGAGTAGGCGCCCTACACGCATGTGTAAAATGAGCTTCTTGCGCTGCGCTACTGCTACGCCTGCAGTGTACGCGTGAATAGTGTGGTGGTAGGCATCTTTGAGCGCCGTGCTAGGAATTCACAGTACTGGAAACATTTGTTTCTGGGGGATACAGAACACGTTATATTCCAGTGATGACACTGTGACACCAGTCATATAAACTGCCAGGACGGGGCCTTATCACACTGTGACGGGTTGTTACCCGTCCTCGAAAAATTTCCCCCGTCCATATTTGAAATTGCCCGTCCACATGACGGGTGGACGGGTCTCTAGATAAAGCTATGACTGGCATTGCCATTGTGAGGCAGAAAAACACCCGAGACAATACCCAGCCAGAAATGAACCAATTATCTGCACCCAGTTAGGTAAATTAGGTACAATTTGTTCGTTTTGGGAGGACATTATTTGAAAAAAGCCTGAAGCTCCCGCAAATTTTTTCACTTTTGTTTTGATGAAATTGCGGGAGATTGGCTCTCCCGCACGGGAGATTTTGAGATTTCCTGTAATTGCGGGAGTCTCCCGCCAAATGCGGGATACTTAACATGTATGTGTTTGGGCCAAACGTGTAATATTATATACATGTGTTATGATTATGTCCATTTAGACAACTTGTCAGATATAAGTGCTTATCGAAACCACAATGTAGAGCAATCCAATGTAAAATGCAAATCCCATAAAAACACATACGCCTAACATCGGGTCTATTATCTGCACTATGTAAATCGCTATGTGTCTATGTCATGATAGTGTGATAAACTCAATATTAAATCAGACATTTAAGATAAGAAACGTATAACACAAGATATTTATGAACTGATTTTCCTAGTATTCATCAGTCGGAAGCTACAACTGTCATCCATCGTTATAGGATAATATTCCTTGTGTCCAGTCCCCAATTAGTCTCGCTTAGTCCCCAATAAGGCTCCAGTCGTGCGGAGTGACGCCATGTATCGGGACCCACTTATAGAAAATTTCATACAAAAATCACCGGTACTAAATTAGTCCATGAGATATTGTCACCGACATTAACCTGTTCTGTGTGTGTGTGTGCGTGCATGTGTGCGTGCGTGTGTGCGCGTGTGTATGTGAAATGCTCATAATTGATAAATTGTATTTATTTATAACTTAAAAACTATTTAAGCTCAAATTTCAGATTCTTGCTTATCTTAATACCCTATAAAGGCTTCCATCAAGCCAATTCATTCAACAATTGGAGAGATGTGGCACTGCCCTGGTTGTTTTCGCACGGAATCACCCAAGATCGAATGCGCATATATTGCAAATGCCATGCATAATGGCGCATAGATTATAAACGTGGTCCTTGTGTCCCACATGAATATACAAAGTTCATATTTATACCATATGAAAGTCAAGATCCTAGCGTCATGGACACATCTAAGCATTTTTAACTACACAACGCAACGTTCACCAACCTTAATCGTCCACATCCGAATGCAACGTCACACATTTTACCAGCCGAACATCTTCTGAAGACATTCATTGGCCGATTTTTATGTCAACAGTAAAAAAAATTGTATGCATAGCGAGAAACATGCTGTTTGCCGAGAGCACATGATGCAGTCAGACGTTTCGCGCCAAAAAAACCAGCGCAGTTTCTGATCCTGCGCTGAGCGGTGCTACCACCTAGTGGACCTCAACATACCCAAAATTTGCGTTTGAAAAACGTTTTGTTTTGGTCCTTGAAGGAAAGTAGCTGTGTTTGAAACGAAATGAAACTGTGATGAAAAAATTACGACGACTTCCCACTGACTGTAAAATCTATTATTGACCCTTGTTGAGAACACTATTACCCTTGCTTTCAAAAATCCTCCACCCAAAGATTTCACACACACGCCTCACTCCCATCTTCTTTCTCTAAGTGCGTGATGACAAATTAGGTCTACTATCGGGGGCGTAGCTAGCCGTACGCATGTACGCACGTGCTTCCACATCAGTACGGCAACCACAAAATGCCCACTTCAAACGGTGGCTAGAGGATGTCCAGATATGTTAATAGCCTTTGGCAACGAAAATGTCATCATTCACTTGTAACAATTGTTGTCAACATTTTGACACAATTGTACAGCTGTATTCAGTTTCCAGACCCCTGTGCACAGATCAGATAGATGCCTCCGCCTGGAGGCTATCTTGGCAATGCAGCAGCCGCGTAAATACGAATTCACTAGAAACAATTTGTCAATGTTTTCACGTCCATGGGCTAAGATTAAAAAATTAGAAGCAAAAACTGGCATGAACAACAAAACCAAACTACAGTCACTCTGTGAGACGAGATGGGCTAGACATGCCGATGCGCTGTACACATTCACGTCTACCTTCACAGCTGTAGCGTCTGCTCTGGAATATATGGAGGCTGATGGGAATGGCAAAGCATGGATTTACATGTTGTCAATCCAAAGGTTTGACTTCATCATCACGTTGGTAACGATTGGGCATGTACTCCAAAATCTACTTCCTCTGACAACATTTCTATAATTATATGAAGGCGCTGTGGAGCTGGCAGCGAAATTCGAAGTTCAACCGAGCAAGCCGTGCTGGAAAACAAAGACACTACGAAAAATGTCCCGCATTGTCATTACGAGAAGAGGGCGATGTACCAACCATTCATGCATTAATGGCTCAAGATCGTTTCGTAGCTCAGTTGGCCTATATCACACCGAAACAACTGGTGCATATGACACCAGAAAGAATAGTCCAGCTGTACGAGGTGTTCAACGACGACATAGCCTGGAAATCTGAGTGAATTACACAACGAAGTGGATCACTGGAAAGCAATATGAGAAATGGTGAATGTTGCAGAGAAACCAGACACACTCGACGATTGAAAAAATCAACCCCGACCTATACCCCAGCATGTAGACTGCTGTCATACTACTGATGGTGATGTCTGTATCGACAGCCACGGTAGATCGCAATGCTGCGTCTCAAGAACTATCTCCGCTCTACAATGACAACGGAGCGCATGTCGGGACTGATCTTGATGCACGTCCACAAGGACAGAGTTGGATGTTGAATGCATCATTCGTCAATTCACTCATCAGAAAAACAGGCGCATAGCCCTATTATTATTTAGCCCGTAATGAAGGCGGGTGTAGTAATTGAACCGATGTTGAAGACAATATAGAACTCTTTAAAATATCAGCTTTTAAACCTACTTGTTTGAACTCTTAGATACAACACATGTACAATTTACATATTTATCTTGGCTTATTATTAAAAGGCTGTAACTATTGCAACTTTGTTTAATTACAAAGCATACAATGAATGTGTTGCACATTCAAACATATGCTATGTATAATATGGTATATTAACCGTTCAAGTCTTGCAACACTTGCCAATATGCAAGTTTTGCCTGGTTCTATCAGCCATAAAGATGAGACGCACTCAACTTAGAAGGTTGTATGTTTTTTAATTTATAATACATGATAATAATAGTTTAGTTGTATATTAATTGATACAGCACCCACAATCAGATTCCTCTCAGATGCTTGGACTTGATCCACAATTATCTTGGACTTGGCAAGTACATTTTATACTTCCATTAAATGTTTGCCTCTTATCAACTCAAGGATTGATACAATGAAAATTACTATATTTCTACTGTTATGTTTGTCTTTCTCGTGGCACGAAATATAAATGGTACAAAAATGTAGTTGCAATGAAAACGACTTAATTTTGTATTCTTGTTTTGTACAAAACTTCATAACTTGAGCCATGACTGGTGGCACGGCACATGACTGCCTGTTTATTGGTTGCAGGGTTGTGTGATCATGCCTCCTCTGGACCAGGTAAACAATGCCTCGCTCATTTCTGGGGTAGCATAAGAGGCAATGGATCTGAAGACTTTATACTTGTGGTGTATTTAGATACCAGCAAAGAGTTTGATGTCGTCTGGCATATATCTATGCTGTGAATGCTACATTTGCTTGGAACAAACATCTCTGGTCACGTACAGTAATGTATGGTGAGTTCACTGATGATGATCCAAGGTCATATCTCAATCGTGATATCAGCGGTGCAAGGTGTGTGTCAAGGTGGAAATCTTCAAGTGTCGTTCAAATTGGAAGGTATCAGTGAGACAGATCAACCTGTGAGCCTGCAGGACTGGCCACGGTGTATCATTGAGATCTGACTGGTCAGGTTTTGGCCGTACATCTATGTTGGTCACTCACACCTGTGTTCAGTGAGACTAGAAATAAGTGAACATCTCAAAAGGTAACGTAAAATGCCAGTAGTTTATGCATTGACTTCAACAATGTAAAAAATGAATAATATTGATGGTTTTGTGTTTTCATTTGTAAAGCATAAATGAAGCGTGTTCAATGTACTATGCTTGACTAAACATTTCAAGAGTACATTGTATTTATACCTGTGTTTTTCACAAAGTACTTGCACCTTAATGTCACAATAACAAGATGTGACGAGATGGCCACTGGAAAAAAGAGACCAGCTCCAAGCGAGTTGAGATGACAAATCGGCATGTAAACGTGTACATGCCGCTGCAATCAGCCTGTTGACAAACCTGTAGCACTGAAACTCTGCACCTTGTGACAATGTAGCCCGGTGTGTGGATGAACGAAAGGTGTGATTTTTGGCACAGAATAAACCCATATTTAACAACTTTTCCATTTGAATATTTAAATAAATGCAAGGAATGTGTGTCAGTCATTTATCAGAAGAATGAAATCTTTGTATTTGTTGCCCTGACATGAAGCCAGGGCTCGAAAAATTGGTCTATAGACTCATTGTAATGTTCCTCTCCACGGAAATCTTTAGTAAAAGGCGAAAGATTTATGCGTGGGCTGAAGAGAAACCAGAGTGAAGATCAACACTTACATGTTTACTACATACACGGAAGTCACCATGCTACAATATGGTGTTACTGTATGCTACACATACTCAAAAGGAAAGGATAATAATTATTCTGCTTAATGCACCTTGTATATCTTTGCATATTCTACACTACTGTAAATACAGATATATTTTATTACTGAACAATTAACTATTTTTATAGTATACCGGTAGACGGTGATAACATGAAATAATTATTTTCTATGACAACATATTATGTGGGCGCCACCTGGTGGATAACAAGAGTATGACTCCAGACTGACACCTTGTCATATTGTTTTGTTTTTGGTCGTAATAATCGAACTGTTCCAAAATAGCGTATTTCAGTTATATTGTCCGAAGGATTATTACAAGCAGAAACAGTGGAACACTTTGCCGGTGACAATGATCACGGAAATCATGAATTTTAATCGATTATTATGGTGGTTGCCATGGCAATAGCGGCAAGTACTTGTGTTTGGCGATCTTGACTAATAATAAAGAGTGCCAGTTTTTGTGCAGTACAACACATGTTAAGTTTTGGAAATGCCAATGTGGGAGAGTTATACGTCTTGGGGAAAACAGTATTTTATACGTAAATCTTGGAAAATCGGGCTATTATACGTAAATTAGGTTTTTAACCATAAATGCAAATAATATAATATAAAAAGGAACAAATTCCACTGATTAAGATATTGACATAGCCCAAGGGGGTAGATGTTGTTATATGAATTAACTTACTTTGGAGCAAACCATTCTTGGAGCCATATATGAACAATATATTCAATATTACCATAGATGTTTTATTATCACTAGTCATAATACCACAAATATAATAAATTCCCATCTCATATAAAATATGTGTTGCTGTTTGGCCCTCGTGAATTAAAAGGAAGGCTTGGCATTGGTCATAGATCAATAAATATTATAATGTTCAGTAATTTACTTATTGTGTACATATTTTACGATAATAGGGTATCGAAGCGGCTCCATAAAGCTAATAAACAATGTCAGCGACAGGCAAGGTGTAGACCTTGTACTTAGATATTTATTAGACTCAAAGACTGTTTTTAATGTTCAGTCATCACAGTAAGATGTGATTTAAATCTTTCCAATTCCGGTCATTGTTCAAATCGTTGTCTGCTGGCGAGCACCCAGCAGTGTCTGTAACCATTAGCTGTCTCAGACTCGATTGCAATTAGTTAACTGGCATTGCCATTGTGAGGCAAAAAACACCTGAGACAACACCCAGCCAATTATCTGCACCCAGTTAGGTAAATTAGGTACAATTTGTTTGTTTTGGGTGGACATTATTTGAAAAAAGCCGGAAGCTCCCGCATATTTTTTCGCTGATGTTTTGATGAAATTGCGGGAGATTGGTTCTCCCGCACGGGAGATTTGGAGATTTCCTGTAATTGCGGGAGTCTCCCGCCGAATGCGGGATACTTAACATGTATGTGTTTGGGCCAAACGTATAATATTATATACATGTGTTATGATTATGTGCATTTAGACAACTTGTCAGATATAAGTGCTTATCGAAACCACAACGTACAGCAATGCCAATGTAAAATGCAAATCCTGTAAAAAACACATACGGCCTAACATCGTGTCTATTATCTGCACTACGTAAATCGCTATGTGTCTATGTCATGATAGTGTGATAAACTCAATATTAAATCAGACATTTAAGATAAGAAACGTATAACACAAGATATTTATGAACTGATTTTCCTAGTATTCATCAGTCGGAAGCTACAACTGTCATCCATCGTTATAGAATATTATTCTTGTGTCCAGTCCCCAATTAGTCTCGCTTAGTCCCCAATAAGCTCCAGTCGCGCGGAGTCACGCCATGTATTGTGACCCACTTATAGAAAATTTCATACAAAAACCACGGGTACTAAATTAGTTCATGAGATATTGTCACTGACATTGACCTGTCCTGTGTGTGTGTGCGTGCGTGCGCGTGTGTGCGTGCGCGCGTGCGTGTATGTGAAATGCTCATAATTGATAAATTGTATTTATAACTTAAAAACTATTTAAGCTAAAATTTCGGATTCTTGCTTATCTTAATACCCTATAAAGGCTTCCATCAAGCCAATTCATTCAAAAATTGGAGAGATGTGGCATTGCCCTGGTTGTGTTCGCACGGAATCACCCAAGATCGAATGCGCATATGTTGCAAATGCCATGCAATGTCAGTCAAAGACAATGTCATGCCATGGCGCATAGATTATAAACGTGGTCTTTGTGTCCCACATGAATATATAAAGTTCATATTTATACCATATGAAAGTCAAGATCCTAGCGTCATGGACACATCTAAGCATTTTTAACATACACACGAATATATATTTTTTAAACTTTATTAAAATAAACACAACGCAAAGTTCACCAACCTTAATCGTCCATGTCCGAATGCAACGTCACACATTTTACCAGCCGAACATCTTCTGAAGACATTCATTGGTCGATTTTTATGTCAACAGTAAACAAAATTAGTATGCATAGCGAGAAACATGCTGTTTGCCGAGAGCACGTGATCCAGTCAGATGTTTCGCGCCAAAAAAACAGCGCAGTTTCTGATCCTGCGTTGAGCGGTGCTACCACCTAGTGGACCTCAACGTACCCAAAATTTGCGTTTGAAAAAAGTTTTGTTTTGGTCCTTGAAAGAAAGTAGCTGTGTTTGAAACGAAATGAAACTGTGATGAACAAATTACGATGACTTCCCACTGACGGTAAAATCTATTATTGACCTTTGTTGAGAACACTATTACCCTTGCTTGCAAAAATCCTCCACCCAAATATTTCACACACGCCTCACTCCCCCTCTTCTTTCTCTAAGTGCGTGATGACAAATTAGGTCTATTAATGTATATATATATATATATATATATATATATATATATATATATATATATATATATATATATATATATATATATATTTTCCGTCCGTTTTTTTCCTCTTTTCTTTCCTCATTGTTCACTCGCTACATTCTCTATTAGTCAACAGTCTCCAATTCCTTCTATCTTTTGATCTTGTTCTCCATTCTTCCCCCACTCTTTCCAGGTCTCTCTTAATGCAGTCCTATCATCGCAGCATCGGTCTTCCTCGTCTCCTTTTCCTTTCCACTTAATTGGAATAAGTGTTTTGCCAGTTTTCTATCACACATTGTTTCCACGTGAGCGACTCATTTCAACCGATTCCTTACCAATTTATTCTTAAAACGTTTCTTCACAACCTCCACTCTCAGTTCCTCCATTCTTCTCTTCATAATTTGGTTCGATCAAATAATTGTTAATATGTGCTATGCTACGCCAACAATGAGGCATACCTATTGAAACCGCAACGTTAGCAGAAACGATACGTTACTTTGAGAAGATAACCGTTTAAGAGTAGGACACACTGAGAACTTGGTTTGGAAAATACGGTTTTGTTGCGCTGCATTACAACACCGCGGTGGGATGACGTCTACCGTCCCTGCAAGTTCACATACATAGGCCCCTCATAGAGGATCTATGCCTTCTGTTCCATGTATATAATTATATAGTGCTACGTGCCTACCCGTTCCCGCCCGAACCACGTGTCCAACCATTTCTGTTCAATGTACACACCACACGCCTACCGGGTCAATACACTACATGCTTAATCCGTTGAACATGCATGCACGCGAACTCATGTTGAATTATCATTAGGGGACAATACCCCAGACTCGCACAAAGATATACAATGCGTGTTTTACAAGAAGACAAATAAATCTTGCACATCACACACGCACGCAAGCACCAAACGCGCGCACGTAGACATAACATGATGTCATGTTTCCGAGAACAGTGACTATTTATTGCAGGATATTTTATTTTATAGGTCTGCTTCTGACGTATTGCGTCAATATTGTCGACAATTGACCCCTTAGAGATAAACGCCTATAAAGTATTCTATGGATATGCCATTCCAACGTACACTAATACGTACACACGCACTCACGAACAAACGCACGCGCACTCAAGCACACGCAACACGCAAGCACACAAGGTGACATAACACATGACAATAACCTTCTCCGGGACAATATCTATTGTTTCCTGGCACGAGGCGACAGAATGGCTCTTCACGTTTGGTCTGGTTGACCAGTCACGTGTTATGGGCACAGGCGCACATTGGCTGACATTATGCTTGACGTTGATTGATATTCAGGGTAGTACGTCTTTCAGCTATTACAATAATTACTGTTATATTCAAACTGTAGAAAACTACTAAACAACGACGATGTATGCAAGACATCGTCTATGCAAGACAAGGCTTACTCCATGGAAGACGGCATAACGCCACAAGTTACACACATTTCAATGTTTCCAATTGTTGGCATGTGTAGAATTAAATAGCATAAGACGTTGTTCTGTGGAAACAATAGTACCTGTGTACAACGAAGTGTGAAGCCCCCGCTACACACAGACAGCATGTGGTGTGTCATACAAAGCAACCAGTTTCCACCAATGCTCCCAACATGACAGTAGTAGGGATCAGCTAACAGGGTACAAGATGTCACAACACATGAAGTATCTACCAAACCCAGCAGATATCCTGTCTCAAACACTGTTTTAAATTATGTATTATGATGAATGTCATCAATCCAACCTCTCCCTGAGACTTCGTTGCTGCACGTACAACACTTTGACCTTCTTCTTCTTATTATTATTATAACTATTATCGTAACTCGCATTTCTAAAGAGCCTTATGTCCAGAATTATGTTCATATCAGCTTACATACATTATAAAACGTACATGGAATTAAAATATATATAAACTGCATATCATGGTAAATATATTACATTAAGAAACGCCATTACTGGCGTCAGAATAAAATATTTGGCCTTATTTTCAAATTGTTGTAGTTTTTATTTCACCACCATGAAGAAATAAACATAGTTGGATATTCCGTTTACCTATACACTTCATAGACGCGGGAACAGGGGATCAAGGGGATCAAGGGGACAAAGGCGATCAAGGGGAACAAAGGAACCAAGGGGATCTCACTCCTCACACTCACTCCTCACGCACTCACTCCTCACACACTTACTCCTCACACTCACTCATCACGCACTCACTCCTCACACTCACTCCTCACACTCACTCCTCACATTCACTCATCACGCACTCACTCATCACACACTCACTCATCACGCACTCACTCCTCACACACTCACTCCTCACACACTCACTCATCACACATTCACTCCTCACACACTCATTCCTCACACACTCACTCCTCACACACTCACACACTCACACACTCACACTCACACACTCACTCCTCATACACTCATTCCTCACACACTCACTCCTCAAACATTCACACACTCACTCCTCACACACTCACTCCTCACACACTCACTCCTCACACACTCACCTCACACACTCACCTCACACACTCACACACTCACACACTCACACACTCACACACTCACACACTCACACACTCACACACTCACTCCTCATACACTCACTCCTCACACACTCAGCCTCATACACTCACTCCTCACACACTCACTCCTCACACACTCACTCCTCATACACTCACTCCTCACACACTCAGGCCTCTTACACTCACTCTTGACACACTCCTCCACACACCTCCTCACACACTCACTCCTCATACACTCACTCCTCACACTCAGCCTCTCACTCACTCTGACACACTCACTCCTCACACACTCACTCCTCACACACTCACTCCTCACACACTCACCACATTCATTCCTCATCACTCACTCCTCACACACTCACTCCTCATACACTCACTCCTCACACACTCAGGCCTCTTACACTCACTCTTGACACACTCACTCCTCACACACTCACTCCTCACACACTCACTCACACTCACCTCACACACTCACTCCTCACACACTCACTCCTCACACACTCACTCCTCATACACTCACACTCACACACTCACTCCTCACACACTCATCCTCACACACTCCCCTCAACTCACTCCTCACACACTCACTCCTCACACATTCATTCCTCACACACTCACTCCTCACACACTCACTCCTCATCCTCACACTCACTCCTCACACACTCACCTCACACTCACTCCTCACACACTCACTCCTCACACACTCATCCTCACACACTCACTCCTCACACACTCACTCCTCACACACTCACTCCTCACACACTCATTCCTCATACACTCACTCCTCACACACTCATTCCTCATACACTCACTCCTCATACACTCACCCACACTCACACACTCACTCCTCACACACTCTCTCCTCATACACTCACTCCTCACACACTCACTCCTCATACACTCACTCCTCACACTCACCTCACACACTCACCTCATCACTCACTCCTCACACACTCACTCCTCACACACTCACCCCCACTCACTTCCACACTCACTCCTCACACACTCACTCCTCACCTCACTCCTCACACACTCACTTCACTCCTCCCTACACTCACTCCTCACACACTCACTCCTCACACACTCACACACTCACTCCTCACACACTACTCCTCATACACTCACTCTTCACACTCACTCTACACACTCATCCTCACACACTCACTCCACACACAATCACTCCTCACACACTCACTCCTCACACACTCACTCCTCACACACTTACTCGTCACACACTCACTCCTCACACAATATTTTGACTTATTTTATACGTACAAGTTATACAACGAGTGACTCTGTGGCAGGAGAGTAAGTGCATCCTCACGTGTGTGTGAAGAAAGTGTCAATTTCGACAGACTAACAAGTAAAAACGTGTACATTTATTTCATATTCTCCTTCATACTGGGAATATCGCCCGTCTTGACAACACAACGCGGGAAAATCAACGTACGACATCGCAAGTGAGTGACCGTTAAAGCCATTGTTGCGGCTAAGCGTGTGTCACTCTCGTTGAGTGTCAGCGTAACACCGTTAGGTTGGCGTCACGCTCGGTCACTTGTGTGGTCCAGGCTGAAAGGTGTGACTCTTGCCTGACACGAAGACAATGGGGAAGACAACTCGATCAACCTCACACCTCAGGACTCCGACGTCGACGGAATTATCAACGATGTTCTGGCTAAGCAACAACTGACATTTGAGAAAATGTTGGCGGTGCAGTAAAAGGCCTTCCAAGCCTGCCTCCAGGCATTCGTGGAGGCCAACAACAAGCGCGTGGACGAGCTGTTGCGGGAACATGCGAGAGAGGTCGCGGGCCTGCGCATGAGCTTGCAGTACATACAAAAAGACATCGACGAGATGAAGAACACCATGCATACACACGAAGACCAACACCAACAGAGATAGTGAACGTGTAACCTGACGCAGCGTGAACTGGTAGACGGGGTCGACTACGTCGAAAAACAGATACACAGGAACAACCTGCGGATCGACGGAGTGGCGGAAGTGACGGCTGAAACCTGGGCCGACACCGAGGCAGCCGTCCGGAAAACTCTCGCAAACAGAAACCGCAAGGCATCTGCCTCAATGAAGATCTGTCGCACCGCGTGATGAAGAGGCGAGAAGAGCAGATGCCGAAGCTGACAGAGGCGAGATCAAACGGCAAGATGGCGCACTTCGTATACGATCGACCCGTCATCAAAGACCGTGGAGACCGATCGTGATTTCTCTTCCCCTCCGAACACACAAAGGGTAACAAATCACGTCACGCATGGCTTAGATAATGCCAATGGCTAACCATTTACAACATGGTTTGTCGGTATTGATGATAGGGATTTGTTAGAATATGACATGGACAACCTATTTGAAAGTTACACCAGGTGTCATTTGAGAAGGATGTTGATCCTGAAAATAATTAATTTGTTTTGTTGTTTTGTTGTTTTGTTGTTTTGTTGTTTTGTTGTTTTGTTCCTGTTTTGTTCCTGTTTTGTTCCTGTTTTGTTCCTGTTTTGTTCCTGTTTTGTTCCTGTTTTGTTCCTGTTTTGTTCCTGTTTTGTTCCTGTTTTGTTCCTGTTTTGTTCCTGTTTTGTTCCTGTTTTGTTCCTGTTTTGTTCCTTTTTTGCTCCTGTTTTGCTCCTGTTTTGCTCCTGTTTTGCTCCTGTTTTGTTCCTGTTTTGTTCCTGTTTTGTTCCTGTTTTGTTCCTGTTTTGTTCCTGTTTTGTTCCTGTTTTGTTCCTGTTTTGTTCCTGTTTTGTTCCTGTTTTGTTCCTGTTTTGTTCCTGTTTTGTTCCTGTTTTGTTCCTGTTTTGCTCCTGTTTTGCTCCTGTTTTGCTCCTGTTTTGCTCCTGTTTTGCTCCTGTTTTGCTCCTGTTTTGCTCCTGTTTTGCTCCTGTTTTGCTCCTGTTTTGCTCCTGTTTTGCTCCTGTTTTGCTCCTGTTTTGCTCCTGTTTTGCTCCTGTTTTGCCCTGTTTGCCTGTTTTGCTCCTGTTTTGCTCCTGTTTTGCTCCTGTTTTGCTCCTGTTTTGCTCCTGTTTTGCTCCTGTTTTGCTCCTGTTTTGCTCCTGTTTTGCTCCTGTTTTGCTCCTGTTTTGCTCCTGTTTTGCTCCTGTTTTGTTCCTGTTTTGCTCCTGTTTTGCTCCTGTTTTGCTCCTGTTTTGTTCCTGTTTTGTTCCTGTTTTGTTCCTGTTTTGCTCCTGTTTTGTTCCTGTTTTGTTCCTGTTTTGTTCCTGTTTTGTTCCTGTTTTGCTCCTGTTTTGCTCCTGTTTTGCTCCTGTTTTGCTCCTGTTTTGTTCCTTTTTGTTCCTGTTTTGTTCCTGTTTTTTTCCTGTTTTGTTCCTGTTTTGTTCCTGTTTTGTTCCTGTTTTGTTCCTGTTTTTTCCTGTTTTGTTCCTGTTTTGTTCCTGTTTTTTTCCCGTTTTGTTCCTGTTTTGTTCCTTTTTGTTCCTTTTTGTTCCTCTTTTGTTCCTCTTTTTTCCTCTTTTGTTCCTCTTTTGTTCCTGTTTTGTTCCCGTTTTGTTCCCGTTTTGTTCCTGTTTTGTTCCTGTTTTGTTCCTGTTTTGTTCCTGTTTTGTTCCTGTTTTGTTCCTGTTTTGTTCCTGTTTTGTTCCTGTTTTGTTCCTGTTTTGTTCCTGTTTTGTTCCTGTTTTGTTCCTGTTTTGTTCCTGTTTTGTTCCTTTTTTTCCTGTTTTGTTCCTGTTTTGTTCCTGTTTTGTTCCTGTTTTGTTCCTGTTTTGTTCCTTTTTTTCCTGTTTTGTTCCTGTTTTGTTCCTGTTTTGTTCCTGTTTTGTTCCTGTTTTGTTCCTGTTTTGTTCCTGTTTTGTTCCTGTTTTGTTCCTGTTTTGTTCCTGTTTTGTTCCTGTTTTGTTCCTGTTTTGTTCCTGTTTTGTTCCTGTTTTGTTCCTGTTTTGTTCCTCTTTTGTTCCTCTTTTGTTCCTCTTTTGTTCCTCTTTTGTTCCTCTTTTGTTCCTGTTTTGTTCCTGTTTTGTTCCTGTTTTGTTCCTGTTTTGTTCCTGTTTTGTTCCTGTTTTGTTCCTGTTTTTTTCCCTTTTTTTCCCGTTTTGTTTCCCGTTTTGTTCCTGTTTTGTTCCTGTTTTTTTCCTGTTTTGTTCCTGTTTTTTTCCTGTTTTGTTCCTGTTTTTTCCTTTTTTTTCCTGTTTTGTTCCTGTTTTGTTCCTGTTTTGTTCCTGTTTTGTTTGTTTTGTTCCTGTTTTGTTTGTTTTGTTCCTGTTTTGTTCCTGTTTTGTTCCTGTTTTTTTCCTGTTTTTTCCTGTTTTTTCCCTTTTTTTTCCCGTTTTTTCCTGTTTTTTTCCTGTTTTTTCCCGTTTTGTTCCTGTTTTTTCCTTTTTGTTTCCCGTTTTGTTCCTGTTTTGTTCCTGTTTTGTTCCTGTTTTGTTCCTGTTTTGTTCCTGTTTTGTTCCTGTTTTGTTCCTGTTTTGTTCCTGTTTTGTTCCTGTTTTGTTCCTGTTTTGTTCCTGTTTTGTTCCTTTTTGTTCCTGTTTTGTTCCTGTTTTGTTCCTGTTTTGTTCCTGTTTTGTTCCTGTTTTGTTCCTGTTTTTTCCTGTTTTGTTCCTGTTTTGTTCCTGTTTTGTTCCTGTTTTGTTCCTGTTTTGTTCCTGTTTTGTTCCTGTTTTGTTCCTGTTTTGTTCCTGTTTTGTTCCTGTTTTGTTCCTTTTTGTTCCTCTTTTGTTCCTCTTTTGTTCCTCTTTTGTTCCTCTTTTGTTCCTCTTTTGTTCCTCTTTTGTTCCTCTTTTGTTCCTCTTTTGTTCCTGTTTTGTTCCTGTTTTGTTCCTGTTTTGTTCCTGTTTTGTTCCTGTTTTGTTCCTGTTTTGTTCCTGTTTTGTTCCTTTTTTTCCTGTTTTGTTCCTGTTTTGTTCCTGTTTTGTTCCTGTTTTGTTCCTGTTTTGTTCCTGTTTTGTTCCTCTTTTGTTCCTCTTTTGTTCCTCTTTTGTTCCTCTTTTGTTCCTCTTTTGTTCCTCTTTTTTCCTCTTTTTTCCTCTTTTTTCCTCTTTTTTCCTCTTTTGTTCCTCTTTTGTTCCTCTTTTGTTCCTCTTTTGTTCCTCTTTTGTTCCTCTTTTGTTCCTCTTTTGTTCCTCTTTTGTTCCTCTTTTGTTCCTCTTTTGTTCCTCTTTTGTTCCTCTTTTGTTCCTCTTTTTTTCCTCTTTTTTCCTGTTTTGTTCCCTTTTTTTTCCTGTTTTGTTCCTGTTTTTTTCCCGTTTTGTTCCTGTTTTGTTCCTGTTTTGTTCCTGTTTTGTTTCCCGTTTTTTTCCTGTTTTTTTCCTGTTTTGTTCCTGTTTTGTTCCCGTTTTGTTCCTGTTTTGTTCCTTTTTGTTCCTCTTTTGTTCCCCTTTTGTTCCTCTTTTTTCCTCTTTTGTTCCTCTTTTGTTCCTTTTTGTTCCTTTTTGTTCCTGTTTTGTTCCTGTTTTGTTCCTGTTTTGTTCCTGTTTTGTTCCTGTTTTGTTCCTGTTTTGTTCCTGTTTTGTTCCTGTTTTTTCCTGTTTTTTCCTGTTTTGTTCCTGTTTTGTTCCTGTTTTGTTCCTGTTTTTTTCCTGTTTTGTTCCTGTTTTGTTCCTGTTTTGTTCCTGTTTTGTTCCTGTTTTGTTCCTGTTTTGTTCCTGTTTTGTTCCTGTTTTGTTCCTTTTTTTCCTTTTTGTTCCTTTTTGTTCCCCTTTTTTTCCTCTTTTGTTCCTCTTTTGTTCCCCTTTTGTTCCTCTTTTTTTCCTCTTTTGTTCCTTTTTGTTCCTGTTTTGTTCCTGTTTTGTTCCTGTTTTGTTCCTGTTTTGTTCCTGTTTTGTTCCTGTTTTGTTCCTGTTTTGTTCCTGTTTTGTTCCTGTTTTGTTCCTGTTTTGTTCCTGTTTTGTTCCTGTTTTGTTCCTGTTTTGTTCCTGTTTTGTTCCTGTTTTGTTCCTGTTTTGTTCCCCTTTTTTTTCCCTTTTTTTTCCTCTTTTGTTCCTCTTTTTTCCTCTTTTGTTCCTCTTTTGTTCCTCTTTTGTTCCCT
>JAODUO010000182.1:5000-42500 GCA_025642075.2 Ridgeia piscesae
TAAATATACATGTATATCAATATATATATATGACATATGAATATATATATTATATATATATATATATATATATATATATATATATATATATATTACATGGTGAACAAAATAGTTTTTCAAACACAATGTTTTACGTATACGTGTTGATTTCTTTAAACAATTTTTCACCATATAATTTATATATAATATATTAAATTATATATATATATACATGTAATATATATATATATATATATATATATATATATATTGCATTGTGGAAAAAGTGTTTTCAATTTTTGAATCAGCCACGCATGCGGGCTAAAAAGATGAGGGTAACTGTGTTAAAACATACCACATTTTTCGATTGTTTATTATATATATATATATATATATATATATATATATATATATATATATATATATATATATATATACTTATATACATAGACATTCAAGTGGCCATTTTACATGGTGAGAATTCTTTTACGACATTCTCATTAATTTTAATCATGTAGCGTTTTGATATGTTTTCCAGGACATCACTTCACAATCGAACATGGCGTCGCCGCCCAGTATCGTGCATAATTTGGGAATTAGTCAAAAGTGTCGATGTACCGTATTTTTCATATTCGTATTCGCTGTACTCACATATCGTCGATACATCCTAAAAACAACCGTTGAGCTTCGGAAAACCGCAACTGAGAAACTCCTCGTCACGACGCCGTCAGTACTGCAATCGTCCCAAGATGAGGCACCAAATCGGAAGGGTTACGACGTTATGTTGTCTACACCGTGCCTCATGAGACTGGCAGGGAACAAGTCGCATAAGCGATACGCTGTCTTCTCGTCCAACTGGGACGGCGACTCGTTCACGTACTCGTTTCTGTTGCCCCTCACGACGTTGGCATGGAGACGCATTGGGTGCGGCAGTGTCGTATTGATCGTCGGCGATCTACAAAATTGGCGCAGTACGCCGGCAAGGAACCTCATCCTGGAGAGTACATTTGAACAGGGCGCCATTGTCGTGTTCTTACAAGGGGCGCCATCGGTGAACTCCGTGATGCTGAGCCAGGTTGGTCGGTTGTTTGCTGCTGCATTTGTCCCCTTCAACGGCAGCTCTGACAGTGTTCTGGTGACATCAGACGCCGACATCTGGCCAGTGAAAGCTGCGACGTACGATTTGCCGTCGGGTCGCGCATCTATAGTAAGCATCAACGCGTTCTGTTGTGGGTACTTCCGGCACAACGGTACCGCGTATCGCGTGCTGCCAATGTCGAATTTCGTCGCGAAGGTAACAACGTGGCGGAAGCTGATCCGTCGCCATACAGTTCTCCCTTCGTGTGCTGGCGACATTCTGACATACGCCGAAAGCGTGTTTGGTGCCACTGCGAGGAAGTCCACCAAGAAAGGTGGTAATGTCGGCTGGTACATGGACCAGTACATGATGAGTATGTGGGTGGATGAATGGCAGCGACATTTCGGCAATGGTTCGGTGGCTTATGTCCGGAGAGAATGTCGTAAAGATCGCATCGACCGCATTAGTTGGGCGCCTCGCACACTCCATGGAGTAGTAGATGCTCATTTGCTGCTGAAATCACACGAAGAGAGGACTTGGAAGCGAGTTAGGCCGTTGTTGAACCTCCTATACGGCAACACATCGTCGGAGTTTCGTTGGTGTGAACGGTACCAGATGCTTTTCCTCAAACTCATCTCAAAGAAGTCGTCTTTGACAACAATGAAGACGGATGCTGTGCCACTATTAAAAAATACACTAATTCGCTCTGTGTTAATCCAGAATGTCAAAAATGTACGCACAGCAAACTTATGTATTGGCAGGATTTAAGCCCGTAACTGAGGTTGAAATGGGATCGTTGTTGACGTAAATGATTAGAACTCGGGGACTTTTCGAATTGTATTGTGCATATATACCTGGACTAGGGAACACTACCTCGAGACTGTCGAATCTAATGTCGGAACAGTTCCCACACAAGTCCAGTTGCATCGTTGAAATAGTCATTTTTAGTGTATATTAATCCCACATGATTGACTACTATCTTTATTAGTTAGAGTGTCAAAATTATTTCGGTGATGCAAACTAGAGCATCACTAATATTCTCAGGTTGGAGACTGGCGAAATCGAAAGAGTAGGTATTTGTGACATCAGGCATTCTATTATAATGGCGCTGTCCGTGCTATTTCAATTATATGTCTTTAACGAGGTTATTCTTTTAAGTTATTGCACATTATTTTAGTGTGGTGACTATACTTGTTAATATTCAACTTCGATTAATTTATTTAGGGGCCAAATAAGACCAAAGAGTTACATTTTATTGCTCTTTAATTTACAACCTAAACATGTATATTATTTATCTACTGTATAATGTGATTTAAACTCAGATAAGTTGCTAGAAAATGTGACAGTTTATTTACAGATAAACAAATTGTTTCAAGGAAATGTGGAAATCCAACATTTTGCTGTAAAATTAAATGGTTTATCGCAATTCTCCGTGGTCGACTCTAGACATTGCGAAGCTCGACTGTTCTCCGGCTCCTTCGTCTCAGTACACGAGAAGGAAAGTGCTTTGCAATTAAGACGAACGCACCAACGTGAATGAGGAAGGCCATGTAATTCCCGGCGATCAGCGCCACTAGTTTCAACCATTTGTCACCATAAACGAACGGGATGTCACTTTCGAAGATGACGGTAAAGAGGAAAATGGCGGAGACAAGAAACGACAGGCCAGTGAAGTCTGTGTACATGCCAATGTTGTCAGCGGTGATGCATCGTTTACGTCACTGGCGCATGGACGTTCGAAGATCCGATGTCTGTCCAATGGTATTTGATGTATCCACTACGTCGCGCATTGCTTACGTCACAATCAAAATTATTAGCGAAGATTCGTGTAACAAACCTACACAGGGAAAAGCGTAAAACAAATATTGTGAACTACCTACCCCACTAATTATCAAAATTTCATTGTCGCGTTTGACCTAATTGTTGATTCAATGTGTACATGTCATATAACAGTTTACACAGTGATTTAACACCAACACTTTGAGTCGTAGGTTGTGAGTCTATGTTGATCGGTTGCAAAGTTATGATATTCTTTGTAAACACTCCCATAAATATTTCACAAGAATTTGTCCTCGCCTCATTATCTTTACAAACAACTCCGTACAAAAGGTTATCACAATAAAAGTTTACCTACAGGCATTACGATATACAAACATAAAAACATCCTTATATAAGGAACGACAATATGGTCTTCATTAACAAGTTTTGAAAACAGTATCACTACCAACAGTTTAGTTTGCCTGTACTGTATCCTATCCTTTCTGTGTATGTTCTCTCACCTGTGATCTGCTACTCGCTGATTAGTTGGTCTGTATCCACTGGAACCTCCACTGTACAGGGCGTCGTTGAATTCTGAGTCGTGGTTGTTCCCGGACCTTTCACGTCGGTGGTGCAGATATATCCCTTGGGTAGGATAGATCAGGTTCACCTCTCACATCCTAGTGGAAATAAATGCAGTGTATTTACAGCAAACTTATATCTTGTGTCAAAGTTATGTTTACTTACACAAAAAACTGTGATTATTCAAAGATCCCAAGCGACGAATGTGTCCAATGTGAATGGAATACCAGATATGACAGAGGGCTGGTCAGGTGGAAAAGAACACTATGTGTGGGGTAAGTTAAGCCACGGTACTCTATCACTCGGCAGAACCAAACAGTCGCTTTGGACGTTTTCTGGGAAACATTTGTGGCTCAACTAACACTGCCTTCCCATACATGATAGATAACCATTAACTGTAGATTTATAGGTGATTACAAAATATATTCCTCTATTGCAAAGCAATATTCATTCTTTTTGTGGCATCAGGTTTTAATTCGCATGCATTTGTGGAAGAATCTGACTATGTCAACATAGCGTATTGTGCCAAGCGACGCTAACTCTGCTAACATACTTATTTTGTCGTCATGACTTTGTAGATACTTTGCTGATTATTTCTCTGTCAACATTGCTTACAATCTCAGCATGATTTAATGGTAAACATGACTTACTCTGTTGACATCACTTATTCTACGAACATGATACATTGGCATTATAATTTATTATGTTACATTATTTAGAGCATCAACAAAACCTATAGTACCAACGGAACTAACTTGAATACTCTGAAAACATGGCTTGCTGTACCCTACTGTTTTCTTCAGCTGGCCTCCCATAGCAGTTAGGAATCCAGCGCTCCGTGGATCTTGGATCTTTTACTTGTCTTGCCCGTTTTTATACCATGAACCCCACGAACCATGGATCTGTGATTTTGTTCTTGTCCATCCTGTCTAAAATCTTCTAGATCATTAGAGTCTGCGAGACTAAGGTCTTCATCTTGCTCTCCTTGTCTATGGTCTCCCGGATCATCTCAATCCCTAGATCTTTTACCTTATCCCTGTCATCCCTTTCTAAGATCTCCCGGAACCTCTCGATCCATGCATCTGTGATCTTCGCCTTGTCTTCTACGACCTCCAGGAGAACTTTGAACTTTGTGGTTGTTGCATCTGGTTGGCTCTACAATATAACCAAATTTACAGTTGCACTGGAAGTTAAGCAAATGGTACTAACAGGCTACACGGGTGTGATGTTATTAATTAAACTAGTTTGATATAATTCTAGTTAATGAAAATGTGGGGTCATACCATACCCTTCCCTAACAGTTGCAGATGCTAAGGTTATCATTGCTATTGGAAAGTTAATCTAAACTATTAAGACAGTAACAGAGCCAATCAGTATAGGCAATACAAAAGAAAAATTGACATGATCCTCATTACATGCATATAAATAGATATTCCTTAATAGCACAGATCCAATGTCTCTGTCTCTGTCTCTGTCTCTGCCTCTGTCTCTGTCTCTGTCTCTGTCTCTGTCTCTGTCTCTGTCTCTGTCTCTGTCTCTGTCTCTGTGTCTGTCTCTGTCTCTGTCTCTGTCTCTGTCTCACTCTCTCTCTCTCTCTCTCTCTCTCTCTCTCTCTCTCTCTCTCTCTCTCTCTCTCTCTCTCTCTCTCTCTCTCTCTCTCCACTCTCTCACTCTCTCACTCTCTCACTCTCTCACTCTCTCACTCTCTCTCCACTCTCACTCTCTCACTCTCACTCTCACTCTCCTCACTCTCACTCTCACTCTCACTCTCACTCTCACTCTCACTCTCACTCTCACTCTCTCTCTCTCCTCTCGCCTACCTGTCTATTTTCTTGCTTGCTTGTTTATCTATTGACCCATATATCCATTATGTTACATATCACTCGTTGAAATGTGTTTGTAATATAGCGGACCTATTGATTAGAAGTAACACGACTGTTTAACATTAATTCGGCAGTTAGAAACGTTGGGGGTCGTTGTTTTTGTCTTCTGTACGTGTGGTTTCATCGGTGTAGTGTCATATTTTATATAACGTTTTGCACCTCAGATAAGATCCACAAATATATATATATATATATATATATATATATATATATATATATATATATATATATATATATATATATATATATATATATATATATATATATATATATATATATATATATATATTATATATATATATATAGATATAATATATATATAATGTGCATACTGCTATTGACGTCTTATAATCCTCTCCAGTTGTTCTGGTATCATCTATCGCTGCGTCAGCCCCTGCCACTTCTACAGTGGCGCCCTCTTCCGCATTATCGCCCATGCAGTGTATTATAACATATTAGTACCAAACGTTATACTGGATTACTATGTTAGCGGGTGGGTTTCTGGCAATAGGTCAATTGCAGTCATTATCATCACTACCATCATCATCGATATGCAGGCGTAGTGTCTCGTGGTGTCTGTTGATCGTTGGGTTTCGTGTACCAATGTCTGGTTGTTACTTTGAGACTCTGGGACTGAAAGCCGATTTCGTGTTTTGTATACAACCCGCCCAGTGTGCGCGCCTATTAAAACATGTGCTTTCTATCCGAGTTATAGTTATTATCATACTATTAGATAAAGAACACACGGATAATAACGCCCCGCATGAGTATATGAATAAACTATAGACAAAGCTGCCATGGATGGCTCAGGAACCTCTGACAGAAGCCTGAAGGTTGAAATTTGCCGGAACAGTAGAAGCGGTTCAAACGAACATTTCTGCAATTTCTCATGGCGACAAAACCGATCCAGTGAAAATTGGATTGCTTCTGAGAACAATAGGGCGTGCAAGTCTCGCGCGCGAAAACGAGGCTGGGGGCAGTTGGGGGCAGGAGATCCATAATACTCCATGTTAACATATAGGACTTTGGTTTGGTTTTCTGGTCGTAATAATCGAACTGTTCCGAAATAACGTATTTCAGTTATATTGTCCGAAGGATTATTACAAGCAGAAGCAGTGGAACACTTTGCCGGTGACAATGATCACAGAAATCATGAATTTTAATCGATTATTATGGTGATTGCAATGGCAATAGCGGCAAGCACTTGTGTTTGGCAATCTTGACTAATAATGAAGAATGCCAGTTTTCGCGCAGTACAACCTGTTTGCGCCAAACGTATACCCACTTACGTGACCGACTTACAGGCCCTATAGGGCAGCGTGGACATTTACGGGTCATTCACTTGGGAGACGGACAAATATGACAAAGTAGTTGAAAATGTCGATCAATTATGTGCGCCTCGCGTGAACGTAGTGGCCTTGACCCGTAAACTGCTAACGGTGAAACAAGGTCAAATGGCTGTCGATGAATACGTAACTGCGCTACATATTGTTGCCAGGGACTGTAATTTGGGCAGTAAAGAACAGTATGACCGTATGATGATTCAAGCGTTGCTACTCGGCGTGTAAAGTGACCGGGTGCGAAGACGTCGACAGTTTTCGTTAGACGAAGCAGTAGCTATTTGCCGAGCGATGGAAGCGGCTAGGGTCGGGACGATCTCAAAACGTTGTTTGAAAATCTAACAGAGACAGTTCACGCTAGAAAACCAGCTTCGCGTCGATATGCCAGCAACATGCATCAGAGTAATACTGGCATGAAGCCAAGTGCAGACAACTGTAGTAAGTGTGGGGAGCAACACGCTCCCAGAAAGTGCAAAGCATACGGTAAGGAGTGTTTCAAGTGCAAAAAGATGAATCACTTTACAAAATGTTGCTACATCAAAATGGTATCGGTGAGAACAGAGAAAGCTCACCTAGTGAAGAATTCAATGAATGAATGTAACTATTCATCAGATGAATCAACAAACTGCATACACGTCACGAAATATGACCGGAAGATGATCGCGACAGTAACAGTAGCGAGTTCCATGAAGGATGAGGTTAAAACCAAGTTAGACACACTCACAAAGCAGTGTATCATCGAGCAGTTGGAATCGCCGACTCCATGGATAAGCCACTTGCAACCAGTTAGAAAGAAGTCGAACGGAACTGTTCGACTATGCGTTGATCCACAACACCTGAATCAGACGCTCAAAAGAAATCACTAGAAGCCAAGGTGTTCAGCTTATGTGATGCGAAAGACGGTTTCTTACAAGTGAAATTGTCATACAAATCAAGTCATCTCACCACATTCTGGACCCCCTACGGCAGGTACAAATGGAAGCGAATGCCATTTGGTATTTCGACCGCACCAGAAGAGTCCCAGAGAAGACTCTCGAGTGCCTTGAAAGGACTCAAAGGTGTATCAGTTGTGGCAGACGATATACTGATATATGGAAAAGATCAGGCAGAGCACGATGACAATTTGAGAAATTTTCGCAAACGAGCTCGTGAATGTGGATTGAAACTGAACAAGAAGAAATGTAGATTTCACATGACAGAACTACCATACATCGGGCACATCCTCACGTCAGAAGGTGTGAAACCGGATCTGAAGTAGATGCCAAGACGACAGCCGGAAGCTGATCGTAATACAGACAGATGCTAGTAACAGTCGGATTTGGTGCAGTATTACTGCAGGAAGACAAACCAGTTGCCTATGCATCAAGATCTTTGAGCAAGAGTGAGTCGAATTATGCACCAATAGATTTAGAGTGCCTAGCGATCGTATTCGGCATGAACAAGTTCGAACAATACATCTTTGGCCACCCGAATGTCACTATTCACACCTATCTACAGAGGTATGCATTCACATTGACATAGAAACCAGGCAAAGAACAGATCATTGCTGATGTGTTATCACGTCACACATGTAACTGTGAACAGCGTGAAGAACCAGTTGCACGATAGCACGTGTTTCACCTACAAAAACACGAGTCTCAGGGTCAACAGTTCGAGACGGTCGACCCAGTCATTTGATTATATATATATATATATATATATATATATATATACTATATATATATATATAATAAAATATATATATATATATATATATATTTCATATAATATATATATACAATATCAAAATATATATATTTAAATGTATATATATATATATATATATATATATAAATATATATATACACTTAAAGTATATATAATAATATTTATATATATATATATATATATATATATATATATATATATATATATATATATATACATACATGTACTCAATAGAAACTTTTAAATGCCTTGTTAATATGCAGAAATAGTGTCGAGTGCATCAAACCGATGTCTTGTAATCAAAGGCGGAATTGGAAATGTTTATTTGACCCATATATAGAACAAAGAAGTATAATTGTCAGAACAGAAATATATAGAGAGCTATGTTATGATTATGTACTTAAGATGCTGCTGGTATGGTACATATTATTTATAAAAACAATTACACAACTAAAAAATACAAACAATCAGTATATGATATAATGAATTATCAATAATCTGAACATGGATTGTGGTTTTCCCGTCGCTCTCATAGAATAGCAACCACCCCATTTCGTAATTGTCAACAAGGTATATTTGATTATTTGATAAAACGATAAAAACACATGTACATATTTTATATGACTGTCCGCAGCACATGAATTACAATAATAACATACGTAGAAAATACCACAAAATAAGTTAACTTAATTTTAAGACTAGCAAATAGCAACAGCTACATTTGGCATTCTGTTCGACGAAGTTTGCATTGCAATATATTATATTGTTTGAAATAGAATCGGTACTATTTTGAAACGTTGTGACTTGGTGTAATTTGGCCATAACAATGGCGTATGAATTCAATAACGCCGGAGAGGATGCGTATCAATCTGACATACTGGTATTGATAGAAAGCAGTAAATGAACTGTGCGCTCCGTTACAATTGGACTAATATGTACTGTTCATACACTAACATTAAATTAAAACGACTGAATTAGCGAGTAAGTTCTGTAACTCCACATCAAGATGTCAAAAACATATTTAGAAGCCGAATGTTAGCTACACAAAAACACTTGTTACTACTGGTTTCTGCCTGCATACGATACATTCCGCGTTATATTATACGTTCAACGTTGAGACTTAAATAAAATGACCGGAATAACGAGGTGACCTTATTAATGTTATTAAACGTTGATAAGGAAATAATATGGGAATGTTGTAGGGCATCGTAATTATACACTCGTTATTGCGGTCATTTTATTTAAGTCTCAACGTTGACCGTAATGGCGACGTTCCACTATACACGGGTTCTAACGGAAGCGCGATTCCATTGTTTTCGAAACCTGTTGGAAATACCCAATGTCACATTGGCGATCAATTCCTTTCCTCGTCACGACGGTTGTAGTGAACGTCGTCGTGTGCAGGTAGCTCTAGGAAATGAACAAACAGTGCCGTTTTAAAGAGAGAAGAAGACTGAAAAGCAAAGAGTAGACGAGGTGACGACAGTTGTGCAAAAGTTGGTTTTATTAACAAGCTAGTATGGTCGATTAAAATGGGTTGGACATACGGAGGAATGGGACTAGAACGGTTGGTAAATAGCCATAATAAATGTTGCAACAGAAGACAAAGAAGCAGATATATTATTGACAATGTTTTGAATAAATAAAATTGTCTTTCATTCATTCATAATAATAATACGATAACTTCGATTACGCCTAATTTCTTGGAAACCAAGCTCAGAAGCACATCGGTACCAAATGGATAATCGATCACAGAGTCAATAACAAAATCCAGTTGTCAACAGATTGATTGATACGCCACGGAGCTATGGCCGATAGGCAAGGTTGCAAAGGCATGTTTTTAAAAGACGATGGAATTTAGCATTATTTTCAACTCACCTTGTTCCAAATGGAAGCGTACTGTAAATACTGTAAAGAGTAAATGCAGCTGAAGACCAAGAAGCAGATGTGTGGAGATTGTGTAAAGGAGGACATGGATGGATTAGAAGACTGAAAGCGATCAGTATAAACGGAAGTGGAGCAGGTTGGTGGACCCACCAGCGCAAGAAAAGTGAACAGTTAATAAAGAAAACATAAATCGAAGTTAACAATGTTACATCTACAACTGTTATCATAATCACTCCATATTAGCAACGTTCAGAGTTTTTCATCAGGATGCAATATTCGCACATATAAATAGATATGTCAAGCATCGTAGAAAGTACCGGAGATAAAATCAAACATCTGCGTAAGAGATACGACATTTCCACATGAATGTTTCGGTGGTAGCATTCTCAAATAACGAATCTTGCCCGTCTCCGTTTACTACTACGCCTAATGATTATGTTTGTTGCGCCTCTCAACTTGTTTTGTTTTCTAAATTACCTAGGCCCTATATAAATGTTACAATTACTTACATATCACTACTTACTTACAAATGCCATAGAAGTGAGTATATAAGTCAGAAGACGGAAGTGGACCTGGGCAGGACACACTAGTAGAGCAAGACAAAACCGACAGGTATCTCTTATCGCCACTGGGATACTTTACGAAGAGAAACGATCTAGATGAAGACCGGCGAGACGATGGAGAGACGACAAGACGAGTACTGGGAGGGCACAAATGGCACAGGAGAGATCAAGACAGATATATCCGGAAAAAGCATGCTGAAGCTTTTGCCAAATTGCGAAGCATTACAACTTCACCATGGTGATGATGATGATAATGGTGAATACTCACTGGGGGTCGGTCTTTATTTTGGAGCGACTGGTCCAGAGTGCCTGGGCAAGGAAATAGAGCACAAGCAAAACACAGGCCGATATACCGTGTATGCGGTATGTGAATGCGGTGCCATACAGGCCGATCAATTGGCCGCCTTCCAGACTTCCAACGCCTCTGCCTGCAAGAATAACCTATTTAATTAATTTAATTTAATTATCGCCATTACCAGAAGAATGGTTACTTATGTAAAGCGGTGGATATACAAAATGACGTGCGTCTTCAAAAAGTTTGTGTTTTGTCAACAGTGTTTGTGTTGTTTAGTAGATTGTTAGATTGTTTTCCTTTTTGCATAGATAAACCCAAATTATGTATAAATATGCAAGTCAGAAGCGTTTCTAAATATGTGAACTGTGTTCCCGTTATGTGCAAACGTCATACGCGTAAAGCAGACACGATATGTATCAAGGCCAATAAACACAACGCGTTAAAACGATCATTCCTCACAGCTGAATATAATTAATACCACGTACCAAACCCGAAGTGAAGAGATCCGATGATGCCTTGAACAGTCCCATGTAACCCAGGCGGCGTGATCAGGCTGCCGTAAGCCGAGGCAGAAGCGTAGAACAAACCGAACGTGAGTCCTTGCAGTGGCTCAATAAAGAGAACCATCCAAGGGTCACTTAGGAAAGAATAGCCTATCATTCTTGTCGCATATGCAGCACACGCCAAGCATAAACACTTCACATGGCCAAGTTTCTTCATAATGCTACCGGCGAGAAAGAGCATGACAATTTCCGGCAGGCCGTTGTGAAGCAAGCACAACCCAAACAGTAGTTTCGGTGCATGTCCGAGCGTTTGGAGATGCCAGAAAAGGTAACTTTCTATCAGCCCTGAATACAGGCCTGCGACGAATACAACAAAGAAGAGCATGAGTGCATCAGGTCTCTTCATTAACGCCTTCATGTCTTTGAAAGATGGCACGGAGAACACGATGTTATCAGATCCCCGATACTGGGCCGCCATCACAGCACAAAGTACCTCCATGCACGCAAACAAGACGAACGCAGGTGTGTAGTCAGTTTCATCTTTGCCCCGGCTGAAGAAGTCCATTAGGTAACCGGAAGTGACGGAAGCCGTAACCATACCCAGCGTTCCCCACAGTCGCTGTCTGCCCCACTTCCCACGCTCGTCGCCGAGGTAATCGTACGTGATGGCGTCAATCAGGCCAAACACTGGCGAAAACAGTGTTTGTCCGCAGAAGAAGATCAACATGTAGAGCCAGAAGGTTCGAGCAAACGGAACAACTTCCTCTGAAGATGTATCATTCAAACAGCGACTGAAATGCAACGATCCAAACAGCTCGCATTTGGCGGCGCAGAGAAGCACGACCGGTTTGTTGCAAGTCATTGTCACATCTCGTCCTTCTCCGACAACATCTACGGAAGACAGAACATAACGATGACAGATCGTGTCATTCCTCGTTGAACTATCCCACAAAGGAACGATCGTATTCACACTAAAATTGAGTCGTTGGGGGAGCGTCGCTTTCTTTTCATTAATCACGTCACTATTATACCGCGGATCGTATGAGGTCACACACGACAAAGAACACTTGCTATTGTTGAACATCATATCCTGCTGCGACGTGTTGAACACAATAAACAACATCTTCTCCATCTGTGTTATTGACGTTTGGCTACAGTCCTTGTATGAAGATACATTTCCACGACAAAGCTCCACGTAGGATCCGTTAGTGCCGCAATAAACCGGAACTGCGTCAGACGCTTCAGGGTTATGGACGGCGGGTACCAGCAACAGGAAACAGTGGATGACAGCAGTCGCGAGGGTACACACGATGAGGAGCTCCTTGTGTCTACGTAACTTGTCAGCCAGAACCCCTATAGCGGTCCGAGTGACAGCTCCAACCAGCGTTGTTACTCCCATAATAACTGACGTCTCAGACGCAGTCAGACCGAGTTGTTTCATGTGTATAGCGAGGAACATGAACACGCTATTCACACCTGGAAAGAAATGGAATGGGTGTCTAATTATCGAATAACCTAAACAAATTATGCATACACAATTGCCGCCAACTACTACTACTGCTACTAATGGTACTACTACTATTACTACTACTACTACTACTACTAACTAACTACTACTAACTACTAATAATAATAATAATAATAATAATAATAATAATAATACTAATATTACTACTACTACTACTACTACTACTACTACTACTACTACTAGCTACTACTACTACTACTACTACTACTACTACTACTACTACTACTGCTACTCACTACCACCACCACCACCACCACTACTACTACTACTACTACTACTACTACTACTACTACTACTACTACTACTACTACTACTACTACTACTACCACCACCACTACTACTACTACTACTACTACTACTACTATTACATCACTACTACTACTACTACTACTACTACTACTACTACTACTACTACTACTACTACTACTACTACTATTACCTCACTACTACTACTACTACTACTACTACTACTACTACTACTACTACTACTACTACTACTACTACTACTACTACTACTACTACTACTACTACTACTACTACTACTACTACTACCACTACTATTACTACTACTTTAAAACACATTTTAAAACTAATTTTGAACGACATGTCTTCACAAGCCTTACCAGCCAGTAAGAAGAAATATGTCCCTTTAACCGGAATAAGTCTTTTGTTTGGTTTGCAGGCGTCTTTGTGGCACGTCATCTTCACTGCCCCTTAAAATATATGAATTTTCAATTACATATATATATTATAATATATATATATATATATATATATATATATATATATATTCTTGAAATAAACAAGAACAACATGAACGAAGGACAATTTTAAATGCTCTAGTTATAAAAAAAAGAAAAAAGAATGTAAATATAATTATACTCCTTTTTAACAGAACAAATAAAATCAGAGGCAGAAAGAATATTGCAAATGTTTTAATTATTTTAAAATATAGGTTAAACACAAGCCAAAACAAATCCTAAATGCCCCAATAATTTTAACCATTACATGAATGAAAGGATAGAATGGTCCTTAAATATGTTACTGTTAAGATATTTTGGCCTTAGTATACATTGCTAAATGTAAAAAGATCATGATGGTATTGATGTATGCCTAATTAAGATGGTTATGCCATATGCGAATATTCTAAAATATTTGTCAAAATATGAAACTTATTACCGTGTAACGTATTTATACTTCAGTAGTATAAATAACGTTTGTGCTATCTTAGCTTTGGAAAATTACGTTTGATTTATTGCATACAATATAAGCTGTAATACAAGCACGGATGCTAAGCCTAAGGCATGATATTCATTTATTATAAACACGGAGTACAGCGTGACAAATGCAGGCTACTTCTGGTGTATGTATTATTTCATCTTTTGATTGTGTGTATAATTTCTGTTCCGTTGTTCACTGCGAAGCAAGTTCAGTGACCATGCAAAAGTATTATGTCGATAATCCCTTCGCTATTCACCAACATATACCACATCTCACAACTGCGAACGTCTTCGTCCATCATCGTTGTATAGCCGGAAGTTGATATTGTTTATAAATAGGTGCAAGTTTGTTATCTTCATCAACCAGAGAGTTCCATTTCGCCGCTTCCGTATTTGAATAAAACAGCGTCATCGCGTCAAACGAGCTCCCTGTTTAGCACGCCGTTGAAGCATATGCTCAAGACCGCATGCTCAGTTGAGTACGTACTCAAGACGTTTTATAACCACCGTGAGCACGGATTCTCCGCTGAGCATGAGATCTGAGTCTGATCACGGAGTTGAGCATGAGCACTGAGTACGGTTTTATAACCTCGGACCCAGGATTAGTTATTCCGGAACATCGTTTTATAGAAGGAGTTTCATAGCCACCTGTTATTGATTTAATATCATTATGTGCGAGCATCTCGGTTTGGTCGACATCAAGACCACACAATCACGAAAGTATAAACGTAGCCACCGTAGCACGTTTTCGACACATACATTTAAAGAGGCCTAACGAATGCGTAACGCAAAGACACAACGACGTAATTAACTATCAACTATTTACATATACTCAACAATAATATAATTAGATGACTAAATAATAAATACATTACAATGACTATATATCAAACCCCTCGTGTTCCTTAAGATGAGTTTAAAATACGTCCATGCACTGGTTTAGTCATAGATCTTCTGGTAACACATTCCACGCGGTCAGTCTAGCGCACGTGAATGGTCGACGGCTGTAGCGCTCAAGATAGTCCTGCGGTACATTTACCAGACGGCGGCCAGACATTCATGATTGTTTCACACCGGTTACTTTATGTTCACAATGATTGTTTCACACCGGTTACTTTATGTTCACAATGATTGTTTCTCACCGGATGCTTTATGTTCACAATGATTGTTTCACACCGTTTACTTTGTGTTCACAATGATTGTTTCTCACCGGTTACTTAATGTTCACAATGATTGTTTCTCACTGGTTGCTTTATGTTCACAATGTTTCACACCATTTACTTTGTGTTCACAATGATTGTTTCACACCGGTTACTTTATGTTCACAATGATTGTTTCACACCGGTTACTTTGTGTTCACAATGATTGTTTCACACCGGTTACTTTATGTTCACAATGATTGTTTCACACCGTTTACTTAATGTTCACAATGATTGTTTCACACCGTTTACTTTGTGTTCACAATGATTGTTTCTCACCGGTTACTTTATGTTCACAATGATTGTTTCACACCGTTTACTTAATGTTCACAATGATTG
Organism: Ridgeia piscesae; assembly: GCA_025642075.2. NCBI lineage: Eukaryota > Metazoa > Annelida > Polychaeta > Sabellida > Siboglinidae > Ridgeia > Ridgeia piscesae. The sequence continues at coordinate 20,862 of JAODUO010000182.1, forward strand.
TTTCACACCGTTTACTTTGTGTTCACAATGATTGTTTCACACCGGTTACTTTGTGTTCACAATGATTGTTTCACACCGGTTACTTTATGTTCACAATGATTGTTTCACACCGGTTACTTTATGTTCACAATGATTGTTTCACACCGGTTACTTTGTGTTCACAATGATTGTTTCACACCGGTTACTTTATGTTCACAATGATTGTTTCACACCGGTTACTTTATGTTCACAATGATTGTTTCACACCGTTTACTTAATGTTCACAATGATTGTTTCACACCGTTTACTTTGTGTTCACAATGATTGTTTCTCACCGGTTACTTAATGTTCACAATGATTGTTTCTCATTGGTTGCTTTATGTTCACAATAATAGTTTCACACCGGCTACTTTGTGTTCACAATGATTGTTTCACACCGTTTACTTTGTGTTCACAATGACTGTTTCACACCGGTTACTTTATGTTCACAATGATTGTTTCACACCGGTTACTTTGTGTTCACAATGATTGTTTCACACCGGTTACTTTGTGTTCACAATGATTGTTTCACACCGGTTACTTTATGTTCACAATGATTGTTTCACACCGTTTACTTAATGTTCACAATGATTGTTTCACACCGTTTACTTTGTGTTCACAATGATTGTTTCTCACCGGTTACTTAATGTTCACAATGATTGTTTCTCATTGGTTGCTTTATGTTCACAATAATAGTTTCACACCGGTTACTTTGTGTTCACAATGATTGTTTCACACCGGTTTACTTTGTGTTCACAATGATTGTTTCACACCGGTTACTTTATGTTCACAATGATTGTTTCACACCGGTTACTTTGTGTTCACAATGATTGTTTCACACCGGTTACTTTATGTTCACAATGATTGTTTCACACCGGTTTTCTTAATGTTCACAATGATTGTTTCACACCGGTTTACTTTGTGTTCACAATGATTGTTTCACACCGGTTACTTTATGTTCACAATGATTGTTTCACACCGTTTACTTAATGTTCACAATGATTGTTTCACACCGTTTACTTTGTGTTCACAATGATTGTTTCACACCGGTTACTTTTGTTCACAATGATTGTTTCACACCGGTTACTTTGTGTTCACAATGATTGTTTCACACCGGTTACTTTTGTTCACAATGATTGTTTCACACCGGTTACTTTGTGTTCACAATGATTGTTTCACACCGGTTACTTTGTGTTCACAATGATTGTTTCACACCGGTTACTTTGTGTTCACAATGATTGTTTCACACCGGTTACTTTATGTTCACAATGATTGTTTCACACCGTTTACTTAATGTTCACAATGATTGTTTCACACCGTTTACTTTGTGTTCACAATGATTGTTTCACACCGGTTACTTTATGTTCACAATGATTGTTTCACACCGTTTACTTAATGTTCACAATGATTGTTTCACACCGTTTACTTTGTGTTCACAATGATTGTTTCACACCGGTTACTTTGTGTTCACAATGATTGTTTCACACCGGTTACTTTATGTTCACAATGATTGTTTCACACCGGTTACTTTATGTTCACAATGATTGTTTCACACCGGTTACTTTGTGTTCACAATGATTGTTTCACACCGGTTACTTTATGTTCACAATGATTGTTTCACACCGTTTACTTTATGTTCACAATGATTGTTTCCACCGTTTACTTTATGTTCACAATGATTGTTTCACACCGTTTACTTTATGTTCACAATGATTGTTTCACACCGTTTACTTAATGTTCACAATGATTGTTTCACACCGTTTACTTTGTGTTCACAATGATTGTTTCACACCGGTTACTTTGTGTTCACAATGATTGTTTCACACCGGTTACTTTATGTTCACAATGATTGTTTCACACCGGTTACTTTATGTTCACAATGATTGTTTCACACCGGTTACTTTGTGTTCACAATGATTGTTTCACACCGGTTACTTTGTGTTCACAATGATTGTTTCACACCGGTTACTTTATGTTCACAATGATTGTTTCACACCGTTTACTTAATGTTCACAATGATTGTTTCACACCGTTTACTTTGTGTTCACAATGATTGTTTCTCACCGGTTACTTAATGTTCACAATGATTGTTTCTCATTGGTTGCTTTATGTTCACAATAATAGTTTCACACCGGCTACTTTGTGTTCACAATGATTGTTTCACACCGGTTACTTTGTGTTCACAATGATTGTTTCACACCGGTTACTTTGTGTTCACAATGATTGTTTCACACCGGTTACTTTATGTTCACAATGATTGTTTCACACCGGTTACTTTATGTTCACAATGATTGTTTCACACCGTTTACTTAATGTTCACAATGATTGTTTCACACCGTTTACTTTGTGTTCACAATGATTGTTTCTCACCGGTTACTTTATGTTCACAATGATTGTTTCACACCGTTTACTTAATGTTCACAATGATTGTTTCACACCGTTTACTTTGTGTTCACAATGATTGTTTCACACCGGTTACTTTGTGTTCACAATGATTGTTTCACACCGGTTACTTTATGTTCACAATGATTGTTTCACACCGGTTACTTTATGTTCACAATGATTGTTTCACACCGGTTACTTTGTGTTCACAATGATTGTTTCACACCGGTTACTTTGTGTTCACAATGATTGTTTCACACCGGTTACTTTATGTTCACAATGATTGTTTCACACCGTTTACTTAATGTTCACAATGATTGTTTCACACCGTTTACTTTGTGTTCACAATGATTGTTTCTCACCGGTTACTTTATGTTCACAATGATTGTTTCTCATTGGTTGCTTTATGTTCACAATAATAGTTTCACACCGTTTACTTTGTGTTCACAATGATTGTTTCACACCGTTTACTTTGTGTTCACAATGATTGTTTCTCACCGGTTACTTTATGTTCACAATGATTGTTTCACACCGTTTACTTTGTGTTCACAATGACTGTTTCACACCGTTTACTTTGTGTTCACAATGATTGTTTCTCATTGGTTGCTTTATGTTCACAATAATAGTTTCACACCGGTTACTTTGTGTTCACAATGATTGTTTCACACCGGTTACTTTATGTTCACAATGATTGTTTCACACCGGTTACTTTGTGTTCACAATGATTGTTTCACACCGTTACTTTGTGTTCACAATGATTGTTTCACACCGTTTACTTAATGTTCACAATGATTGTTTCACACCGGTTACTTTATGTTCACAATGATTGTTTCACACCGTTTACTTTGTGTTCACAATGATTGTTTCACACCGTTTACTTTATGTTCACAATGATTGTTTCACACCGTTTACTTTGTGTTCACAATGATTGTTTCACACCGTTTACTTTGTGTTCACAATGATTGTTTCACACCGTTTACTTTGTGTTCACAATGATTGTTTCACACCGTTTACTTTATGTTCACAATGATTGTTTCACACCGTTTACTTAATGTTCACAATGATTGTTTCACACCGGTTACTTTGTGTTCACAATGATTGTTTCACACCGTTTACTTTGTGTTCACAATGATTGTTTCACACCGTTTACTTTATGTTCACAATATTGTTTCACACCGTTTACTTTGTGTTCACAATGATTGTTTCACACCGTTTACTTTATGTTCACAATGATTGTTTCACACCGTTTACTTTGTGTTCACAATGATTGTTTCACACCGTTTACTTTGTGTTCACAATGATTGTTTCACACCGTTTACTTTGTGTTCACAATGATTGTTTCACACCGTTTACTTTGTGTTCACAATGATTGTTTCACACCGTTTACTTTGTGTTCACAATGATTGTTTCACACCGTTTACTTTGTGTTCACAATGATTGTTTCACACCGTTTACTTAATGTTCACAATGATTGTTTCTCATTGGTTGCTTTATGTTCACAATAATAGTTTCACACCGTTTACTTTGTGTTCACAATGATTGTTTCACACCGTTTACTTTATGTTCACAATTATTGTTTCACACCGTTTACTTTGTGTTCACAATGACTGTTTCACACCGTTTACTTTATGTTCACAATGATTGTTTCACACCGTTTACTTTGTGTTCACAATGATTGTTTCACACCGTTTACTTTGTGTTCACAATGATTGTTTCACACCGTTTACTTTGTGTTCACAATGATTGTTTCACACCGTTTACTTTGTGTTCACAATGATTGTTTCACACCGTTTACTTTGTGTTCACAATGATTGTTTCACACCGTTTACTTTGTGTTCACAATGATTGTTTCACACCGTTTACTTTGTGTTCACAATGATTGTTTCACACCGTTTACTTTGTGTTCACAATGATTGTTTCTCACCGGTTACTTTATGTTCACAATGATTGTTTCACACCGGTTGCTTTATGTTCACAATTCGCTGCTGATTATTGCTGTCATGTTGATTGACGTTGCCAAACCGACAGATAAAAGAAAAGAGTAAAACACTCTGTTACAAGACGTACAAGATATGGACAAATGCGGTCGGATATACCGGACAGACCGCATTCCCGTAGTGTGTTCTTGAAGTAACCAGAGCATGTACAAGACACTTGGTTGTTTCGATCGTTAGCGTGTCACACATACGTTAACGAGGTCCTGGGCAGGTGGCAAGTGTAGGTTGACACTTGTGCCGTCATCAACAGTTCAGTGTCAAGAGAAAAACCGAGACAGCAGATACTGACACAAACCTACCGCAGACATCAACATGTGTTAATGTCATTGATTCGTTGAGGGTGCGGGATTTGGTGATAGTGGCTAGTTGAAAACGAACCAGACGTTGACATATCGAAGAAATGCTTCTACATCTACGCACGCACATGCGCACACACACACACACACTCACACACAGACACACACACACACACACACACACACACACACACACACACACACACACACACGTTCGCAAAGTCACAAATATGCATGGATAAATACACACACACACACACACACACACACACACACACACACACACACACACACACACACACACACACACACACACACTCACTCACATTCATCACACCACTACACACACACTCACACACACACACACACACACACAACATATACACACACACACAAACAAACACACTCATTCACTCACACACAAACACACACACACACACACACACACACACACACACACACACACACACACACACACACACACACACACACACACACACACACACACACACGGTTCTGCATGGATCCACCTATTCGCATATCACACTAACGTTGGTGTTTTCCCGCTTGTCTGAATGCAATTTTGACTCTGTCTAAATGTATCTTACCTTGATGTGTTACAACCCCGAAGAAACGTCGGACAAATGGAATGTAGCGTCTTCAATATACGATGTCGCATGACTTGTGAATGCTTTCAACACAGGCTTCATCGCGCCCATCATTCTTGTAATTAACGACCGTTGACTGGTGATATACACAGGACGACATACAATCAAGTCAACGAAGGCGTCCTTGATTCACAGTACAGCACAATAGTTCGACCAATGCTTCACTGTGTCAGATGTATTACCTCAGAAAAAGAGGCGGGGCGTAATTTAAATAAATGACGGTTGCAGTGACTGAATGTCCACATTGTCCAAATATCAGGGTATATCCCATTACACAAGGGTGCACACAACATACACACTGAAACACGCACTCACTTACACATGCATGTATATATAAACCCGTACACACATGCACATACACAACACACACACACACACACACACACACACACACACACACACACACACACACACACACACACACACACACACACACACACATATATATATATATATATATATATATATATATATATATATATATATATATATATACATTGTTTTTATTTACATATATTACATATATGGCTTTATCGCGTATGTCTGAGTTCAGTGTGTTACTTAGAATGACTGAACATGTGACGTGATGCATGTGTTGTTGTCTTCAGGAGTGATATGGGCCATGTTATGTGGCTTAGACAAAGAAGTCATTAGTGCGTCATATTTGCAGGGTCGAAAACCGTGTTTATATGTACGCAATTCATCCGCTAAGAAGGTCAATTCAAACCGTCACGTCTGCAAGCTGATTGATCGACTTTCTTCTCAGACTGATTGGTTTCGGAGGTTGTTTCGCCTCGCGTAAACACGCCAGGGTATTGGCTTCTAATTACTATAGAAATTGTTGTTGAATCAGACAAAAGGTAGGCCCTACAGTCGGCGGATGTCCTGAATCTGACCCTAGGCGCAGTTTTCATATGTGGATAAACTGGCTAGTTTGCACTCAGTTAATATACATGGCTCTGTGGCCGATATATTAGAGTGCTGCACATCCGGTTGGAAGGACCAGGGTTTGAACTCCGGTAGAGACGGGCGGTAGTTCGGCACTGACAACATCTGGAATATCCTGAGGCGTCTGGGGTCGCTGCGGCTAATGACGTCAGTACTAATTATCATTACCTTGGCACATCCCTTTGAAAAAGATCTGTTAACGTCAGCCAATGATATCTCACGAAGATTGCTTCCGGTCATCTGACAGATTTTTTGGTGATTTAAGCCACGCACTGCTTGTGTTAGATGCAATGTTTTGGACTTGAATGGGTAATTATATTGATTCTCCCACCAGTCGTCAATCCGTCTTCAAATTGGGGCGGCTGAGTAGTTGATGCCAAATAACTGTAGTATGCTATGTACATAAATAATTACGTTATCAGTTTTAAGATATCTGGAAATCTTAGTTCATGTATTGGTTGAAATTAATTAGTTTTTGCACAAAATACAATTCGGATTACTCTTTTCTGCAATATAAAATACTGTTCGGGTGTTTCCCCATATCTTCACACAGTCATTTAAATAAGGCAAAAACAGAAAATTCTTTACATTATAGCGGTACTATTTGAAAGCTTTGATTGTACATATTTTATATGAGTTCTCCAGATTAAAAATTAATCAATAAACACACCCAAAAACTTTGTGACCCATACATACTCTTTCGATCGATATTAACATGTTGTACTTTTATATTGATTTCTTTGTTGAGCAAGAAATTTCGTTTTCATACATAACAGTTTGTGATTGACTGCTAATAGTTTTAGGAACTGTTTTAATAGTGAAATAGGTTTATACATAGCGCACATCTCCAGACTTAAAGAGTGGGATAATAATTATTTACTATTTTTATTTTATTCGAGAATACTCCAGTAGCGAAAGATAAATTACAAATGTATGTGAATGTTTGATTTTGCAAAGCAACTGCTTTCTGAGATCATTTTTTTGACCAAACACATATTTATGTCTTCGCAATCTGTGGATGTTTTACTTTCCCAAGTATTCACAGTTTAGATAACTAACTAACTGGAGTTCGAAATAGGTTTTGATTATTTCAGCCATAGATGCATTCGTTGGCATCGTTATATCCATCGACAAATCCGGACCAATATTAGCACAATAATTGTTAAACATGTTTGCTATATCTTTCTTATTACGAACGGTCAAATTATTATTAGCAAAATAATATGGGTAGTCACTCCCTAAGCGCGAGGAGTTCCCAATATAGATTTAAGTAATTTCCACCTGCCAGCAATGTCCTATTTCTTCTTGGCGAGTAAACCGCTATTATACTGTTTTTTGAAGATCTGTTAATACCTGTTTTAATTAATTGTTATAAGATTCATATCTGGTTTCTGATAATTGATCTGGATGATGGAAATGCTTTACACAAGTGATATATAATGTCTTCTGAGTAAGAACGCTCAGTTGCGATGTCGTGGGCTGGTGATAAACATAGCTCGGTGACCCACGCCAATTTATCGTGCACCTGTCTTGGGGTTATCGTCAGTACACGCAGGCACACACGTGATCTATATCCTTGAAAGGTGCGATGTAGTAATAAATCGCACACGTCTATTATGCACTAGAGCCTCACATAACTGTCTAGATAGTGCATGTCTACTATGCACTAGAGCCTCACATAACGTTCTAGATAGTACACGTCTATTATGCACTAGAGCCTCACATAACGTTCCAGGTAATACACGTCTATTGTGCACTAGACCCTCACATAACGTTCTAGATAGTACACGTCTATTATGCACTAGAGCCTCACATAACGTTCCAGGTAATACACGTCTATTGTGCACTAGACCCTCACATAACGTTCTAGATAGTACACGTATATTATGCACTAGAGCCTCACATAACGTTCTAAGTAGTACACGTTGATTACGCACTAGAGCCTCACATAACGTTCTAAGTAGTACACGTTGATTACGCACTAGAGCCTCACATAACGTTCTAGGTAGTACACGTCTATTATGCACTAGAGCCTCACATAACGTTCTAGGTAGTACACGTCTATTGTGCACTAGAGCCTCACATAACGTTCTAGGTAGTACACGTCTATTATGCACTAGAGCCTCACATAACTTTCTAAGTAGTAGACGTTGATTACGCACTAGAGCCTCACATTACGTTCTACATAGTACACGTCTACTATGCACTAGAGCCTCACATAACGTTCAGGTAATACCCGTCTATTATGCACTAGAGCCTCACATAACGTTCTAGGTAGTACCCGTCTATTATGCACTAGAGCCTCACATAACGTTCTAGGTAGTACACGTCTATTATGCACTAGAGCCTCACATAACGTTCTAGGTAGTACACGTCTATTATGCACTAGAGCCTCACATAACGTTCTAGGTAGTACACGTCTATTATGCACTAGACCCTCACATAACGTTCTAGGTAGTACACGTCTATTATGCACTAGAGCCTCACATAACGTTCTAGGTAGTACATGTCTATTATGCACTAGAGCCTCACATAACGTTCTAGGTAGTACACGTCTATTATGCACTAGAGCCTCACATAACGTTCTAGGTAGTACACGTCTATTATGCACTAGAGCCTCACATAACGTTCTAGGTAGTACACGTCTATTATGCACTAGAGCCTCACATAACGTTCTAGGTAGTACACGTCTATTATGCACTAGAGCCTCACATAACGTTCTAGGTAGTACACGTCTATTATGCACTAGAGCCTCACATAACGTTCTAGTAGTACACGTCTATTATGCACTAGAGCCTCACATAACGTTCTAAGTAGTACACGTCTATTATGCACTAGAGCCTCACATAACGTTCTAGGTAGTACACGTCTATTATGCACTAGAGCCTCACATAACGTTCTAGGTAGTACACGTCTATTATGCACTAGAGCCTCACATAACGTTCTAGGTAGTACCCGTCTATTATGCACTAGAGCCTCACATAACGTTCTAGGTAGTACACGTCTATTATGCACTAGAGCCTCACATAACGTTCTAGGTAGTACACGTCTATTATGCACTAGAGCCTCACATAACGTTCTAGGTAGTACACGTCTATTATGCACTAGAGCCTCACATAACGTTCTAGGTAGTACACGTCTATTATGCACTAGAGCCTCACATAACGTTCTAGGTAGTACACGTCTATTATGCACTAGAGCCTCACATAACGTTCTAGGTAGTACACGTCTATTATGCACTAGAGCCTCACATAACGTTCTAGGTAGTACCCGTCTATTATGCACTAGAGCCTCACATAACGTTCTAGGTAGTACACGTCTATTATGCACTAGAGCCTCACATAACGTTCTAGGTAGTACACGTCTACTATGCACTAGAGCCTCACATAACGTTCTAGGTAGTACCCGTCTATTATGCACTAGAGCCTCACATAACGTTCTAGGTAGTACACGTCTATTATGCACTAGAGCCTCACATAACGTTCTAGGTAGTACACGTCTATTATGCACTAGAGCCTCACATAACGTTCTAGGTAGTACACGTCTATTATGCACTAGAGCCTCACATAACGTTCTAGGTAGTACACGTCTATTATGCACTAGAGCCTCACATAACGTTCTAGGTAGTACACGTCTACTATGCACTAGAGCCTCACATAACGTTCTAGGTAGTACATGTCTATTATGCACTAGAGCCTCACATAACGTTCTAGGTAGTACCCGTCTATTATGCACTAGAGCCTCACATAACGTTCTAGGTAGTACACGTCTATTATGCACTAGAGCCTCACATAACGTTCTAGGTAGTACACGTCTACTATGCACTAGAGCCTCACATAACGTTCTAGGTAGTACACGTCTACTATGCACTAGAGCCTCACATAACGTTCTAGGTAGTACCCGTCTATTATGCACTAGAGCCTCACATAACGTTCTAGGTAGTACACGTCTATTATGCACTAGAGCCTCACATAACGTTCTAGGTAGTACACGTCTATTATGCACTAGAGCCTCACATAACGTTCTAGGTAGTACACGTCTATTATGCACTAGAGCCTCACATAACGTTCTAGGTAGTACCCGTCTATTATGCACTAGAGCCTCACATAACGTTCTAGGTAGTACCCGTCTATTATGCACTAGAGCCTCACATAACGTTCTAGGTAGTACACGTCTATTATGCACTAGAGCCTCACATAACGTTCTAGATAGTACACGTCTATTATGCACTAGAGCCTCACATAACGTTCTAGGTAGTACATGTCTATTATGCACTAGAGCCTCACATAACGTTCTAGGTAGTACCCGTCTATTATGCACTAGAGCCTCACATAACGTTCTAGGTAGTACACGTCTATTATGCACTAGAGCCTCACATAACGTTCTAGGTAGTACACGTCTACTATGCACTAGAGCCTCACATAACGTTCAGGTAATACCCGTCTATTATGCACTAGAGCCTCACATAACGTTCTAGGTAGTACCCGTCTATTATGCACTAGAGCCTCACATAACGTTCTAGGTAGTACACGTCTATTATGCACTAGAGCCTCACATAACGTTCTAGGTAGTACACGTCTATTATGCACTAGAGCCTCACATAACGTTCTAGGTAGTACACGTCTACTATGCACTAGAGCCTCACATAACGTTCTAGGTAGTACCCGTCTATTATGCACTAGACCCTCACATAACGTTCTAGGTAGTACACGTCTATTATGCACTAGAGCCTCACATAACGTTCTAGGTAGTACATGTCTATTATGCACTAGAGCCTCACATAACGTTCTAGGTAGTACACGTCTATTATGCACTAGAGCCTCACATAACGTTCAGGTAATACACGTCTATTATGCACTAGAGCCTCACATAACGTTCTAGGTAGTACCCGTCTATTATGCACTAGAGCCTCACATAACGTTCTAGGTAGTACACGTCTATTATGCACTAGAGCCTCACATAACGTTCTAGGTAGTACACGTCTACTATGCACTAGAGCCTCACATAACGTTCTAGGTAGTACACGTCTATTATGCACTAGAGCCTCACATAACGTTCTAGGTAGTACACGTCTATTATGCACTAGAGCCTCACATAACGTTCTAGGTAGTACACGTCTATTATGCACTAGAGCCTCACATAACGTTCTAGGTAGTACACGTCTACTATGCACTAGAGCCTCACATAACGTTCTAGGTAGTACACGTCTATTATGCACTAGAGCCTCACATAACGTTCTAGGTAGTACACGTTGATTACGCACTAGAGCCTCACATAACGTTCTAGGTAGTACACGTCTATTATGCACTAGAGCCTCACATAACGTTCTAGGTAGTACACGTCTACTATGCACTAGAGCCTCACATAACGTTCTAGGTAGTACCCGTCTATTATGCACTAGAGCCTCACATAACGTTCTAGGTAGTACACGTCTATTATGCACTAGAGCCTCACATAACGTTCTAGGTAGTACACGTCTATTATGCACTAGAGCCTCACATAACGTTCTAGGTAGTACCCGTCTATTATGCACTAGAGCCTCACATAACGTTCTAGGTAGTACACGTCTATTATGCACTAGAGCCTCACATAACGTTCTAGATAGTACACGTCTATTATGCACTAGAGCCTCACATAACGTTCTAGGTAGTACATGTCTATTATGCACTAGAGCCTCACATAACGTTCTACATAGTACACGTCTATTATGCACTAGAGCCTCACATAACGTTCTAGGTAGTACATGTCTATTATGCACTAGAGCCTCACATAACGTTCTAGGTAGTGTTCCATTAATATCTTGTTATACTAGTTGACGTAATACCTTATGTTCTTAACCTAAAATGACTGACTTATTTTAAATGCAAAATAATTCAAAAGTAAAAAACGTTAAGTTCACGGATGTTGTGGACATTGCTGTTGTTTACATATGCCGATTTCAAAATCAATTTAAAGACGTACTAAAATCAGATTTTTTCGCAATATATTAAACACCTTTTAGGTTGTATTAACATATATAGCACGATAGTATCGAAATTTATTTTAGTTTTGCGACTTAGTACCACTTTGTTGAGACATGCCACCAATGACCAGCTAGGACATGATACATTTGGCTGATCACCGCAAGTAACATCGCAGTATTTGTCGCAACTGTCTGTCGGATACAATGGCAGTGGCACCGCTCATCAAATGCAGGCAAGTTGATGGAAGGCGCGTCGCAGTGCAGAAGAGCAAATAGCAAAGCAAACGCAATAATTTATCACGTCAGAAAAAGCGCTCTTTAATTTAAATTTCGCCGTAAAACACATTACTTTAAATTCGCTTTTAACGTTTAGTCGTCATAATATCTACTTTAATCGTTACATCACACATATATCTTATAATATTGTATTTTATATATATATATATATATATATATATATATATATATATATATATATATATATATATATATATATATATATATATATATATATATAATATAGTAATATCTGAGCAGCGGCTGGGTGCCATGCCTACAATGTCACAATTTGTTTCTCAAAATGAAGTGAATGTGTGAAGCCAAGCAAGTAAACAGCCAAAAACAGTATATTTTGCTTACATCATCCCTAACCGACTTAAGACATACATATAGCGTACCCGAGTAAGATAGTGTTGGAAGGTGTGTCGGCCCTGCAGTTTACCCCCTTATTCTCTAGACCCCATCAAATGCACTTGTTTCCCTTTAACTAAACATAGCCATGTTACGGTTACCGTCAGTGTAGCGTGATTTGATGTTTTATGCTCTGTAATACACGAACGTCTAACGGGCATAGCGTGCTATTACAAAGTTTTACATTAAAATAAATTCTACTCGTAATCATCTTACATAAAGTTGTACTACAATTGCTTGATTCTCAAACGTTAAGATGAACTCATGTATAAAGTAGTATACTCTACCCAGTCCTTAGAGCTCAGAGCGCTTTACACTTCACTCCTTAGCGTGCCTTTCATTGTGATACAAACTTCACTTCTCAAGCCTTTAGCCATGCTTCACCTAATACGCGAATACTACTAATACATAATATACACCGGTATCTAGAGTCAGGTGTTCATTCATTGAAACAAATAAGTGCAACAACCGTAGAGTGGGAGAACTTTTCCCCAACGTTAGAGACGGGAGAGCTTTCCCATGGTTAGACACGGCAGCATTTGATTCCAACTCGAGTTCTCTGAGCGCCACCGCGCTCTACACTTGATCAGTTTTATAAACGAGCCTTCTATGATGACAGGATTCATATTAACATTATCTCACTATTATAAGGTGTTTCTGGTACGAACCTTGATATTATATAACTGGTCCCATTTTGGTACAACGTAGAACGTTGATGCCTTAAATGGCGCCCTCTAGCGTCACGTTGCGTACGAGCAGGATATTGAGTACGACGTAGGGGAATGAGGCACGACTCGACTACCAACAGTGGCCGTTCTCATTTACCACTTCGATTGTTTTTAACAACATGATTAATCAGATTGCCATCTAAAAATAACAGGTAGCAAGTGAACAAGGAAATTATTGGTTTGTTGAGATTGCACAATTTTTATTACGAGGCACTTTTTTTAAATGCCACGTTGACAGCATTTATATAGTAAGTTGACCACGATAACGTAAGGTTAATTTTTAATAACATTAGTAGTGTAAATTCAATGGTGGTATTATATGTACTTTTGAAGGGACGCATATGAGTAGGTTTTACTGGTGACAATCGTAAATCGCTTAAATTTAGATAAAGTTTATTTTAATAATGTAACATATATATATACACATTTCTAGATCGTAAATTTACATAGAAAGCAGAGAAATTGGTTATCCCCTAGACCCCAAATTGAACCCTCGGGAATTAAAGTAACACACGGTTATTATTCCATTTAATAAACATTAGTAGTGTGATGCTCAGATGGTGGTATTACTATGTACTTTTGAAAGGACGCATATGATTGTAGGTTTTACGGTGGTGCACACATCGTAAATCGTTTAAAATTTGGGCCAGATAAACGTTTCATTTTGAATAATGTAACAGGTATTTTGGACACACATTTCTAGACCCGTGAAATTTACATAGAAAGCCAGAGAAATTGGGCTTACTAGCCCCTGAGAGTCGCCAACTTGCCAACGCCTCATGGGAAGTGTAAAAGGAAAGGAAAGAGCGCCAGGCAGAAACATCATTGCATGGGCAACATCAAACAAAGGACACGACACGATTTGCCCGAATCACAATTGGTAGCGATGACACCTAACAAAGAAACAACGGATTGTGCTATTATCATCAGATGTGTTCCTCCGACCATAGACGGTTACAGTTTCAAAACAATGTACTTCCGCAGCGACATTTATTCTGGAAGACTGATGCCTTAAAATCGTGCATAGTTCACTACCTCACTAGATTAGAACAACGCTTTGCGTGTACAACGCTGTCAGTAAATGAACGCTGATAAACGGCTCACCCGAGTCATGTTTCATATGGTCATTACGGTCCGTGTATATACCGTCTTTTCTTTTTTCGCTTTCCAATTTACGAACGAAAAACGAATAACGAATTCCTTTTTCGTTTTTCGTTTTCAAACGTGCGAACGAAAAACGAATAACGAATTCCTTTTTCGTTTTTCTGTTTTCGTTTTCAAATTTGCGAACGAAAAACGAATTCCGTTTTCGTTTTCAAAAATGAAGTAACAAAAACAAAAAACGAATTCCTTTTTCGTTTTTGCATTTAGGAAGCTTCGGCCACACTGCCACTTCGGGTAGTCGATAAAAGTTGGTAGTTTCGGCGGGATACTTCGGTCGCACTGGCAGCTTTTTAAAAACAAACTCGCAAAAATTGCGTCGGCGAAGTGGTATATCTATGTACCTATATGTGAATATTGGACATTTCGGCGCTGCTTTTTATGTTTCGACAATTTAATAAACTATACCCAACTTTCTGTGATAAACTACTGTAACAGACATGTTATATATATATATATATATATATATATATATATATATATATATATATATATATATATATATATATATATATGATATATATATATATATATGTATATATATATTTTTTTTTAAAAAAAATATATATAGTAATAAGATCAATCGAGAGTAGATGTATTTATTTTGTAACTGCAACTATGTGATGCAATAGTTAGGTACATTTAATTTGTAAAATATTTGGCTTAGAAGGCCCCTATTATGATTAATAAATAGTCATAGGGGCTACTTTGGGTTTTTTAATTTGCTATTATTTATATGATTATTGAATTCCATTGACGGACCATTACGGATAGCCCAATTGTATATAGGAGCATGTATATTCCTATGTATTTTTTATTAACATTTGTTACTTTACGCGTATAATAAGTAGAGGATGTGTGGTAAAATATATTACATTTATGGCTGAAAGTGTTGCTAGAGTCAGTGTTAATTCATTATTATTTTACATATGTACTAAGTTACAACTGCACAAGTATGTTTGTATCCTTGGATAATATGCTGCTTTACATAATGTATCAATCTTTTTAAACTGTGAGTGGTTATATTTTGATTTTAAAAAATAGGCATTGTTTATTTTGTGTAGCAGACTCTTTTTTGGAAATTTGTTTTATGTCCTGAATGTATGTATTCTGCTGTGTGCTAGAATGAAATGATTATGAATATTTCTGGTTTGTTTATCTACCAATTTTGAAAATATGCGGGTAATGTTTCATGTTTATATTTATAATAAAATTATAATAATCATTACAATAAGTAGGTCTTCAACTTTTGCTTAGACATTAATTCCATGTGGGAGCTATATTTGTTTGAAGATATTATTCTAACATGTTTATTTTGCAATTTATTTATTCAGTTACATTTGTGTCCCTCGATCAGAGGATAGTAATTAGTCTGAGGCAAGATTATTGAATTATAGAGTGTAATTGTTATTCTAATTTGAATAATAATGTTACAATTTAGTTATAAGTTCAGTTGTTCAAGAACATCTGTTTGCTATTTTATCAATATGTTTACTCCAGTTTAAAAATGAGATGAATGTAAAGACTAGAATACTAAACTGGTTAACTCTCTCAAAATCCTACAACACCAGTTGGTAATGTTAGTTCATCAACCTGTTTTATTGGGCATTTGAAACAAAACGTTTGGTTTTATTAATATTTTAATGATAATGCATGTAGTTTTAACCATATGTTTATTATATGTAGTTCTTTATTAATCGAACATTCAACATTCACTGTGTTTGTGTCATCTGTGACGGCTTTAATTGTACTTGTATGATCAAGTATTATCAGGCCAACGTATGCTGGCTTTCTGAATATCATTGATATAATTACAGTAAATAACAATGCCCTAACATTTATTCTTGGGGGACGCATATTTGTATAGGTAAAGTATCTCATTGTACCTCTTCTGGTCTTACAGATGGCTTACGGTTAGTTTAATATCATTGTGTTAGATGATCGGTTCGCGTTAAACAATAGTGTTCATGATTATCACACTCGCAACTGCACAAATATTGCTATCAAGAAGTACAACTTGTCTTCAGGCCAGTGTAAATTTGCTTACAAGTTTGCTAACCTTCAGGACACTATCCCGGAATGTATACAGAATGCGAGCAGTGTAGAGATTTTTTAAATATACAAAACTACCAACTTTTACCGGCTACCCGAAGTGGCAGTGTGGCCGAAGCTTCCTAAATGCAAAAACGAATTCGTTTTTCGTTTTTCTTACTTCACTTTTGAAGACGAAAAAGGAATTCGTATTTCGTTCGCAAATTTGAAAACGAAAAAGGAAAAGACGGTATATACACGGACCCATTAACGCGATCTACTACTTTGATTAACTGTCGCCTATTAGCGGGCATCCATCCGGTGCAGGCCACGAGCAGCTCACGTGAAGCAGTTGTACAGCCGGAGTCATTGATACGTGACGAAGGCATTAAATCATACGACAGATTACCGGAGACAACGTAATGTGAACCAGTAGAGAATGTCACGGCGTAGGTGTGGCTCACCAAGCTGCTAACGACATTCACTACTTGTCTCGACTTGAATTAGACACAGTCTGGTGGGTTTGTCTCCACACGGAATAGACCCGAGATAGTTGTGGTATTGTTGTGTGAAGAATTGTAGCATCGCATCGCTACGTCAAACGACAGCATGTGGGCCGTAATGTTGATCAGAGAAAGACGTACACGCTGAAGTGTTTGATAATGAAGCTGTGCTAACTACAACCGTCGTGGATTTCAAATATATGTTTGGTTGCAATTCTCTGAATCTGATCAGACATCGATGTACTGGTGGTAGGCTCGGAAACAGCCCTGGTCCGGATGTAGACAAACTGCTCAGCCGACTACAGTGCGTGTAGACATTCATCAGCATCATGAACAACCATCGGCGCATCTCACACACGGTGACATTTCCACCGATGACACAGCTACATGTGTCAGCTTTGCATCGTCAAATTTAAACATTATATGCAATGTTCCGTCGAGGATACAACGCGATGATTGTCGTTCTTTTCCTCGCAGCGTGTGGCTCTGCCAATGGCCTCTTCTCCGCGCAGCGGATCTCGCCGGAGAATTTGACGGACTCTAAAGGCAACTTCGCTGACGTCAATAGCCGGATTTGGTGGGCGCCTGTTACGTCGGGAAAGCCACACAGCGTTCGTAACATGTCATCGGACGAATCCGTCCTGCTCGGTGGAATATATACCATGGCGCAGCAGTTTGTCAGCGTGGTGATGCCACAGTCGAGGAAAGAAGGTAAACAACATTGAAATGTTACTTAACACATCCCCAGTACATCAATAAATCCCGTTTTCCTGTAAACGTTTCACCTTTATACGTTCGTAAGTAATTTGTTATTAATGTTAAAGGAAATATTAAACAAGTAACGAAAAGGTCAATTCTTATTTAATGCAGTGTCCAACCGTCAGTACAGCTAAAAGTACATTTCACTTTGCTCCCCTCCAGAACTGATCAATCGGACACAATTTCGACTTCTGCGGGAAGCAACCACGCAACAATTAACGCGCGAAGAATATTTGCATATAAATGTATGTTATCACAATAACTATTAGGACATCGATTAACATCAATCGTTGTATTGCCGAATTATTATATATATATATATATATGTATATGATTATCGTAAGTGATCACTTTTATAACATTGCGTATTGTTACCACGTTGTAGCATTTACATGATAATCTTGACAGAGTTACATCATCGCCGGCCACGCCCAAGCTTAGGCGTCTAGGCATAAATATGCTGATAGTTAGTATACGTCGTTATGTCACGTCTTTGGGTTTATGAAGATGTCATAAAGATGACTGAATTCGTGTTGATTTCTACATGTTTTACTCTAACTTTAACAAAAAGGTTTTCTTTTGAGCCGTTTCAGAGTGATGACAATCATTTGAACTGCACTGTGGCAGCTTCTTGTTTCAGTACAGCCGCCAGCCTATCCCGTATGTTCAACACTTAACAGAGATGTGATAGGACATAAGTGATTCATATGGAGTTATATAGTCTAATTGGCATTTTACCCAATTATTGATTTATCAATCTATTGAACCCTGATCCATGTACTACGCTGCCGTGTCAAACCCTAAGCACGTTCGTTCATGCTATGGTGTTCCAGTTCGTTCAGAAATGTAGATGTGTACATGGCTGTAGACACTGGTGAACAGTTATGGACTAATAGTCCTGGGCATTAAATATAGCTTTGCTGAATGCAACCCAGAGAGGTCGATGTAGTGTCAATTTGAACAGGATTGTTGGTCTATATCTCTTATGAAACGTAGTACACTTTTTCTACAGTAACTTCAATACTAGCTATATGCAATCGGTTTGTCTGCATCTTTATGTTTACGCATTAGCAAGGATAATAACAGAAAAGTAAATCTAATGTTAACAGAAAGTTAAGAATTGGCAACATCAGGATACACAATAAGTCGAACACTTTTACAAGACTTCCACCAACTGATCAAGTCTGTTCCAATTTCAACATTTTTGTGGCAAACCTTAACACGACTGGTAGAGCATCAATTGGGTAAAACGGATTTAGCCATTGAGGAGCGTGCTGAAAAGGGAGACAACATTATTCTAGCGGTAGATTTTGCGGGTGAATGTGTCACTACATGCTTGAGCACCTTGGCGATTTATATACTGTCGTTTAAATGACACTGAATGCAACGATCACGCGTACTTTCTGAGTAGCCTAGACTAATACCTCGATACGTATCGCATATCAGTGTAGACGTCAAAGAGAGAAGACGGGAAATGTTCGTAAAACAAAATAAATATGTAGAAGTTATATTATTGCCCGCCCAAAATATATATAATTATATATATATATATATATATATATATATATATATATTATATATATATATATAATTTTATATATATAATTATATATATATAATAAAATATATATATAATTATATATATATATATATATATATATATTAATATATAAATTATATATATATATATAATATATAATATATATATATATACTATTATACATATATATATATATATATATATATATATATATATACATATTATATTATATATACAAAAACAAACATGAATATATATATATATACATATTTAAATTTGTATATATGTTTTTTGTATATGTAATATACTAGTATATATGTAATATGTATACTAGTATAATAGTCAATTTACTGGCTGCAGCCTTAATTGGCTCCGTTATCATCTTGGAATCGTGAATTATATAATGTATCTTTATATATGCTGATTAAGTTCGCCTTGATTTATGCGATTTCGAAAATATACTACCTACCTATTGTAATTATATCTATCACAACATTCATATACGAAGGAGACTGTACCATGTAAATGACACTCGTTGCTGAAGAGTTGCGTGCACCTATTAGCGGATATAATTTATCAAAAATTCGAATAGAATTACAACTACGTGGATTTCTGTTAATAATTGGCTGATTCTGGCCAACGTACTCGTACAGCTCATAGTCAGTAGTCATGTAATCAGTAACATTGATGTTACGTACCAGTGCTCGTACAGCTCATAGTAAGTAGTCATGTGATCAGTAACATTGATATTACGTACAACTGCTCGTACAGCTCATAGTAAGTAGTCATGTGATCAGTAACATTGATATTACGTACAACTGCTCGTACAGCTCATAGTCAGTAGTCATGTAATCAGTAACATTGATATTACGTACAACTGCTCGTACAGCTCATAGTAAGTAGTCATGTGATCAGTAACATTGATGTAACGTACCAGTGCTCGTACAGCTCATAGTCAGTAGTCATGTGATCAGTAACATTGATGTTACGTACCAGTGCTCGTACAGCTCATAGTAAGTAGTCATGTGATCAGTAACATTGATGTGACATACCAGTGCTCGTACAGCTCATAGTAAGTAGTCATGTGATCAGTAACATTGATGTTACGTACCAGTGCTCGTACAGCTCATAGTAAGTAGTCATGTGATCAGTAACATTGATGTAACGTACCAGTGCTGGTACAGCTCATAGTAAGTAGTCATGTGATCAGTAACACTGATGTTACGTACCAGTGCTCGTACAGCTCATAGTAAGTAGTCATGTAATCAGTAACATTGATGTTACGTACCAGTGCTCGTACAGCTCATAGTAAGTAGTCATGTGATCAGTAACATTGATGTTACGTACCAGTGCTGGTACAGCTCATAGTAAGTAGTCATGTGATCAGTAACATTGATGTTACGTACCAGTGCTCGTACAGCTCATAGTAAGTAGTCATGTATCAGTAACATTGATGTGACGTACCAGTGCTGGTACAGCTCAAGTAAGTGGTCATGTATCAGTAACATTGATGTGACATACCAGTGCTCGGTACAGCTCATAGTAAGTAGTCATGTGATCAGTAACATTGATGTGACATACCAGTGCTGGTACAGCTCATAGTAAGTAGTCATGTGATCAGTAACATTGATGTAACGTACCAGTGCTCGTACAGCTCATAGTAAGTAGTCATGTGATCAGTAACATTGATGTGACATACCAGTGCTCGTACAGCTCATAGTAAGTAGTCATGTGATCAGTAACATTGATGTTACGTACCAGTGCTCGTA
The DNA here is from genome assembly GCA_025642075.2 of Ridgeia piscesae. Classification (NCBI taxonomy): domain Eukaryota; kingdom Metazoa; phylum Annelida; class Polychaeta; order Sabellida; family Siboglinidae; genus Ridgeia; species Ridgeia piscesae. The sequence continues at coordinate 42,314 of JAODUO010000182.1, forward strand.
CAGCTCATAGTAAGTAGTCATGTGATCAGTAACATTGATGTTACGTACCAGTGCTGGTACAGCTCATAGTAAGTAGTCATGTGATCAGTAACACTGATGTTACGTACCAGTGCTCGTACAGCTCACAGTAAGTGGTCATGTAATCAGTAACATTGATGTAACGTACCAGTGCTCGTACAGCTCACAG
>JAODUO010000182.1:47500-52500 GCA_025642075.2 Ridgeia piscesae
CGGTGCGTGCGGTGCGGTGCGGTGCGGTGCGGTGCGGTGCGGTGCGGTGCGGTGCGGTGCGGTGCGGTGCGGTGCGGTGCTGGTGCGGTGCGGTGCGGTGCGGTGCGGTGCGGTGCGGTGCGGTGCGGTGCGGTGGTCGGTGCGGTGCGGTGCGGTGCGGTGCGGTGCGGTGCGGTGCGGTGCGGTGCGGTGCGGTGCGGTGCGGTGCGGTGCGGTGTGCGGTGCGGTGCGGTGCGGTGCGGTGCGGGCGGTGCGGTGCGGTGCGGTGCGGTGCGGTGCGGTGCGGTGCGGTGCGGTGCGGTGCGGTGCGGTGCGGTGCGGTGCGGTGCGGTGCGGTGCGGTGCGGTGCGGTGCGGTGCGGTGCGGTGCGGTGCGGCAGGTGGGTGGGGCGGTGCGGTGCGGTGCGGTAGAGCGGTGCGGTGCGGTGCGGTGGCTGGTAACGATGTCGTGCGGTGCGGTGGGTGCAGGTCAGGTGGTTGCTGGTGCGGTGGTGATGCGTGATTGTGAGTGATGTGGTGATGTGGTGGTGGGTGCTGGTAGTGGTGGGTGGTGGTGTTGAGTGTGACAGTGGATGAGTGGATATGAGGATATGATGGATGATATGATGTGAGTGGGTGATGGTGGGTGCGTGTGATCAGTGTATGCGGTGCGGTGCGGTGCGGTGCGGTGCGGTGCGGTGCGGTGCGGTGCGGTGCGGTGCGGTGCGGTGCGGTGCGGTGCGGTGCGGTGCGGTGCGGTGCGGTGCGGTGCGGTGCGGTGCGGTGCGGTGCGGTGCGGTGCGGTGCGGTGCGGTGCGGTGCGGTGCGGTGCGGTGCGGTGCGGTGCGGTGCGGTGCGGTGCGGTGCGGTGCGGTGCGGTGCGGTGCGGTGCGGTGCGGTGCGGTGGTGCGGTGCGGTGCGGTGCGGTGCGGTGCGGTGCGGTGCGGTGCGGTGCGGTGCGGTGCGGTGCGGTGCGGTGCGGTGCGGTGCGGTGCAGCTGTCGGCACTGCACGCGATACAGTTGTAAACGTTCCTACTTGCGTGTGTGCTTGTGCGTGCAATCTCAGTGCTTCACGTTTTTGTAAACAATTGCAATTTTAATCGATATATGTAACTAAGATAGATTCACTATTCATTACGTACGAATTGCATTGCTCTTTCATATGTTGCTTGGATCAGTTGCAGAACCGACGCTTCTCGTTATAAACAATTGTACGTCAACGTTAAGTCGTTTATTGATTTTAAAGTGAACACGACTTAAAAATACAATCGAAATATTGTGTGTGGTTTTGCAGGAACTTTCCTTTTTGTCAGCTGACGCATTTTCCTTCACGTCTGACGTAATTACAAGAGATCTCAATAGTAAGTAAAGCGTGAATACGTCGAAAGGTCTCATTTAATAACTACTTGTATGTAAATAACAAAAGTGTATTGAAGTAACATGAACAATCTTACATTTAAATGAATTGACTACTAATCGTTTGCATGACTGATATACCAAAATATGCCGATATGTACAAATTAAAAATCTGCTGCGGCAACTACACAAACAAACACCAGGATGTGTTGATGACATGCTAAAGATGGTACACTTGGAAAGTCTGGACGCGAGGAAGAAGAACAACTGCCTTTGTCTCATTCACTAAATCAACACCGGTCATGTTGACATCACCATAGATCAATACCTGCAACGGAGTGGCCCCAGAACTCGGGGAGCCCAGCGTTTTCGTCATGCAACGGCAGAGCTTCTAGCTCTTTATCACTCCTTTTTCTCTGCGACTCTCAGACAGTGACGCCCCGCAAGCCTATCAGCCACCTCATACCCAGAGGCTATCAGGGCTAGCCTTCGTGCCTCAACATTTGCCAGTGGATGTTTTTTTTCATTTCATGTTACCTCTACGTACATCATATATTTGTTATACTCACCAGTGGTCCATGTAATAACTTTATTAATGATTTAATATACGTTTTAATATATATTTTTAATATATTAATTGTTTGTTTTAAGAGAGTATACAACGCCTCCCTCCTCCCCAAGCTTCATTTGGATTTTAGCGGCCTTGAAGGGCCCAGTCCAGTATCTGGAAGAAGAAGAACAACAACAAGAAAGTATGTAATTATGGTCAGTAATGTTTCAGACATTGACGTTCTTGTTGGCGCTGAGGTGAAATCTAAGCTCGAGTCTGACACGAACGTTGACGCAGCTATTCAGAACGTTGTGGACGTAGCTGAAGGTGAGTGTGAGTTTATAGCACCCGTTTTTCCCACGCTATATTTCGTACTGAAGTCCGCACCACTCCGTACTTGTTGCTGACTTCACTGAACCTCTATATTTCTATCTTCTGCAAATGTGATCCAGTCTCAGTCATTGGAATGTGTGTTTGGTTCGCTTTATATCTTAGACTTGCTCTTCCGTTTCGTCGTTAAGACCCTGTTCTGTTTCCTGAAGGTTTTAATTGTAATATGTTTTAATTATTATATGCACGGTGAGTTATGCAATGTCATGCTATACAGTCCGTTGCAAAGCTACAAAACAAATCATGAAACTAACGACGAGAAAATGTTAAATGCATGATGAGAATTGTGCGACAGAGGACAATTGTTAAATCGACATGCCATAGAACTGTAGCAGGTGACATTTGGCTAATGAACGATTATCGTATAATTGTAATATTGTGTCATACATCTTGAAAGTACCTTACTTGGAACAGCCGTGTCCGAGTTTGTTGAGTTTATGTGATGATATAATGATGCCAGCCTTAACATAATGTTTTTCTTCAACTAATGCATATGACTTACTGTTATAATGATGATCAGTAAGGACGATAAATAATATTTCTTCGCATATTCATTGCCCCAACACTACATGTTATGATGATGGCCTTTCCCCTTCAGATACTCAGACGGACAAAATGAACCTTCCATTTAGACATGTGTACCTCATCGACTCATATTTATAATGATGAAAATGTTATTAAGGATCGCTACCATACGTCGTAGCCCGTGGTGATATTCATTCAAAATATTATATTTAGTTATGCGCACAGTCGACACACACTAGCATAGTTAACATCACGTGCACATTGTAAGTCATAATGTCTTATTACAGAAGCCCATTAATTTGTACGACTTCGTCAACACTGACCTGCACTAATATAACTTGATAAAAAATTAATCAAAATGCACCTTTTTATAACATATTTATAACAATAAAAAGAAGAAGACGAAGAAGAACATTTATAAAGCGCCATAAATCTGGAAATATCCATTCGGAGGCGCAATATATTGTACGTCACGACACTGGTCGTAAGCAACTATTGAAATACACTGTCCTCTTATAAACTGAACATCAGGGAGTATGTATCATATTTATGGAAATACTCTATTCAATCATTGTAATGTTTCACCTAAATCCTGAGTGAAACTATTCACAAATCATATGTCGTTGTCAAATGTGTCGACAGTGATATTATATGTCTAGTAAAATACTGTGATACGGTTACAATACAATTAGTAATATACTTTACTCACAGTACATTAGCAACAATCATACTGATGTTAAATTGAATCTATCGGAAAGCTTAGCCATTCTACGTCCTTCCTTTGTCCTAGTTATGGCGGACGTGACAGCGGACCTGCTGGCGATCAATGTCAGCCAGACTGAGTTGCGAGAGAAAGGTCGCGAGCTCAAGCGTAAACTACGGGATATCCGTAACGCACTGTTGGCCATTCTGCACAAGAAAGGATGCAGTAAAACGTGCAAGAGAATCAGTCGTTATAGGATGAAAACCGACGTCAACTATCACAAGGTACGCCAGTGGAAATGACATGCTTACGCTATATTTACATAATTGCATTCATTCCTTTGTCATGTAAGAAAACGTATCCAGCTTCGACCATCTAGTGCTGGCTTACGTTCCACAATGTGTATCTTCAACATCTAGTTGCAACGTGATCCCTCTTAGTGTTAGATCAATATAAACTATTACAAAATGCCGTCGTATTTCGGAAACTTACTTTTACAGACTTGCTAAACCGCCATATCTCCTCGACATAACCACCCATCTGTTAACCGTGTGTGCACTGCTTATCGAATTGACTAAATCTGTTTTATTGATGCATTTATTAGCTTGCTTTCCAACAACTTAGCGAAATAGTAGTTAAGATATTAGTATTAGTATTAACATTCAGATGTTTTGTTTGTCGATTTATATTGTATTTCTTTTCATAACAAGTGTTTTAAGTGTGCTAACAATTTATAACATTAATGAATGCCAACGATACAATCGCACTTACCCACATATATACATACATACATACATACATACATACATACATACATACATACATACATACATACATACATACACATACATACATACATACATACATACATACATATATACATACATACATACATACATACATACATACATACATACATACATACATACATACATACATACATACACGCGCACACGCACGCGCACGCGCACGCGCGCACACACACACACAAACACAAACACAAACACACACACACACACACATTCAAATGCACATTCACGTGCGCGCACACACACGCATCTGCTCAAAATGTGCTTGCTTTGACTGGGGTGCGTTTTCGACCTTCGACCTTCGGCTCCAAAACCTCCCCAAACCTGGCAATTAATATTTACCCATGTACACTGTATACATTCTCAGTTAAATTAAATGTGTGTGGTTTTATTGTAGACATCTAAGATACAACATGTACGTTTGTATTTACAGAGGAACCTCAATGTTAAAATCACTCTAAGCACCGGTCATAATGACCTGATTTATTAATTGACCGTATTAGCGGAACTATTTCCCTATGATTCACTTAACATGTGCGGGATAATACTTTGGTGACCTTAAATGCAAAGTGACCCTAATATCGAAGTGACTCTGTGAACTCTTGTTTGAAGTACTTCTCATGTTTGATTGAACCTTTCATATAAACAAAACAATGTCAACAAGGTGTTGACATTGTGGTTGTAATAA
>JAODUO010000182.1:57500-60000 GCA_025642075.2 Ridgeia piscesae
TAGGGGGGTCAATTTTCTATTATAGTATTTTGACCCCCGGGTCACTTTTCTACGCGGGTCAATATACTATCTGACAGCGGCACAGAAAATGTTGTTTCATTTATTTTAACGAAGTGATTTAAATTGTTTGATTGGATTTTATTTATTGTGGTTATATATCTGCTTCGTTGAATGTTTAGGTAATTAGTCTTGTACAGTGCTTGGAACATTTTATTGAAACTTACGCTTTATAAAATAAATATGATTAATTATTGTATTATCGGCCCGTGTTTTCTGCAGTGCCGTCGTCACGTCATTCGTGGCGTATTCTCTGGCGATGTTGCTTGTGTTGGCGTCTTTCCTCGCCGGAGCCCCGTTGGAGAAGCTCGTCTGCCGGCCACTAAGCGATCCCTCGCGGTCCGAGTTCAACATGGTTCGTCGCTTCTACAACCTACGTCGTTATCACATTTATTGTTTTATGCGTCTGTGTTGTGATATCGTTGTCTTGTTTGTCGTTGATTGGTGTTTGTCTGTATCGTTTGTGTTTATATAGATTTGTCGAGAGACACTTTTGCGATTACTTAGCTAACTGACCACCCCCACACACACACACATATATATATATATATATATATATATATATATATATATATATATATATATATATATATATTTATATATATTTTAAAATAAAATTTTTAATGGTGAAAACTTGTTGTTAAGGGAGTTTATCATGCAACTAAAATTATGAAATAAAGATTTAACTTGTTCCGCGCTTTCGACGTTATTGTTGAATAATTTCTAAACCTTAGAACATTTCAAACAATTGTGAGTGTTGAGATATGATATAGCATCAAGTCAAACTGGTTGAATTAGATAACTACATTAAATACGAACACTAATCGCATTGTTTCCTATTTTCAGGTTTATCGCGTGTTTCTTTGTAATAGCCTATTCCACTGTGTCAAAATGTATAGAACACTACAAACGTCGTCATCATTGTCATCATTGTCATCATTATCATTATCATCATCATCATCATCATCATTATCATCGTTATCTTTGTCATCATTATAATCTGCATATCACAAGCGATCTGTTCTAATAACATTTATACAAACCGTTTAGGCAGACTTTTATATTAACTTCCGTTAATAGGTAATTCCAAATTTAGTGATCCCAAGCAATTATTAAGATAATCAAATATGTCTAAGCGGGAAAGAAAGCCTTAGTCCTTTCGAAATCGTAAATTATTTATATATGCGGAATTGCAAATTTCTGCGATATATTTGTCTTATTCACTCTGCCTGCATTTACACAAGCTGTACCGAATATGTCCCATTTTCCTTTTCCGATGTGATATATTTGTACTGCCTATGTTTTTTTCTCCAAAATAAATGTTATACCAAAAAAGTCATAACTAACCCAAACTGAAACTAATGCGACTAAAAAGAGCGTGTCTCTTATTTAGAAAAATATCGTGCGTTGATGAGTTTTCTTCATAAATTAAATTATACCTGTTACAAGCATTAATCTTTTTACAGCTTCTAGCAGAACCCAACGGTCTGTTTGAAGAACACGGCTATTTCCTGGGGAAGTTGCTTTTAGGAAACGCAAGCATCCCTTTGACTGTACATTCTGCGCTAAGGTATAGTCACTTGATCGATGTCGCGCTTACATTTATCCGGGCGTTATGTTTAACCCAGACGATGCCCTTGTGCTCATATAAAGAATAACAGATGGCATCAGTAGATCAGGTTGTGATCAATAACATCCTGTAATAAATAAGTTTTGTTTGTTATCGGAACACGAGCGTTATAATTACAGTACATACTATAATTAGTGGTTTCAAATGTGGGACCAATCATAATGGTGATGTCATGTGACGTATGCAACGAGAGGAAACTGTTTTGCGACATGTTGTTTATGTCCGCAGAAAGCAAGCATCTTATAACGTGTGCACATACACATCACCCGGACACCACATAACACACGGATAAATATAAGCGCGAAAGTCTTCGGTGGCGCTGGGAATAGATTCCACTGGATACGCGCATGCGTAGATAGTTCACCTGGAAATTATTTAACCCCCGAAAATGTATGCATGACATCTGTTTCTGCTATATCAGAGCATCCTCGCAAGCCATGATCGTTGCGCTGCGCTATTGTACCCCTGGCTGATGCTCTCCGCAAATCATAGAAATGAGCGGAGTCGAATTGTAATGTTATAGCAATTTAAGTCGCCAGTCGCTACAGCGTCAGCCGTGGAAACAGCGCAAATACACTCACAGTTTGAAATGTGCTAGGTATAGTGAAACCTGCAGCAACCCCTGAATCTCATTTTAAATATATCTCTCGTCGGATATGTCAGACAATGTCAACAAAGGACATCCATAACTTTCATCAAAGTTATATGTCTCAAAGGAAACCGAGGCCAAGAAGTTGTTGACATATGTTTCGATAGCGAACGCGGACTTCGTGACTACAGTGTAAAACATCGGTGATGGTTGTGACAATGTAT
>JAODUO010000182.1:65000-72500 GCA_025642075.2 Ridgeia piscesae
TTGCAGCAAGGCGCTCAGCAGGTGGTATTGCGTCGCGCATGGGCTGTGTCTTTGTGGATGATTATCGGCGAAAAAGAGTCTAGAAGATATTGAAATTGTTGTGCATCCATCCGGACAAAGTTTGCAATTGCTCTGGGTTTCTCCACTTTAATTTCCTTCAACAAAGCATGAAATGCGCCGGACTGATGGCGATGCGCAATCCGTGGGCGAACTCACCATCTTGTTCGTTAGTTCAGTTTCTCTTTCTTTTCTTCGTCATCAATTTGCTGCATCACTGAGCAAAACTGCATGTTCTTCTTCACTGCTGACCACTGCTGTTACTGTCAGCCATTGCTGTAAACAGGCCCGTGTGCGTCTGTAATGACCTTCACCTTGTGACGTCACTCACGTAGCTCTCCCGATCCGATTGTTTCGCCACGACTATGTGTGTCATGCACTCGTACGAATCTATCGTACGTGAATCATCCCCTTAAAACTCTCCGTATCTCCATTAACTTTATCCCTTGTTCTCAGTTTTTCTACATTTCTCAAGTAAGTAAAATTACTTCGGTCAATATTTTATATTTATGTTATATCTAAAAAACACTGCGTAATACCCCCTTACCTTCCTCGTCTCTGGAAGGTTACACCACATTCATTCACACATGTTTCGTAGGTAAAGTACCTCATTTCAGGAATCGTTTGTTTGAAGGTGAAACACGACATGGGATGTCGAGAAATTTGGGATAGCTGGGAGTCGGCCCGATCATCCCTTTGCCAAGCCTTCGTACGCCCTCTGGTAGGACCCCGGGAATATATCCCAATTCGTTTTTATAAGTTAATTAATAGTTAGTTAATTAGTTAGTTAGTTAGTTAGTTAGTTAGTTAGTTAGTTAGTTAGTTAGTTAGTTAGTTAGTTAGTTAGTTAGTTAGTTAGTTAGTTAGTTATTGCCAAACAAAAATCCTAGAAAATATAAAACTGTGCATTAATATGTATTATGCAATATAACAACCACCCCGAAATCACAAGTTTGATGAAACATTTTTCAAATTGACATTAAACGGGAGCTGTCAGGATGCTCGTCTGATCCAAGCCTCCTGGTAGAGAATTTAGATTTCAACATCTCAAAATGCACTTTCAGAGAAATTCTCACTGTCCTGTGCAAAGTACCACGACTAGAATTATTGACATGTTGTGAAACACTCTAAGTGAAGTAGGTGTCACGTCAATGAACTGTGACAACACACCGTGTTCACTTCGGATTGGTTTCAGAATGGATTCTGGTTCTGTTTGGGTGCATTTCTATTCTTTGTGATTCCTGCGATCGCGTTCAGTCTGAACCTGTCGAAGTACTTCTGCCGCATGCAATGGGAGCAGAAAGTGACGGAGTAAGTGTAGTGTGACGTAGTAAGTGCAGTGTATTTATGTCGCAGCAGTGGGAGCAGAAATTAACGAAATAACTGTAGCGTGACGAAGTTAGTGCAGCATACTTCTGTCGCATGCAGTGGGAGCAGAACGTACGAGGTAAGTGTAGCGTGATGAATTAAGTGCAGTGTACTTATGTCGCATGCAGTGGGAGCAGAAAGTGACGGAGTAAGTGTAGTGTGACGTAGTGAGTGCAGTGTACTTCTGTCGCATGCAGTGGGAGCAGAACGTACGAGGTAAGTGTAGTGTGATGAAGTAAGTGCAGTGTACTTATGTCGCATGCAGTGGGAGGAGACAGTGCGGATTAAGTGTAGCGTGACGCAGCAAGTGCAGTAGTTGTAGCATGATGCAGGAAATGTAGTGTATTCATATCACATACAATGTCGAGGAAAAGTGATGGATTAAGTGTTGTTTACTAGGCTGCATAAATGTGAATCAAGCAAATTTGGATAAATAGAACAAGAATACTTCCAAAACTAAATTTCCCTTCAAAGTGGTGTGAATGGGTCTGACCACACGAGGGTTTAATTCAGGTAGATGTTATTTCATTAATGATAGATTATAGTGAGGAAGTGTACACTTTGTTTCAGTTGAACACTGTTTAATAACACGGTCAATGTGTTAGCTTGTACAGATAAGCAGTTCTTACTAAACAAACTCATCTCCTCTCGTTAACGCCTGATCAAGGTTGTTCTTGTATAATGACACATGCCGCAGTGAGGGTTTTATCATTTGACACAATTGTGTTTACCATTTGACAGAGTGCCGGTATTTGCGATGGTCAGGTCGGTGGAACCTGAACGAGACTAGTGAGTACAATCTCAATTTCTATTTTCGTCGTATCCATCAAAACAATCTTTCTCTTTGCTTGCAGACATTGTGAATGTCTCATAGCCCAATATCGGTGTCGCTCCCTGCTTCAAACAGCCTTTATATGAAGCATTTTTTTTATTCAGCAGCCAAGCCATATTTTGCAACAAAAAATGCTAGAAACTACAAAACTGTGCATTAATATATATTATGCAATATAACAACAACCACGAAATCACGAGTTTGATGAAACATTTTTAAATTGACATTCAACGACTTGCAAAAACTCTGTTTTCGGGAAATGCCGCAAGAGGCAGAATCGTGACGTCAGTCGTGGGAAACATTGCCGGGGTCGCCAACGTTCTTAGCGACTGCGCTGCACGATATTATATCAAAACCACGACTGACATCACTCTAGACAAACCCAAACCTGTCATCCTCACGATTTCCCGTTAAATGGCAGGTCTGAGGTGTTGTTTTATGCCGAGCATTCTTATACGATATTTTAAAATGTTGGCAGTATCATCGTTTAAAAGAGCATCATCCATTTGTTGTTAAGGGGTAGAGTAGATTTTATCCAGGACATGGCTTTTAACCAATGTTCAAACGTAATTATTGTACGTTGAGATTAAACAACGTTTTCTGCCTCTCAGCACCAACTACCGGAAGAAGCGTCACCGGGAGGAGTACTACACCGATCTACAATCGAACGATCTGCCACCAAATGATCTTCCGCTCGACGATCTAACGCCAACTTACATAAATCCTTACTACGAGCCACAGTAAGTCGCGATAGTTATCTCACGTCACATCTTCTTATGCATTCTCTTCTTTGTGCATTTTCTATGAAATATGTTTAGATTCAGTACTTATGCAAAAGATCCGACAATGTTAATGTTGGTTGGGTAATCTGTCTTTCTGTCCGACCGCCGTTTTTGTGTTCTCCCTACTAATCCCTTTTCACAAACACACACACACACACACACACACACACACACACACACACACACACACACACACACACACACACACACACACACACACACACACACACACACACACACACACACACACACACACACACACACACACACACACACACACACACACACATCACACACTATATAACTATATATATATATATATATATATATATATATATATATATATATATATAGTATGTTTGCCAATATTGAGCTGAATTTTAAGAACAAAATCGTTGGTAAATGGTTGCTCTAAGGGTCCTAGGGAGAAAACTAGAAGACTAACGAAGTAAGTCGGTTGTGGAGTAGACACACTGCGTATGTGTGAGTGTGTGTGTGTGTGTGTGTGTTGTGTTGTGTGTGTGTGTGTGTGTGTGTGTGTGTGTGTGTTGTGTGTGTGTGTGTGTGTATATGTGTGTTATAGTGTGTGTGTGTGTGTGTGTGTGTGTGTGTGTGTGTGTGTGTGTGTGTGTGTGTGTGTGTGTGTGTGTGTGTGTGTGTGTGTGTGTGTGTGTGTGTGTGTGTGTGTGTGTGTGTGTGTGTGTGTGTGTGTGTGTGTGTCTTGTGTGTGTGATGAGTGTGTGTATGTGTGTGTAGTGTGTGTGTGTGTGTGTTGTGTATGTGTATGAGTGTGTGTGTGTGTGTGTGTGTGTGTGTGTGTGTGTTTGTGTGTGTGTGTGTGTGTGCGTGCGTGCGTGCGTGTATGTATATGTGTGCGTGAGTGTGTGCGTGCGTGCGTATGTGTGCGTGCTTGCGTGCGTATGTGTGCGTGCGTGCGTGCGTGCGTGGTGCGTGCGTGCGTGTGTGTGTGGTAAACTGCAACGACTTTAACTTTTTCTAAGCACTACATTTTAAGTGTTTGGTCAAATACTGACCAGTTTTCTTACTGAAGCGTACTACATTTCCTATAGCGCTGTAATCTAATATCTCGAAGATAACGAGGACAAACAAACTGGTGTGTAAGAGTAATTGCGCGTGTTATTTATTATCAACACTATGTTCATGACGAGGGAATAAACCCCTTCACTCAGCTACGAAGGCAACTTTAAATGTATTCCGAGGTTGTGGCCGCGTAACTTTAATTAGCATATTCTCTCAATGCAGATTCGATGACTACGAATATGAATATGAACCCGTACGCTACCACAGACGAAGAAAGCATTGACGTGACGAACTGATGCAGGACGACAAATGTGTGGGTAAACAGGCGAGCGTGGTAATCGCGAAGATAGAACAAGATAGATCGAGCGATTCCCATTAGCTGCCGTGTCGATTGTAGACAATTTTGTTCAACCCTCGTTGCCTTCGTCTTTCAGAAGATACGCCACACAGATCGAGAGACCAATAAGGTTCTCTCGCGTCACTTTGTCTCCTACACCGTGACATGTAAACGAGCCATCACATTGAAGCATGCTGTGGTCTGTCTGTGTGCGTGTGACGGGGTCTTGCTTTTTCTATTGAGTTTGAACTGGCGATTAGATAGACGTTGTACTTCTCCTTTTTTAATCAAACTGTTTAATGTTTCGGCATAAAACGCTCTGAAGAGTCGTGAGGATGGGATAATGTGCTATGTAAACATTTAGCTTCACTTTTTTTACTTTACTTGTCTAATCATCTTGCTTTCAATCCAATATCTGTATATTATTATGCAGTTATACTTGTTGACGCATATAATGTGAACACTTCGTTTAGTGGCTAGTTTAGTAAAATATATTTTGTATCAAAACATGGTGTGTTTTGGTTTGGACAAATAAAACTGTCAAATGTATCACAATGCCATCTACAGTTTAGTTTTCCTTTTTAAATTATACACCATACTGCTTAAGTATATAGCCGTGTCAGAGGGCAACCCCGTCGCAGTGTAATGTATTATTATTACTTCGTTTCTTAGATATGCTTAATTAAGCGTAATATAAATACCATATGTTAAATACTTACTGATGCTGTTGTTGTGTGTCAGTATAACAACGAAAGACAAAAGCAATTCCGTTATCACTTAAATTGGTGGATTACAGTCAGTGAAATTAAATTATAACATTGCTTTATTAATTTGCTGAATTAAATACATTAACAGTAGCTTGTTTTTTGTTACATATAATTCAGCGGAAATCTGCCTGGTGGAACCGATAAATCACGAACATGTTTTAATTGTCGTGAATTTGAAGACAGAACATAATTCTAAAACACAAATGCATAGAACAAATGTTTGTGATATTAATAGGACTGATGAATAGTTATATGCATTACTATAGTGGTTACGTTTAAACAGAAATATCGCTCTAACAACAGGACTAATAACAATGCGAATGATAATAGTATAACTTGTATAGCACTTGGGTTTAATCAACAAAGCTGATTAAACCCAAAATGTATAAACAACATACCCATTAATGGGGATTCAGGGTTGGAGCTTCGGACTCTTGACTAAGAGAACCCGGGTTGGAATCCTGTGCTGCAATGTGAAACCGTAGGCAATATTTTCACACTACATTGATCCAGTTCACTCAGCTGTACGGATGAATGCCTGGCTACAGATACTGGTGGATATTTGTACGAGCAGCATTCGCCCATTAATTGTAGCGTAGCTGGGTGCTTCCCAATGAAGTAGTGGTGGTGTTTGATTGAATAAGTCTGCCAGGAAATAAAGTGTAAAGCGCTTTCAGTACTCCTGAAGATTGGATGCTGCGCTATATAAAAACTAGGTTTTAGTAATATCTTTGTCGCTGTTATTCTATCAAAAAAATGCCATTACCGTTGGCACCTTATCATTCGCCATTTTTGTCATTGTCAACGTACCCATTGTCTCACAGGCCGTTGTCAACACATCCATTGCCACCCTGAACATTGCCACCGTAGCAGCCCTCACAGGTGCAGAAACCTTTATTGCTATTGCCACCATTGCGTTTGATGCCGTTCTCATTTGCTTCTTGATATTGCCTGCTGACTGCACGATTCATTTCTCTCGACCGTACTTTTAAATGGTTGAAGTAATATCAGCATAGTTTTCGTTCATTGTGGTCGCATTCATTTAATGAATTGACTATGAAGAGGTCGATCTATAATTAATAATCAAGACATAAGTCTAGCTTTGTTGTCCATGTTCAGCCTGTATCACATTGCCAATAGTTCAGTTAGGTTGTTTCTTCCGAATAGCGATCACAAATGCCAGCCAGACCACACCAATGAATCGCGGTGAATCGATGTAATTGTTCTCGAAAATGTTCACTAACTTGGAATAATAAGCTATAACTTATTTACTTTGAAACACATTTGATGTCAACTTTGCTCACTTCAGTATTTATATGAGCATTATTGACGTTTTGCGGGGTATAATTTATGGAGTTCAACAGATTCACAGACACATCGTTAATGGCTTGAACGCGCCATCAGAAAAATACTACTTCGTTGGCAAATTCTTTATTTCATTATACTCTGAATTCCAATTTGGCTTTTACACCAATCGTGACATACATGAAAGCTTCTATAGTGTTATCGACGTATAGTAATGTTGATAATATACATATATAAATATTGAACTTTAATTAGATGTTGACACGATAGACCGAAACGAATAAGTTGAATGCGTAATTAAACAGCACCACAAGTGTGATCGCTATATCATTGTCGTTGGTAAATTGGTGTGACTGTTGACACGCCACGTTCACGGTAGCAGGGCAGTGATTGCGTTGAATATGGGCGTCATACAGTTGTCCCACGCCTGTAAGTCCAAATTATCGACCAACTGGGGAATATTGCGATCGATGAATTTTCGTAGCGCCTGCAAACAAAATATACAAACGTAAACGAAATATGGCGATGTCTTCCACATAGCGCATCATAAACTATCAGTCGAGAATGCACAATTGTGTCGCAATTGGCAGATCCATATATGTGGATTTTTGTTTGTTTTCACAGCAAACATGTTACGACAGTATTGTATTTGGAACCTGTGTTAATGTTTTCTCCTAGAAGGCTATCACTGCTGTACTACACTTTCAGCAATTGTAACAAAATATCCCATATGCGTGCAGGCGTGCATGCGCGCGAACGCGCATCGTAGTATAGTCTATATATATATATATATATATATATATATATATATATATATATATATATATATATATATATATTTACTGCGTGTATATTACTATTGTGAAGACTCGGACAAGGCCATCAGACAAAATCCCTTCAGACACCAGCCATTCTCTGCCTTGGGCAAAACCCCTCCTTATAGATGCTATACTCAAACTAATTATACTTAACTCGATCCGGGGTATTTGTCCACGCAACATGTACCTACAT
>JAODUO010000182.1:77500-80000 GCA_025642075.2 Ridgeia piscesae
TTACTGAGAGAAGGATCTTGATTTGGTTTTCGTAGTGAGGCTCGTTGGAATCAAAATTTATGCTTAGAAGTGAAACATGTCCACCATTTTCTACCAGAAATCCACCAGCAATCTACGAGTGATCATATTTCACAATCAGCACTTTTCTTTAGTAGAACCATTTCTGGAACTTAAAAAATCGGCAAACAACCTTTTGGTAACATCAATATATTAACCGTATACCAATAACGCGTATTGTCATTGAAACAATGAAATGTTGTCTTTTCGTTGTTATTCAAGCAGAACAACCTATTCTATGGAAAATGTCCTATCCAATGTTGGAGGTTTCAAACGGTCAACTAAGAGGAAGTAATTTGAGAGCGAAGTCTCGAGCTGAACGTTTGCGAACCCATCGGGATGGTTCGTAGATGTAGATGTTACAAACAATATATCGAATGGTGGAAAATGTTGAGGGCTAAATATACAAAAATATTAATAAGACTATACGATCAGGATCACCAGGATCAATTATAAATTAAGTAGTCCTAGTTATACTACAAAACTTGTTATATATTGAGCTGGCCTGCTAGATCACGCGCACAATTTAGCTCAGCTCGATACAAAACTAACAGAGATGTGGATCCATCGACACGTCGACACGTCGACACGTCGACACGCCGACACGCCGACACGCCGACACGCCGACACGCCGACACGCCGACACGCCGACACGCCGACACGCCGACACGCCGACACGCCGAAACGCCGACACGCCGACACGCCGACACGCCGACACGCCGACACGCCGACACGCCGACACGCCGACACGCCGACACGCCGACGCCGACACGCCGACACGCCGACACGCCGACACGCCGACACGCCGACACGCCGACACGCCGACACGCCGACACGCCGACACGCCGACACGCCGACACGCCGACACGCCGACACGCCGACACGCCGACACGCCGACACGCCGACACGCCGACACGCCGACACGCCGACACGCCGACACGCCGACACGCCGACACGCCGACACGCCGACACGCCGACACGCCGACACGCCGACACGCCGACACGCCGACACGCCGACACGCCGACACGCCGACACGCCGACACGCCGACACGCCGACACGCCGACACGCCGACACGCCGACACGCCGACACGCCGACACGCCGACACGCCGACACGCCGACACGCCGACACGCCGACACGCCGACACGCCGACACGCCGACACGCCGACACGCCGACACGCCGACACGCCGACACGCCGACACGCCGACACGCCGACACGCCGACACGCCGACACGCCGACACGCCGACACGCCGACACGCCGACACGCCGACACGCCGACACGCCGACACGCCGACACGCCGACACGCCGACACGCCGACACGCCGACACGCCGACACGCCGACACGCCGACACGCCGACACACCAAACAACAAAACAACCAACAAACCAACAAACCAACAAACCAACAAACCAACAAACCAACAAACCAACAAACCAACAAACCAACAAACCAACAAACCAACAAACCAACAAACCAACAAAACAACCAAACAACCAACAAACCAACCAGCAACCAGCAAACCAGCAAACCAGCAAACCAGCAAACCAGCAAACCAGCAAACCAGCAAACCAGCAAACCAGCAAACCAGCAAACCAGCAAACCAGCAAACCAGCAAACCAGCAAACCAGCAAACCAGCAAACCAGCATACCAGCAAACCAGCAAACCAGCAAACCAGCAAACCAGCAAACCAGCAAACCAGCAAACCAGCAAACCAGCAAACCAGCAAACCAGCAAACCAGCAAACCAGCAAACCAGCAAACCAGCAAACCAGCAAACCAGCAAACCAGCAAACCAGCAAACCAGCAAACCAGCAAACCAGCAAACCAGCAAACCAGCATACCAGCAAACCAGCAAACCAGCAAACCAGCAAACCAGCAAACCAGCAAACCAGCAAACCAGCAAACCAGCAAACCAGCAAACCAGCAAACCAGCAAACCAGCAAACCAGCAAACCAGCAAACCAGCAAACCAGCAAACCAGCAAACCAGCAAACCAGCAAACCAGCAAACCAGCAAACCAGCATACCAGCAAACCAGCAAACCAGCAAACCAGCAAACCAGCAAACCAGCAAACCAGCCAACCAGCCAACCAGCAAACCAGCAAACCAGCAAACCAGCAAACCAACAAACAGAGAAACGCTGGTTTATACTATAGGTGAAAAACAAACACATCCTGTAGATTTACTCACCAGAGAACGGGCTCGACGTGGAGGTGCTGCGCCTTCTCTGTCTTACTAGTGCATTAGAGGCACTGCTCCTGGGGGTTTTATTCGTTCTCGTGCCTCGACAACGTGCCGACATGCACATGCGCCGTCGACACTTCCACCGCAATGACCCTCGCTTATGATAAGATTGCTATCACTCGCAATGTCGCAACGTTCGCTGATACGAGCAGAATACACGTTACTGCCTATCTGCCTGCCTCGCTCTATAATTATGA
>JAODUO010000182.1:85000-117500 GCA_025642075.2 Ridgeia piscesae
AGCCTCTGAAGGGATGAGAAGCCTCTGAAGGGATGAGAAGCCTCTGAAGGGATGAGAAGCCTCTGCCGAGTTCATGTCGGTGCCCCGCCAATAATTGATATATGTTTTGCTAGGAATGGATTAATGTGACAAACAACATTGTTTGTTGATGGCGACACGAAGACAAATGTCATGTTTATTGGAATTGGAACTTTGTGCTATTCGCTCATTTTCCACACGACCGTTTCCCACGCTCTCCGCCAATCGATTTATTGATGATCCCGGCGTGGTACTGTTCCCAGGTTACGTTGCAGTGCCCGTGTATTCATCAATCGTGGTTGTGTTAGACACAGGGAGACAAATTAAAGAAGTAATGTCGATGCATGAAATGCAGATAGGAGGTTATTGTATTTATTTTCCACCAGAAGGCCTAATACGATGTGACACGTACTTTGCCAAAGTAGCATAAGGACATGTACAACCTGTGTTCAATGTTGATTTCATGTATTCATATGTTTTCTTTTCTTTTCTTTTGGACTAAAAGTTGATACGAAAGCACAGTCTTAAAATTCCAGCATATTTGTTAACGTGATATAGTTATATGAAAATACCCTACATATTGTTTCTTCGGCGGCCGTTACGTCATTCGGAGTAATTGCGTTTTGTGTCAGTTGAATATTTCTGGCGTTACTAAACATCCTATAATCTATTGACAGGGTTTCTTGATCCATATAATTTAGTAAATTTCATCTCAACGAAAACAATTCTTTTTCCCATATATTTCGACTGCATCGAACAGCCTTCTCAGCGGACTGCTTTTCACGGTGACGTAACATGCCTTACATCATGTGACACAAGCTGGACCATGACCGGCGGGAGTTTCTTGCCGATGTCTGTGTTTACTAACGGCTTCCACCTGTATATTAATTGCCTTTTTGGTCTTTCTCATACGCCAGTTCTACCCGAGGTCTAGGATTTTCACATCACTCATTGAACACCGGTGGTCTGTGTTTAACGTGTGTTCGCAACGCTGATAGGTGATGAAGACACGGTGGCTGCGTGTGCCTTCTGTGTAGTGGTGGTTGCCGTCAGGGCAGTGAGTCTCATACACCACCCCACACTTTGTAGCCATGTCTGCTTTGTCTATAGTGTGCACCAACAGGGACCCCAAGATGTTGATAGGTCTGTGGTATACGTGTATGTCATAGGAATTGAAAATCATTACCAACTGTTCTGACTGCTTATTAATGTAGGAAACACACGCGGCATGTTATTAGTATACCTATGTGTAGTCAATATGTGGTCTCGCTAATGCCAATGAGTGTGAATTATGTTGTACGTTTGAATCATGTCGTACGTTTGTGTTCATGCCGTTTGTGTTCGGCCTATTTCTGCAGTCCTACTGGCTACTGTTTGTGTCATACCATGATTGGGTAACGTTTTATAAATTTGCGCATCGGTAAATTGAAATATATATTAACTGGTTGCCCAAGATTCGACACCGCAGCACAGGGTTCAAACCCCGGTTCTCTTAGTCGATGGTATGAAGCTCTAACCACAGCGCTGCGACCATACGACTACTTGGCAGATCATAAGTCATTAGTACTGTTAGTACTGCAGCAACATGGAGTAAATGGCCCGCCTTTTGCAAAATGGAAGTGGAAAACCTTCTGGGCCACATGAGCCACATGTAGTGTATGTAACATGAACACATGCCCACATTACCATTGCTGATCAATACCACAGTGTGATCCAGCATTCACGCCATACCCCAAAGTCCACAGGAAAGCGGAAACTAAGACAAGGAAGGTGGTTCATGGTGACACCCTTGCTGGGCCATTCATCAATCACAACTTGAAGCCCGTAGACTCGTTACACCCAAGAACAATTATTACTCAGTATCATCCATACAGAGGTCATGTGTAATAAGTGCGATACACGGATGTATGTTGCATGCTCTGGAGCTGGTTAAAGGGTGAGGGTATTCAATATGTGGCTTATATTACCGAACTTTACATATATACATGCATGAATAATAATGATACATACATAATACATACATCAACAAATACATACATACATACATACATACATACATACATACATACATACATACATACATACATACATACATACATACATACATACATACATACATACATACATACATACATACATACATACATACATACATACATACATACATACATACATAAATACATACATACATACATACATAAAAATACATACATACATACATACATACATACATACATATACATACATACATACATACATACATACATACATACATACATACATACATACATAATTACAACATACATACATACATACATACAAACCAACATACATACATACATACATACAACAACAAATGCAGATACGCTCACGCAAGACAGCATACATACATACACATACAACACACATACGCACAGCACATCACAGCACACACATACACCACACGCACACGCACAGCACACGCACACGCACACGCACACGCACACGCACACGCACACGCACACGCACACGCACACGCACACGCACACGCACACGCACACGCACACGCACACGCAACGACACGCACACGCACACGCACACGCACCACACACGCACACGCACACGCACACGCACACGCACACGCACACGCACACGCACACGCACACGCACACGCACACGCACACGCACACGCACACGCACACGCACACGCACACGCACACGCACACGCACACGCACACGCACACGCACACGCACACGCACAGCACACGCACACGCACACGCACACGCACACGCACACGCACACGCACACACGCACACGCACACGCACACGCACACGCACACGCACACGCACACGCACACGCACACGCACACGCACACGCACACGCACACGCACACGCACACGCACACGCACCGCACACGCACACGCACACGCACCGCACACGCACTCGCACACGCACACGCACACGCACACGCACACGCACACGCACACGCACGCACACCGCACACGCACACGCACACGCACACGCACACGCACACGACACGCACACGCACACGCACACGCACACGCACACGCACACGCACACGCACACGCACACGCACACGCACACGCACACGCACACGCACACGCACACGCACACGCACACGCACACGCACACGCACACGCACACGCACACGCACACGCACACGCACACGCACACGCACACGCACACGCACCGCACACGCACACGCCCCGCACACGCACACGCACACGCACACGCACACGCACACGCACACGCACACGCACACGCACACGCACACGCACACGCACACGCACACGCACACGCACACGCACACGCACACGCACACGCACACGCACACGCACACGCACACGCACACGCACACGCACACGCACACGCACACGCACACGCACACGCACACGCACACGCACACGCACACGCACACGCACACATACATATCTTATTTGCACACGTCTATGCCTGACTTCTGTATCACGATAATTAAAAGTCTTTCGTGCTACAGTGTAAGGCGGGTAGAATACGTTTACACATACGACAATATGCAGGCAAAGAAAAAATGTACTGCGTTTTTAATATAGATTAACGATTCGCAAACCCTGGCCCAAACTTGGCCCGCATTCCACATTTCTTTATATGGGTACTAAAATGTATAGTGCGCATAATTATTTGCTGCTGTGTTTAATGCATCAGAAACAAAAACAGACCAGTCTCATCTTAGAAATGATAAGCGATAGACATATGAACTAGTCTGTACATGTGTGTCATTCTAATAACTCTTTCACATTTTTAGTTTCTACAGACTGTACAGACTAACAAATAAAAATTATTTATGTTATAACTGATGCTGCTGAAATAGCTTAAATTTCTACCAGTATTATTAATACGGTTTACGTCGTGTTATTGGCGTATTTATTTGGTTTTAATGTATATCCATTTTATTTAAATTTTCGTCAATTTACCGTTCGCAGCAACATTGAGAGAATATTTTTTCTGGATACACGGCGCATAATAAATGCGGTTATAATAAGAGTTTAGGTTGATTTACTCAATATTTAAATATAAATTTACATACATTAAATATAAATGCAGAATAATTTATATAATTATCATTTTATTCTTTATATTACCAGGTATAAGGATGACACAAAAAGAAGAAGATCGGGAGATGTTGGCACGTGACACTTTATTTACTTACTTACCTTTGCCTGTCATTGCTCCCGGGGCATAGGCCGCTAACAACAGCTTTCCAACGTCCCCTGTTTTGTGCGTCAAACACGGCGTTTCAGTGTGGTTAATTGACATCAACAGTCGATAACAATCGCGTTGCCGTTGAGCCTGGTTTATCACACGTCCCTGTGCTGGGTCCACCTTTCTGCTAGATGTCTGTAGTATAGGAGAAGGCGTCAACTCAAATTTCAGACTTTTTGCCGACTATTGTACTCTGTGTCTGACGTGAACTTTGAATACGCGAGCGCGTCATGGGACCCGAGCACCAAAAATAGTTAAGGAAGCTATAACAAGGAGCCGCAAGAACTGTAATGGGTAATAACACCCAGGATAGTAGTGTAACAATGTTCTGAAAACTGTCAAGCGGGAGTCCCTATATAGAATGGTAACCGGACAGAATCCCCTTAGTCAAAATCCCCCCGGACAGACTCCACTCCGAACAAAATCCCCTTCATTGTCTTAGGTGTTTGGGTTAAGTGTTGGGGTTAGAGACATGTGTTGGGGTTAGCGTTAAGTGTTGGGGTTATGTTTAGGTGTTCGTGTCAGGGTTAGGTGTTGGGGTTAGAGGTATGTGTTGGGGTTATAGCGTTAAGTTTTGGGGTTATGTTAGGTGTTCGGGTCAGGGTTAGGTGTGGGGGTTAGGGTTTTGTCTGAGGGATTCAATGTTTTTTCACAATACGTTGTCCGAATTGAAACGGTAATCAGGGGATGTTGTCTGGAGGGGATTTTGTCTGGAGGGGATTTTGTCCGAGGAGATTTTGTCCGGAGGGGATTTTGTCCGGAGGGGATTGTGTCCTGGATTCATCCAGAACACCGCAGAGAAGCCAGCCACCTAGCATTTTTCTATTAACCCTACACACAGATATAGCCCTTCATTTGTGGAGTCACTTAGTTCATTCAACTAATGACAAATGATCCCACCACATATTACTGAAATAGAAAACCTCATCGTTTTTCAAGCCGCAAACATGAACGTCCTTTTCATGACACCCAATCACCTAAATTGCCTGTAAAACAAACAAACAAACACACTACAAAACGCATGCGCACAAGAAGCACCACAAACTCCTGCGTTAGCCCAAGTTGGGGCTGTTTGGAGGAAACTACCTAAAACGTAAGGCCTAAGAAATGAGATACCGATTCAGTCACGCGCGGGGCAGCCTGCTCGCCACGCCATCTGGCGAATAGAGGAAGAACAGTTACTTGTGGAGTTTACAGTGTTTGCAAGCAATCGGTTCAGCGTCGCTCGGTTAGGTAAGCACATTCTCTCTCCATTTTGCGTTCAGATTATAGAAGAATTAAAGTAAGCATCATGACCCAATAGCGTTTACACTTTTCGATTCTGGGCGATACTGGGCATGTGCGATAAATGTAAATTCATCAATGTGCGGCGAAACGCAAAGCATTTATGGTATACAAACCACGGGATGTTCGTTAGGACGTATATAACCTTTCAGCGAAGTTATGTGTTGCAAATTAACATGACGTCATGAGGCAAACAAGTTTGGAGGCATGTTTTGATAGCAAGCGCAAAACATGTGACTGCTGTGCGCCATAATCGGTGACAGTGATTTAAACAAATGTAATATTTTAAAGTAAAAGCCGTATCAAATTAGTGTCCCGTTTTTACTGCTTAAAATAAAACATTAGTATATGAGCGACGAATTGTGACACATTGTACCGGGGCCGCCCGTTGTAATGCCAATATTTTATGTTGCGGTGTCGCGCTTACATTTTTTTCGGGCGTTAAAAACGTACCGGTTGACGTTTCTGCGCATGCGCAATAAATGTAAAATCACCAATGTCCAGCGAAACAACTCAATAAAATATTACGGTTTTTTAAAATCACTGTCACGGATTATGACGCACTACTGTCACGTGATTTAGGCTTGCTATCAAAATATGCCTCAAAACTTGTTTGCCTCGTATTAATTTGCGACAAATAATTTTGCTGAGAGGTTATATACATCCTAACGAACAACCCGTAATATTTATACCATACATGCTTTGTCTTTTCGCTGCATATTGATGATTTTACATATATCGCGCATGCGCAGAAACGTCAACCGGAACGTTTTTAACGCCCGGAAAAATGTCAGCGCTACAACGGGTGGCTGTTCCAAAAAAGCAGCTTAATCTGCATAGGTTTCCCATAGATGACAGTAAAAGACGTGCTCTATGGAATAGTTTCGTTCGTGTAAAATGAGCTAACTGGGCCGGGCCATCATGCACTCGACGCTAGCTATGTCAGAGTGATGTTCCTGTCATTTTGTGGAGATTGATTTCGACCGCTCCCTGCAACATCGTCTGGGTTTTTACAAATACAGCTTGCTGAATGATGATGCAGTGGCAACCTGCATGACACCGCTCCCACAGCCACAGCCACAGCCACAGCCACAGCCACAGCCACAGCCACAGCCACAGCCACAGCCACAGCCACAGCCACAGGGGTTGGAACATCTTTTTTCAAGCGGCAAATTTTCAGTGGTTTGTTTTGGTATTTACCTAAGCAAATCTGTTCGGTGGACCTACGTGATTGATGTTGGTCACATTTTCTGTGTTTTTATCCTGCAAGTATATTTGTCAGTTGATATTTCATGTTCGCCTTTGATACATTTGTTGTAACCATTGGAATTTAGTTTATGTGTTTTTTTCTTCAAAAATATGATACTACAATCAGGAGGATGTCTTACAAAGTAATTATTTACGTTAGTACTTTTGACATCCAAGGCTACAGGAAGACATCCTTAATGTTGAATGTAGCACTACACTTGAACTTCCATTGTAAACTCTTCTACTTTACTAAGGACAGGCTCAGTTTCCCGACAGCACAAACATTCATCTGTGTCCAGTGGCTGGCACCCGCTCACAGCTACCTATAAAATATATATTTCAGTCCAGCTAACTCGGTGAGCTTTACAATAAAAGAGGAGGTGATGCAGCCACACTACTCATTAACAACCGGCATCTCATTGGAAATATAAAACATACTGTAGTATGATGTAAATAAATGGCATCATTTAGCAATATAACTCTACTAAAAAACAATGATATCAAGCTTTATTACAAAAGACAATATCTTAATCAAATTTAAACAGCTTACACTGAACTAAATCTAAGAATAATAACATATTTCCGCGGCTATAAACCGTGGCCGTAACTGTCAGTACAGTCATTTCGCCGTACGCTAAAAGAAACGCAGCGAAATTTCGCGCTAGTTGCCAATGTTTACAATCGTCAAAACAAAGACACCGTGACTCAAGCCGGGCGCACACGAGCGGATCGGCCGCGCGGCGCCAGCTAATGATGCCAGCGGACAAGTTATCATCGTTGCCCGCACACGAGTCGACCAAACTGATCTGCCAACTCAGCCCTCATTACGTCTCGCAGCGTCTTTCCTGAAAAGATGACGTCTACTGCCATATATTAATATACCCGGCAATTATAGCAGGGATCGGGAAAACTTGTGCAGAAATCGATATTAAAATGGTAGCCTAATACGACCAGCCCGCCAGTCGCAAATGGTGCGAGAATGTATAATTCATGGTGCGTTAATTTATAAGTCAAAATCCTGACCTACTGGGACAAATCTGACTTCAGATTTGGAATCAGCATATTGGATTTAATCTTAAAAACTACTTCTATCCCACTAGCAAAAATGTAATGTTGCAAAATATATGAAATAGATAAACTTAGAGCAAGAAATAAAAAATGAAATCCACCAAACCGACTAAGGCCTACGTGAACAACGTGCTTTATTACATTATCGGTTAAAAGTTGTTATTTAATCAGGCATGAGCGCTTTATCACATTATCAGTCAACAATTATTACATTATTATTAGCAAATTTATTTCATTATTGAGTGATTTTTATTACATTATGGGGTGTTTGTATTACACTGTGTCTATGAGGCACTTTTTAAATTACCCGGCGATTATTTCGTATCGGTATAACAAACGTCAGCAATCTTTTACTTTCTGATCTAACCATGAAAAACGAACTCCTACAGCTGCCAAAAGTCTCCTCACATATATTGTGTACATACATACACACTAGATCACAAAATAAAATCATATAATTTCATGTAAAGAATAAAATTATCAAATCAAACTCGCGCAAAACTCGACAGCGCGGTTCCGCGTAGCTCAACGATTACCATAAAGTTAGTAAGTAATTTATCGCGGTGTCGCTTTCAAAAATTTCCAATTTTATTGTAAACCCAAAAGGAACCCTAAATTAACTTTAACTAACCCTAAACTTACCCGAAAACCCTAAATCTCAACCGAACACTGCTAACAAAACACGCCTCGACACAATACCGATGTTACGATAATCATAGACATAGGCGTGTAGTATAGAGCTATGCTTAGTCGCCGCCGATGTTGTCGAGTTGCCGGCGAATTTTGCGTTAGTTTCTTTTGTGAATTTTATTTGTTTCAGTAATTGTAAGTTATTTTATACAGACAGGAAATCTTCTCAGATCGCTTCAAGTTTGTCTTCAGAAATAATTGTCTCCTTCACATGAATACGTTTGTCCCTGCCGCGATCGTTGCTGCACATGATCACATTACGTGATATCATTGGCTGGATAACTTTCGTAGCTGCGCCCATAGCTCATGTTACCCGCACACGGGAAAATCCGGCTGCCGCGATGCTGATAATAACAAACACGTTGGATAAACTTTCCCCCGCCACACGAGAAGATCGGCCGCCAATACGAGTCATTAGCTGGCGCCGCGCGGCCGATCCGCTCGTGTGCGCCCAACTTTGATGGGATGTGCTGCGGATGTGCTGCGGCAGCACCGCGACTGTGATCCATCCTATGCGTCACAGGTCAAAGTGTACCCGAAGATATTTCGAGCATCTTGCGAACAGCGTACTACTTTTACTAGTAATTTAGCAAAAAGGTCGGGAGATTGGGCATTTACTTTAATGTATTGAACGAAATGTTAAGCAACTTTTCCCTATAATCACCACAGGAGAGTTAACGAACAAGTATTTATATCATCAATGCTTTGCGGTTCACTACATAGTGATGATTTTACATTTACCGAAAACGTAAGTGCGACAACGCCATTTTACGTGCAGCTGTGTCTGACTGATAAGCCGTGTCATTTTTATCTCTGATGCATCAGAAACAAATATTGGCAATGATTAACGACATGAATATGAACCAGACAAATAGCGGGACTATAATACATCGAAAGCGAGCCGCAAGAATATATTGATGGGTGATCATAAAATAATGCTAATTTACATATAAACAAAACAAAAAGGTTTGCATGTGCGTTATTCCAATAACCATTTCACATATCTAGTATAAACAAAACTGCATTAATAGTTGTACTAAAGAGTAAGTTGTTATGTTTGCTTCGTATTCAGTGCGTGAAACACCGCATTGAAAACACTGGCTGATGTCTGCCAAAGCTAAAATCACAGTCGTTTAAGGACGGCGATATAACTCCCTATTACAGCGTTATAACGCACTGATACGGCGCTATAACGCCCTACTACAACCGCATAACACACTAATATGGCGTCATAACGCCATATTAGGGCATTATAACGCCCCCTTTTATAGCATAATGATTAACTCCCTAATTAATTTACGACGTTAATTCGCTGTAGTAGGGCGTTAATTCGACGTAATAATGCACTATTTTAGGGCGTTATAACGCTATATAGTAGGGCGTTATAACGCCGTAATATGGTATTATAACACTGTAATGAGGCGTGAAGCCACCGCAATTTGATATTATAATGGCATAATTAAAAGTGTTATAATGCTATGAACTAACGGTCTAATTCGGTGTTATGACGCATTATTTGGGCGTTATAATGTTGTACTATAAAGTAGTGATTTTGCTCGGCAGAAATCAGCCACCGTACAATGCAGTAACATAACCCCAACAATATAATCGATACTTAACTGTAGCTTATTCTTTGCAAACTGGTTAAAACTGTCATGTGTCTTACGTTAATACAAACCACGACGCATTGTGGCTAGCGCGCAGAGTACGAGCTTCGTTGGTCGCGATTCTTCTGCAGCGGTCTGTGGCGTTGAATTGGAGTGAAATAGTTTTTCAACGGATATCACGGTTGGTTAAAGATTGGGCAAGACAATCATACACTCAACCCAATACATTCCAGACGACGAGCTAGTCGGCTTAAACGGCGTTATATGTCATGTCTAAACTTTCCTTCGTTATGCTGTTTTCCAGTATTCCACGATTGTACCTCTGGAAGAATGCTACGTACTGTCAAATATACCCTATTCTTGTATTGTAGTGGACGACAACACGTTGAGGAAGTAACTTACAGTTAATAAATGTTCATTCAATCAAATGAAGCCAGGAATGAACGTATAATATATAAATATCAATGTGAGTATGTTTGTATTACTCTCTGTATTTTGTTACCGGTACATTGCTGTATGTGTTGGCTGTTGCGAACGTAGGTATAATATAACATCATCGAAACACTACGGGAATCGAGAAACCGAGTTGTGTGTAGAAGTGAGTTTTTAAAACGGGTAAAATGGATATCAGATGGTTAGATGCGGAGCCTGTATAATCAAAATAAAAAGTGACATAAATTAACGTATGAGCTGGAGTAACTAGTGATCAGGTAAACACTATTAGTTAATGAAGATATATGTATGAACAGCATGCTCATATGCTGCCACCTAACGGATTAATATAAAATAAATATGAGGCAATGTCGTGACAATGATAGGTTTTTTGTTTCTTGAAAAGCTGCGTTACCAAGGTGTTTCAGTTGTTAACGCCACTCCGCTAGCACTAATATTTTCAAGCATGGACAGGAATTTATGGCCGATTTTAAATGGCGAGATGTATGGATGCGCGCATGTTTTAAATATGTAATATAATAATGCAAGGATATTTACCGTATAGCAGCGTAATTTATTACAAAATACTTGCGCCAAAACGTGAACTCTTTAACGAACGTGAAAGCCAATACGGAGAAACCCATGAATGCAACAAAAACAACAAGGCAGGATTGAAGAGATATAACGCAGATCTAGTGGTGGAATATTGTACTTTAATTTATGATAGAGTTTCTTAACTGAACAACAACATTCCATCAGAATAAACGTACTCACGTTAAAAATGGATGTTTCAATTCATAATTACATATGAAAATGGAACTCCAAAGACTGGTAGAAACAGCATGAGGGACGTTCACATTGAACGCTAAACAACTACTCAACGCGAATCATTCGATGCAACTGCTCAGATACAACCGACAGTTGGCTATTCCTTATTTGAAACTCATCCTCGATCATACATTGCCTCTACCAATAGTATCTTAGCTCGATGGTGCGAGTGCTTTCAGAAACAACACGACTTGCTATTGGCCCCTCACGGAAGACGGGCCGTGATTGCTCTAACTACGGGAGTCATGCAGTCTGTCCATGCGTCGATATTGAACTTGTCGACAACCATGGGAAACGCTCGTCCCATTCCGTTCAGTAGCATCTGCAAACAGAAGACGTTAGTTATCACTGCAAAACCAAAATAGACGGTGACTTGTTCCCACCATCTGTATTACTTAAAGGGATATTCCAGTCAGTGAGAAATTCATTGAATTTACTTACGTATGTATAACATATTGGTTGTATATAGTAATTGTGCACAAAGTTTGTTAATAAACAATTAATTATAGTATAATTTTACCGAAAACATGAATTCAGCTCGCTGCCATCTTGAGGCACAGAAACAGTGAGGTAAACCTTTTACGTCATTGGCGCAAGCACGTTCGAGCATTTTACATCTGTCCAATGGTATTTGATGTATCGCGGTTTGCTTTCGTCACAATCACAGTTTTTCGTGAGGATTACGCCAAGCTTTGCCTTTTTCAACAATGCGTCAGTGACGTAAACGATTTGGCTTACGTCACTGGTTATGTGCCTCAAGATGGCAGTGCCCTGAATCCAAGATAGCATGATTTTTGAATACCATTATACTATAATGAATTGTTTATTAACGATCTTTGAATTGTTTATTAACGATCATTACTATGCACAACCAATATATTATATATACATAAGTTAATGATGTGAACCTCTCACTGACTGGAGTATCCCCTTTGATGACATTTAAGACTTACACTTTTGTTTAACTAAGTTATTATGTTTTAAAGTGTGTTTGTATTCTTACTCTTTATACATGTATAATTGTGCAGTTTGTCTTGTCTGCTTAGTAATGTATTTAACTTATTTATTTTATTGAATGTATTTATTTATTTAACTTATGTTTAACATATTTATTTTATCTATTAATTTTATTGTTCTATTTAGCTTATATTTATATGTATTTATTTATTTTATATTGTTAGCACCTTCGAGCAAGTTTTTAACCCGGATACATGGCGCTTTATAAATGTTTCCAAATAAATAATAATAATAACAAATACCAATAAAATACGATAACTTATATTGTACCTAAATTGTTGGAATCAAATTGCAAAGGCGCATCGTGACAACTTATAATAGTCGATAAACAGTTCAGTTATCACAGATGGATTGATACTACGTTGCGTCAGTTTATATTAATCCATCGCGTAATCACTAGTCACAATAGGACGACAGGAATAAGTGATTATTGTCAAAATCATTATTTCAAAGGTAGAATTAAAGGCAGAGCTAAATACTAAATCTTCATAATAGCATATCCACACACGCCAGCAATCGGTATTTCACCTATCCGACAAACCTAATTTCTTGACAATTCTATAATAATTATGTGCTTTTCAGCGATAACTGCAATTAACTGTATGTTTATTATTGATATTTATTGATCAAGTGACAAGTTCCTCATAAATATCACTGCCAAGGGTTTAGAAAACGGATGACGAACATTTGGAGATTATTTACTCTACGTCAAATAAAAAAAATTGTAACTATGTTTACATTACATCATTAGTACGGTACGACATGAACGTTGACGTTGACGTTGACGTTGACGTTGACGTTGACGTTGACGTTGACGTTGACGTTGACGTTGACGTTGACGTTGACGTTGACGCTGACGCTCACGCTCACGCTCACGCTCACGCTCACGCTCACGCTCACGCTCAACGCGAATGCGAATGCGAATGCGAACATAAGCATAAGCATAAGCATAAGCATAAGCATAAGCATAAGCAAAAGCAAAAGCAAAAGCAAAAGCAAAAGCATAAGCATAAGCATAAGCATAAGCATAAGCATAAGCATAAGCATAAGCATTTGCATTTGCATTTGCATTTGCTATTGCTATTGCTATTGCTATTACTATTACTATTACTATTACTATTACTATTACTATTACTATTAAAATTACTATTAAAATTACTATTACTGTTACTGTTGCTGTTGCTGTTGCTGTTGCTGTTGCTGTTGCTGTTGCTGTTGCTGTTGCTGTTGCTGTTGCTGTTGCTGTTGCTGTTGCTGTTGCTATTCTATTCATATTCATATTCATATTCATATTCATATTCATATTCATATTCATATTCATATTCATATTCATATTCATATTCATATTGATATTGATATTGATATTGATATTGATATTGATATTGATATTAATATTAATATTAATATTAATATTAATATTAATATTAATATTAATATTAATATTAATATTTAAATTTACATTTACATTTACATTTACATTTACATTTACATTTACATTTACATTTACATTTACATTTACATTTACAGTAGCAGTAGCAGTAGCAGTAGCAGTAGCAGTAGCAGTAGCAGTAGGGAGTAGCAGTAGCAGTAGCAGTAGCAGTAGCAGTAGCAGTAATAGTAATAGTAATATTATGTGTGAACTTGGTATTATTGTATGGAACAAACGTTTACGTAGTGTTTTCACGACCATTCCAACGTAACGATAAGAAAACGAGAAGGATGAGGTGAAGGATACACAAACGAAGACAGGAGAGTGAGACAACACAAATCACCTCGAAGTATTCCGCCTTGACTCCGGGTATTCGTGCGTGCTGTTCGGCCAAATGTGATGTAATTTCCTTCAGGACCGGATAATCCTGCAGCGCGTTGACACAGAGATCAAGCCCAGTTATGACCCGCAGAACGTGGGCCCCAAACTCCGGGCTATGAACGTCGTCGACATTGACGCGGGAGAAGAGAGCTCTTGTTGCCGGCGCCTCCTGCATTAATCTATGGACACCAAAATACCGATTTGAACTAGTTAGTTAATTAGTAGTAGTAGTAGTAGTAGTAGTAGTAGTAGTAGTAGTAGTAGTAGTAGTAGTATAGTGTAGTTAGTAGTAGTAGTGTAGTAGTAGTAGTAGTAGTAGTAGTAGCTAGTAGTAGTAGTAGTAGTAGTGTAGTAGTGAGTAGTAGGGTGAGTATGTGTGTAGTGTAGTAGTAGTAGGTAGTAGTAGTAGTAGTAGTAGTAGTAGTAGTAGTAGTAGTAGTAGTAGTAGTAGTAGTAGTAGTAGTGTGTGTAGTAGTAGTAGTAGTGTGTAGTGTAGTGTAGTAGTGTAGTAGTGTTGTGTGTGCTGTGTGTGTTGCTGTGTGTGTGTGTGGTGTGTGTGTGTGTAGTGTGTGCTGTGTGTGTGGTGTGGTGTGTGGTGTGTGTGTGTGTGTGTGTGTGTGTGTGTGTAGTGTGTGTGTGTTGTGTGTGTGTGCTGTGTGTGGTGTGTGTGGTGTGGTGTGGTGTGGTGTGTGTGGTGTGGTGTGTGTGTGCGTGGTGTGGTGGTGTAGTGGTGTGGTAGGTAGTGGTGGTGGTAGGTGTGGTGGTGTGTGTGTGGTGTGGTGCTGTGGTGTGGTGTGTGGTGGTGTGTGTGTGTGTGTGTGTGTGTGGTGTGTGTGTGGTGTGTGTGTGTGTGGTGGTGTGTGGTGTGGTGGTGTGTGTGTGTGTGGTGTGTGGTGTGTGTGGTGTGGTGTTGGTGTGGTGGTGGTGTGGTGTGGTGTGGTGCGTGGTGGTGTTGTGGTGTTGTGGTGTGTGGTAGTGTGTTGTGTGTGTGTGGTGGTGTGTGTGTGTGGTGCGTGGTGTGGTGCGTGTGGTGGTGGTGTGTGCGTGTGCGTGGTAGGTGTGGTGGTGGTAGTAGTAGTAGTGGTAGGTAGAGTAGTAGTAGTAGTAGTGTAGTGTAGTAGTAGTAGTAGTAGTAGAGTAGAGCAGCAGAGCAGCTAGAGTCAGTAGAGCAGCAGAGTCAGCAGTAGAGAGTAGTAGTAGAGTAGAGCTAGGAGAGAGTAGAGTCAGAGTAGAGTAGAGAGTAGAGATGAGTAGAGAGAGTAGTCGAGTAGAGAGTAGAGTAGAGTAGAGAGAGTAGTAGTAGGGGTAGTAGAGCAGAGAGAGCAGAGCAGCAGTAGCAGCAGTAGTAGTAGTAGTAGTAGTAGTAGTAGTAGTAGTAGTAGTAGTAGTAGTAGTAGTAGTAGTAGTAGTAGTAGTAGTAGTAGTAGTAGTAATTATCAGCACCAAGGCCACCATCATAATCATCGTTTATAAAGCAGCCAGGTCCAGTATTAGTAATTAGTTAATATTAGTTAATTCGCTATTGGTAAATAATGTATATAATGTTCATTGGTGGTGGTGTTTGTGGTGGTTATCTTGATGATGATGGTGGAGGTAGTAATTGTGTTTTAATCGACGTTGGTGTTAGTGTGGTTGTGGTGATGTATGTAGTTGTGTTGACATTGATGTGGTCGTACTGTTGGTACAGGTGGTGGTAGTGTTTGTGGTCGTCGGGATTATGGTGGTAGTGGAGGCAATGGAGGCGGTGATTGTGGTATTGGTGGTGTTATATACATATATACACATACACACACACTCTCACACACATACACACAAACACACACATATAAACACATAAACTCATAAACAAACTCACACACACACACACACACACACACACACACACACACACACACACACACACACACACACACACACACACACACACACAACACACACACACACACACACACACACACACACACACACACACACAATAGACGTGCCTGATAAAGAATCCTGTCCCGCCACGGATGACTGATCCCGTGTCTTGATTGCTGCCTGCGCCGAAAGCCTGACTCCATGCAAAGATTACGTCATTGGCGTCTGTCCTGGAGCACCACATTCTACCGAGTGCGGTGGCGGCGCCACACAGCACCAGGAGTAGTGGTGCCAGTCGACGCATTATCTACAGCGGGAAACAGTAATAAACCAGTGTTGATGGTTACTCCGAAACAAGGTAGCTGAATGGTTAAAAACTACTATATATATATATATATATATATATATATATATATATATATATATATATATATATATAACGTAAACAATTTCGATCGCTAATAGCACATTTTACGGATCCCTTCCACACAGAACAGTAACACTTTAAATATGTCTCAATTGTGTTTATATAACAACGTTGTATGTTTCCTAACTTTTCATAATACAGTTACTATAATATGCACCACTGAACTATCACGATATCCCGTCCGAAGACATTATGTTGGCCACACAATTGGCTATAGCAAAACATCTAGCGACACAAGATGGGGGGAAGGATGCTGTTGAAAGACATTGTCGCTTCGCTCCATGGTTATACGAACGTTTCCTTCGCCTGGAGGTAGTTGTGATGATAATTGTGATGGTGGCGTTGTTTATCGTTATTGTGATGGTATTTGCGATAGTGATGTCTTCGTCCAGTCGTAGTATAAACGTTTCCTTCGCTGTCGTCTGGTTCACGAAATTATAGGTAGAAGACAAACGCGGGTGTCGAAAATTTTAGGCGACGTTATTTTCCCCAACTCATCAATCTCTCTCATATAATCCATTTCCTAATTATTGACTGGTAACCGTATATTCAGCCTACTCCCTCAATAATTGAGGCGTTCCCACGCCTGTATCATTAAACCAAGGCTATAGTATCGTTGAAACATTAACAAAACGTTATACATACCAGTGCAAAACTAGGTATTAAAAATTGACGCTAGAGCAAGTATTAAGATGTGAGTGTTTCTCGTTGAGTGTCTATGCTTTCTACTATCATAACAAACTACCGAATGCGGTTCCATGCCCCAATGACGACATTTGCCTGTACCCGCTTATTATTATGTCAACTTAGTATGTGTTGTGCGCCTCTCCGCTTGAATTTTTAAGGATATGGGTTCTATGGAAATGTTACAATTATTACTATTATTACTTTAATTTGTTCGTCACGTAAAACCACAACCTGGATCTGAGAAACATGCTGCTATAGCCGATAGATTGAGGCACTTAAGACACGTTAGATAGTTTTCAGCAAAGGCTGCATGGTGTTATAAGTGTATCCAACTAACATTATGTGTCACAAGCAGTCACGGTACAGATAAGGGTCTCACCAATGTCATAAACCATCACGTGGGCTGTTGCCATAGCAGAACGTTGTCGCGCTTACATTTTTACGGTCGTTATAAACATTCCGATTGACGTTTGTTTTTGTTATGAACGATCACCTCCCAGGCTTCCGAATGCAAGCAATACCTTGTTATGTTATTACGTTAATGTTACTAATAAATTAAAATAATATGTATATACCTATTTTTATGTATTAAATTATCATCATTGCTTAATGTATTAAATTATTATTATACTATAATATTATACTATTGTCATTATGAATAAGTATAACGAAGGCCTGAGTACAACTGTTACGGATCACTTATAATGCATTTACATTATATACCTATAGCTACTATTAGGCTAATTAAGCCTAGTTAATCTTAGCCTTAGGCATACAATATTAACCTGCTACATACCATATGTGACATAAACATTACATAGTTACAGTATTATAATCAATCACTGACATGTCGTAGTCATCTAAGTATAGGCCATAGTCTATGCCTGGCGTAGTCATACTCGTGGCATAGCCATAGCTTGGATTTGGTATTTTGTCGTACCATGGCATTGGCTGAATAAGCGCTAAGGTTGAAGGTAAACAATAACATGAATTTAATAAAAATAACAGGAATATCAATGACGTATACTCATACGCCTAAATATAATTTATATACGTGATTATAGCTGAGCAATTCGTAATTACTAACCTATCTATCTGGAAGAACATCTGTGCGAACGCTGCATGTTGACTGTATTCAGTGCCAGTTCGCCGGCCCACGCCGTGGGCCACGGGCACGGTGTTCGTAGCTTGCAAAGCCAGGGCACTGTGACTGTCACTGTTCCGAAGTCATGCTATTCACTGCTTAGTTCCATATTCTTTCCAAATCATGCGTCGATGCTGTCTTTGTCTGCTTAATTTGCCGTGTTGGTGGCAGATAAAAATCATGTTTGTGCCTAAACTCGCTGTTCCTAAACGTAAACAACTCGACAGGTCAATCTCGCCCCCCAAGTCTCGTTCGCGTGAAGACTAAAGCGTATTCCGCTCAAATCTCCATTTCCATAGTTAGGTTTCGTAATGAGTTTCGATCGGGTTCTATCGAAACGAAAATCGAAATAGTTCCTATTTATTTAATTAATTTCAGAAAAAAGAAGTAACATGTATGCATAAACCAACTAAGCAATCATTAGGGAGTATTTTATACCTCCGCTATTTGTGAAATTACTAAAAATCGCTAGGAGCAAACGATTTTTACGCGAATGAGTGGAGGGAGCAGCTTCAAATGACACGCACCGGTTGTAATGTATGTCACTTGTGTTAGAAAAAAGGCGCCAACTATTCCGAAGATGTTGGTTGGCCTACGTGACAGTCGTGATCGCAATAGTCATCATAAGTCGGGAAGCACGCGGCGTCGTTACGTAAACACCACAACTCCACGCCCCTGGGACAATGCTGAAGAAAGTCGACGA
Source organism: Ridgeia piscesae (assembly GCA_025642075.2). Lineage (NCBI taxonomy): Eukaryota > Metazoa > Annelida > Polychaeta > Sabellida > Siboglinidae > Ridgeia > Ridgeia piscesae. The sequence continues at coordinate 104,068 of JAODUO010000182.1, forward strand.
GATAGTGCTAGAAAGTGATGTTTGATTCAACTGAAAAGCGCCAGTCACGATGGTGGAAACTTGTCAAATAATGTTCTTATCCATATGGTATTTCCCCCGCGGTTTATTCGTATCATGGTGCCTGTATAATTGTATATAATGTAATGTAATGCAGTATAACATAACCATTTTGCATAATCATAAACGTGGCCAGACAAAAGTTGTCATTGGAGCATAGAACCGCCAAAAATATATGGTGGAAAAGCTAATTCAGACAAATGTGTTTTGTGTTTGTTTACGAAAAGTGGCTATTGTATGAGAAGGTTTAATTGTACTAGGGATTTGATTTCAGATTATTGGCGCAGCTACAGAGAAAGCACGTTTGCTAATATCGAGCTTAATTTAGGAACAAAACGTTGTTTGGAAATGAATGATCTAAGGGTTCTAGAAATATCACAGGAATCTAGCCGATAACTAAGTATGTTAGTTGTTGAGTAGAAAGAGTACGGTATGTAACAGTAGCCAATTAAAATTTTATTAAAACTGGAAGCCAATGCAACTGCTTAAGTAGAAACTGGGGGCTTAGGTACTGCGCTTGCTAAACAATTAGTTGTACGTTGGAGTTTAAATAAATCGTTTGGCTATGTTGTTTAGACGTGAGTTATAGTATTCGGCTCGGCTATTAATCATAGCTAGTGATATTGGTGTATCCGTTGATAGTGACAAATGGCGCCTGAATCGACGAAAAGCACATGTGATAGAAACATGTGAAATTAATCGGCACATTTTACACAGTGATTACTTTTGCATTCCAAACTACTCATTCACCCTATTTGCATGTCTTGTGGTAAAACCCATTCGTCGAGCACAAATTGAATATAAAAATGTTTCATTGCCCAGTTGTAATATCACGAAAATAAAATCGATGACAAAACATTCTTTCTTGACAAAATGTTTTTTCCTACAAGGCCAGATATTCATTGTAATCAGCTTAATTATTGCTATGTTTGGAAATGAGTGCCTATTATACATTCGTATAGATACTATTAAAATGTGACATGTCGTAATGTCGAAAACCTATCTGAAAAAGGTCTAAAATAAAAGATGAAAACGTACGAGGTATTTCAAAAATGATAGCTGTCTTTTTTATGACGGAATATATTTCCTCTACCTATTAATGTGTTATGCTTGACAAAGATTTGCGAGACAACATATCACGTGATAAATACAACAATGACGTAAACACATCCAGAATGTAGATTGTTTTGATAGAAGCTAAAATGTCGGTCGTCTCAACACGGACGACCTCGTTCTGTAGTCCATTTGCGCGCAGTTCGCCATCGTAAATCTAATGCGCGCGCAGCTTGAGTAACAATGTCGGGTGTTTTGTTCAATGATATTCGGAGTACTTCGATTTGGGAAATATCTACCAAGTGTCCTTCTCTGTAGGTTATCTATGTTCCCTGCATTCTAGAAATAAAGAGAGAGAGACAGACAGACAGACAGAGAGAGCGAGAGAGAGAGAGGAGAGAGAGGAGAGAGAGAGAGAGAGAGAGAGAGAGAGAGAGAGAGAGAGAGAGAGAGAGAGAGAGAGAGCAGAAGACAGACAGACAGACAGACAGCAGACAGATAGACAGACAGACACAGACAGACAGACAGACAGACAGACAGACAGACAGACAGACAGACAGACAGAGACAGAGAACAAGAACAAGATGTTTATTTTCTGACCCCCAAAATAAGTACACGAATTCAATAATCATAAGGTGAAACATAAACAAAACGTCATACATCAGTAATTTGAAACAGTGAAATGGAGGGCAGTGACTCCTGTTAAGACTGATTATGACTCCTGTTAAGACTGATTATCATGCCTATATTTATATAAAATTTTAATTGATCATCTATTTTCAATATTTGAAGTGTTTTAAAAAGTGTTTCGGTGTATGAATTATACCTGTTTAATGTTATTATTCGAACTGCCTTTTCTGAATTCTCAATATTCGACTACCTTTGTATCCCCAAACCGTAATACAATAATTAATATGTGATAAGATAGAGACCAGGCGAGAGAAAGAGAGACAGACAGAGACTGAAACAGAGAAACAGAGAAACAAGAGAAACAGAGAAACAGAGAAACAGGGAAACAGAGAAACAGAGAAACAGAGAAACAGAGAAACAGAGAAACAGAGAAGTGTGTTGTGTGTGTGTGTGTGTGTGTGTGTGTGTGTGTGTGTGTGTGTGTGTGTGTGTGTGTGTGTGTGTGTGTGTGTGTGTGTGTGTGTGTGTGTGTGTGTGTGTGTGTGTGTGTCATAAGTGGTGTGTGTGTGTGTGTGTGTCTGTGGTTCTGTGTGCGCGCGCATGTTTACGTGCATTTTATCAATTTTCAAGCCATTATATTCCCATCGTTTGAATGAAGTGTCGAAATAGTGTTATCTACTACATTGTTTTCACACTGACGCGGATAGGTTAAGAACGTACTCTTTTTTTGTTTGTTTATTTACTATCTAAACGTCCAAGTTCAATTCTGGTTTTTTAACTATATACTTGCTACATTTTATGGCGAGCTTCTTGATAAACTAATACTGTATTTTTAACACTGTTTTAATAGCAGCATAGGGCATAGAAAAGAAACACTGCGTAACTTGACCCCTTTTCGTTGAACTATTTTCACGACATCCCTAAACCTGACGTCGCCTGTCCGCAGACGGATAGGCCAACGTAAAGACCTTTCTATGAACGTTGAACCGTCTATCCAATTGTACGCTATGGAATAAATACATCTAGGTCTACGACCCCCTGCATAAATCGTTCTTTTGCGTTGTTTCTCTTACCTGCAAGTCTGAAGCAGTGTCCGCAGACGAAGAGTTCGGTCGGTCTTTCCCTGACGGCCTCAAGCTGAGACCAGACGACGCCTCCAGCTGAAGCTGCCTTTCGGCTCAAATCGACCTTCGGTCTTATCGTAGAAACTGGGCCGTTTGGCAAAAGTTTCTGGTCTCAGAAATAAGCCATGTTATCTGGGGTTGATCGAGTATTTGGCCTTGCGGAAGGCCGGGGCGTGATTGTGATCGATGACAATCTACAATCTTGACAACTAGCTAGGTTATCAAGCACAATCTGGGACACGCGCATTGTCTGCGTGATTCAAAGACGTCGGTGAATGCTTTGGCCTATTAACCACAACGCATTCGATGGATGGGAATGTAGGTTTGCATTGTGTTGGTAATTTTCCGTTTTGTTGGAGAAACAATTTCTGTGGATGGTCTTAAGAAATAGTGTGGGCTTGGTGTCAGAAACGTAATGTACAAATTAAATATACGGCGCAATTGAAATGACAAACACACGGCCAACCGATGACGGGTATGAATGATAATTTATATTGTTATCGCCTAGCTAACTGTAAACATGGGGCAATTTCAAAACAATGTTACATAATATCTCAAATAAATTACAAATCTTTACACGTAAGAGGTACTGCAATTTATTTACTTTTCATAACAAGATATTAATTTAATAACTATATTACACTGCGAATGTTTGGATATAATAGTCTTACGTAGCAGCAGCATAATTAAAAACGTGAAGTAGGACGAGTAACAAATTCATAATTTTATGTTAAACAAAATAATATTTAAATATATACACATTCTAATTATGTGATATTGTTGATATCGCTGCACCGGTTGACGCTTTGACCTGCATTTCTTATTTATTGAACTTTCCCTTAACCAGCAGCTAAGGTGTCTCGGGGTCAAATCGGGTCGTGTAGGGTGATTTGTTTACGGAGGAATTTAGCGGCGTCCCACATACTGACCTCCCATTGACCTCCCATTGTGGGAAAGAAAGGGTTATGTAAAGGATACTATTGCATAACTGTATCTGTTTTGCGTAACGAAAAATCGCTCGTCTAGCATGTCTCAATGCTTATTTTTATAAAGAAAATTATAGTTGATGAAAAATACTAAACTTTACAAAATATTGGATTTTCCTTTAAGGTGACAAATACACATATACATACACGCGCGCGCGCACACACACACACACACGCACACACACACACGCACACACACACACAGCACACACACACACACGCACACACACACAGCACACACACACGCACGCACACACACACACACACACACACACACATACATACATACACACACAGACATAAATATATATATATATATATATATATATATATATATATATATATATATAATTACATATAATATTAACTAATTTATGTAATTATGTAAATCGTTTGGTTATGTTGGCTTGTGTAAAATTAACTAAGAATTAGGTTTTATGTTTCCGTGCGTGCATATGTGTGGGTGGGTGTCTGCGTGCGTGTACGTTTACGGGTGTGTTTGTGTGCGTGCGTGTATGTGCATGTGTACGTGCGTGTGCGTGCGTGCGTGTGTTCGTATGTGTGGTTGTGCACGTATGTGTGTGTGCGTGCGTGCGTGAGTGCGTGTGTGCTAATATATATGTACACATTCTTATAGATGCTCATAAACGACTGGGCCTGTATAATGCGTAAACACCAGGCGTAAAGACACACAGACCGGAATACACCAAATAAACAGATACATCAAATCAGATAAACAAACAGCCACACGGACAAACGGACAGACAAACAGAGAAACATGCAGCCATACAAACAAACAGACATCAGACACACTGTATAATGTCAAGAGACAAACGGGACAAACACGCGGAAAAGGCGAAATAACTGACAAACTTGAGTAGTGTAAGGCGGTTGTGTTTGAAGAAATCTGGCGAGTCTATTGTAGCCAGAACAGCACTAACAAACTAGTCAATATAACAGAATATGCACCATGGGTGATCATATCGTGACACAAATCTTCCTTTTTGTTTGAGGTTAGGTAGAACCACAGCCGAAATATACTGTGACAATTGCCATGGTAAGACACGAAAACAATTACAAACACCACAAATTTCCAAATCATACGCATATTTGATAAGTTGTGAAACAGCATCCGGAAACCATTTAAAACAATATGTGCGTGCGTGCGTGCGTGCGTGCGTGCGTGCGTGCGTGCGTGCGTGCGTGCGTGCGTGCGTGCGTGCGCGCGCGTGCGTGCGTGCGTACATATGGGTGAAACGTCTCAAAGTCAAACGGACATATAAACAATGTCAGACGCAACAAGAACACTTGAGTTTGGATAATTATAGTCGATGACATATTCAAACTATCCTGTAATCATAATTATAACGACTTCTTCTAATTCGAAATCGAGCGGCAGTAGTGATATGCAACATAAGCCGGCGTTACGCGGGGTTCACAGCTGTGTCGTGAGTAGCGGGAAGCGGCCTGAGACGTAACGCTCGCCAATGAACGCGACACTAATTAGTGTCAGTATGGACTAGCTGTAACAAAAACAACACATTTCAAGATTGCGGGCGGGTTTCTTAACCGATCGAAACTGTTCATGCCAAAGGGTCCACACATATCTCCCGCAGATAATCAAGGGATACGGTACGGGGTAACTTTAAACAAAAAGAACACATTTCAAGATTGCGGGTGAGTTTCTTAAACGGTCAAAACGTTTGTTATACCAAAGCGTCCCCACATATCTTCCGCAGATAATTGGTGCATAATTAAATGCTTGGCTTATTACAAATTTGTGGCATAATGAGTTATATGAAGCTTCCTAAAGTGTTACAAGTTACCCCGGAACGGTAGTACCTCTTTTTGTGTAAAATGGCATAACGTCATGGCGTATCGACGAATTCACGTGATATTACACACGACATACTCAAATCTATTGATGAACATGCTTTCGTCTTGCAGAATAACTTGCATTAGCAATTTGGTCCGCAAACCCTCTGTTACAACTTACCCGTGTTACAACTAGCCCCGGTCTCCCCTATAATTAGGAAACATCTTAAAAGCGCTGTGTCCGGGTTAAAAACTGACACTATAAAACAAGTAGTAAACTTACAAGCTAAACAAAACGCAAAGCAATAAGTTAGATCAATAAGTTTATAAAAAAGTACGTAATGTTGAGGGGAAAAACATGTATCGCCATCTCATATTGAAGACCTCACAAAACTTAAATGAAAGACGACATTAAACACATCCTAGCCTTCCCTTCGGTCTGAAAAGCACATGTGCAGAAGAGTCGATTGCACAATTCGACCAATGCCGTTGTTCCACCGAGCTTGGTGCCACTCGTACGTAGCACTATGATAGATGACGTACATTTCGAGAATCAGATAGTTTTTAAGGACACAGTCTAAGTGCAGCACTTTTTAGCTGTATATTAATTAATAATCATTAATGTATTATGTTAAATCATATTAATGGTTCTAAGCCAGCTGTGTACTATGTTGAGTAATGTATAATACACTGGATAAATTGTTCAACACGAATAACTAATTCACGATTGGGGCCACTCTAAATGTTCGTGCGATATCAGTAGAACCATTGCCGTATTTTTTGGGGTGTTAAAGCTATGAAATCAGCGTTATTGCCATATCTCACATTGAATCCCAGTTAACACTTCTACTAAAACAAACAATATATAACGTAATAAAATTGAGATAACGAAAACTTTAACACGGTCTTTCAATAATGTGTTTTATATGCACTAGTTGAAACGCATAGCTATGGTTGTCTTTAAGGAATATACGGAATATATATATATATATATATATATATATATATATATATATATATATATATATATATATATATATATATATATATATATATATAGTACGTACAGCGAGGCACACGTTGCACAGCTCTAGCGGCGCGCTACTGACAATGAACGTAGACCGTCGGATTTCAACGATCGGGTGGGTGAGTATGGTGTCAATAATGACGTCACAACTTGAATTGTATCCGTTGGCGAACAGGCAACCAATGAAGACTAAGGAGAAATTTGTCACGGTCTCTTCTGCGGGTCCAGTAATTAACCTCTCTGGTGATTTCTGGGCGCCATTTCACTAATGTTGCAAATAGGTCTAAAACACGATGTTTCACTTTAAAATAAATTTTGATCCTTAACAGTGATATTGTCAACACCATTACAGGACGCTGCAGAGGGACGTTATAGTGTTCTCAGTAATACGGCAATGGATATTTGTATTTTCAAAAATAAATAATTTAATTTAACAATTGATTTCGTTTAATGATTAACATTTTCTTTACCATGTAGGCATAATTTATTACGTACATTTTATACATTTCTATTTTATCAATATTGTATTTTAAGTGGCTCTTTAGAAATAATGATTATTTTTATTATTATTACTACTACTCTCCATGCGTTCACAATATTTCCCTAAACTCCGAAACGGTGTTAATGTTTTCTGATCTCTTTGTTTAGTTAACAGTGTTTTTGTCATATATTCCCAAAACTCAATTTCGCTTCCTTATCCTTATCGCAGGCCCCAACAGATGCTGAGATGGCACGGTTTTTGATATATCGTTTTGCTAAGAAATTACCATAACTTATTATTGTCATAACTACATGTATTCGGGAAAGGCTGACGTTAAATAAAGTAATAAAGTCGTGGGCAGTGAGACAGAAAGAGGTGCGGGATGAATTAAGGAGGCCAACTGGATGTGGAGAGCAATGGCTCAGGGATAGAGCTTCGGATTCTCGACTACGAGAACCCGGGTTTGAATCCTGTGCTGCGGTGTTGAAACGTTGGACAAGCTTTTTCACTCTATATAGCTCCAGTTCACTCAGCTGAATAAATGAGTACCTGGCTGTAGACAGTGGTGGATATGTGTACGAGCAGCCTTCGTGCATTAATTGGTAGCATATGGCTGGATGCTTCCCGGAGAAGCCGAGATGGTGTCTGAGTGAACATATCTGTCAGGGAAGTAAAGTGTAAAGCGGTCCTGACGAAAACCACAAACTGTGCTATTTAAGAATATGCATTTTAAACGCACACATAAATAACATGCCAACTTACCACTTTGGTGTGCATTGTCTTGCTGTGCAGTCGCATTCAACATGTTCCTTTCCACCGTGTGCTTGTATTCCGGGTTAGTCCATAAGCGCGTCGTGATAGTTACGTCATTTCCGTGGCATTCGCGGTTAAAACAATGTGCATAATGTTTTCCTTAACATGTTGGTAGTAGCATACTATCACAAGCCAACGCATTTACGGTTTCTCTTTGTCCGGTGACTGCACGGGACGGTGTTTGCTATATACCAGCATACGATGTGGTTATGTTAGGCGGACTAGTAATATGATAGCTTCATTTATTTCTTAAACACAAATCCAGACTCGCAGTGTCATTCTCAAGTTTCAACAATTTCAATCATATCACATCAAACTCATTACTCGAATGTATGAACAATAGTATCTGGACAAGTAGGATGGTTGCCACAAAGCCTTTAGTGTCCCTTGGGAAGCATTGCAGTATCAACTACAGGTTTGAGACTTTCTTTCTCTAATGAATACCTATCCGTCGGTTAGCTGATAATTGCTGAAGAGGTAGCCATTGTGAATCGATCCATTTGTATATTATTAATAAATATTATATTATATCATATACATATGGCGAAACTCAATGTTGTGATATCGTCAACGGACATAGTTTGGGAAAATTTGGATAAGCGAATGTGGAAATAAATTTGCTTCATCTTTAACGTGTACGAGCACGGTCGTTATCAATTAAACAATGAATGAATGAATGAATGAATGAATGAATGAATGAATGAATGAATGAATGAATGAATGAATGAATGAATGAATGAATGAATGAATGAATGAATGAATGAATGAATGAATGAATGAATGAATGAATGAATGAATGAATGAAGAAGAATGAATGAATGAAGAGGAGTGAAGGAGTGAATGAATGAATGAATGAATGAATGAATGAACGAATGAATGAACGAACGAACGAACGAACGAACGAACGAACGAACGAACGAACGAACGAACGAACGAACGAACGAACGAACGAACGAACGAACGAACGAACGAACGAACAGACCGAACGAAAGAATAGACGAATATTAAAAAGGGACGAAAAATAGGAAAAAATTAATGAAGAGCGAACAAATGGGAATCGAACGAACGAACGAACGAACGAACGAACGTAGGATGGTTGCCACAAAGCCTTTAGTGTCCCTTGGGAAGCATTGCAGTATCAACTACAGGTTTGAGACTTTCTTTCTCTAATGAATACCTATCCGTCGGTTAGCTGATAATTGCTGAAGAGGTAGCCATTGTGAATCGATCCATTTGTATATTATTAATAAATATTATATTATATCATATACATATGGCGAAACTCAATGTTGTGATATCGTCAACGGACATAGTTTGGGAAAATTTGGATAAGCGAATGTGGAAATAAATTTGCTTCATCTTTAACGTGTACGAGCACGGTCGTTATCAATTAAACAATGAATGAATGAATGAATGAATGAATGAATGAATGAATGAATGAATGAATGAATGAATGAATGAATGAATGAATGAATGAATGAATGAATGAATGAATGAATGAATGAATGAATGAATGAATGAATGAATGAATGAATGAATGAATGAATGAATGAATGAATGAATGAATGAATGAATGAATGAATGAATGAATGAATGAATGAATGAATGAATGAATGAATGAATGAATGAATGAATGAATGAATGAATGAATGAATGAATGAATGAATGAATGAATGAATGAATGAATGAATGAATGAACGAACGAATGAATGAACGAAAGAAGGACGGGTGAACGAACGAACGAACGGACGAACGAACGAACGAACGAACGAACGAACGAACGAACGAACGAACGAACGAACGAACGAACGAACGAACGAACGAACGAACGAACGAACGAACGAACGAACCAAAGGACAAAAGAAAGAAATAACAAACGAATGAACGACAGACCGAACGAAAGAATAGACGAATATTAGAAAGGACGAAAAATAGGAAAAAAATAATGAGAGAGCGAACGATTGGCAATACGAACGAACGAATGTCGACGAACTGTGAAGACTTGATATGTTATTATTTTTGAGATAATTCAGCGTAGTAGTTAATTGTGGTAACGGAGATTGTCGTTTCAGATGTGACCGAGTGTGCGCTTCAAACGTCTTATGACAAAGTCATTCGCAAAGCAAACTGTCCTAAATAATTCTAAAAGAATAATCTTCGCTCCAAGTCTTGATGAAGGGGAAGGATGACACGAAACGTGTGAGTTTTCATGTCACATACATGTGAGCAATAGCAAAACTAGAATCGAATTTTAGATCGATTGATTAAGGTTACACCGTCGGTATCTTTTATTATACATGTCCTGGGTGGTTATTAATAATTGCTATTATTTATCCCCCATAAAACCAGTAAATTATTAGTGAAGGGGTTCACGATGTTAAATATGCACCATTTGACACAGCAGTGTTCGATAATGACAGTTGTTTATGATTCTACACAACTGTGATCATTTCTTGATTAGAAACATAAAAAAAACATATAACCATGCATTATATTATAAGAACGAAAGGTTCTTGTAATATCAATTATGTGTTTGAACTATTTTGTTCTGATCTACAACGTACTATGAGAGCTAATTCCAAATTGTAATGTCTCCGTCAACGAGGGAAAAGAAACATAAGTGATATTTTGCTTAGTGGCTAGCGGATAATTATTGACGAGATAACCATAATGAATCTACTTATATGTAGCTTGTTAATAAATATTATTTACTATCATAAAATATGATGAGTCCCAATGGTATAACATCGTCAACGGACATAGTTTAAAAAAATGGGATAAGCGATAGTGGAAATCAAAAATAAATATCAGTTTGCGTCATCTTCAACGTGTACGTTCACGGTGGTTGTATCATCAATAAGATATGAAAGAATGAATGAACGAATGAAAGAACGAATAACCATTTATTCTTTTTTTTAAACGTACACAATATATGCGAGTTTATGTTGGGCAATACGCCTACTTGTTCCGAAGATATCATTATATGGATATCAATATCTTTCAGATCCAAGGTGCAACTTACGTAACCAATTGTTTTGTACCGAATCGAGTGTTGTGGCTAACACTATATACTGGGCATGGCCGGCAGTTGACCTTTGCGTTGTACAAGGATAGTTTGAAATTCGACACGGATGATGTGAATTATATTCAACGACAATGAAATATGTGGCCGGCCGAACGAACTGGTGTTGCATACATAGCCAGTGTGAATTAATGGGAAATAAACCTTGTTGTCATTACACTCCGGTCCGGAATAGACTGCCCCACACTAATGTTGTCTTGTAGCTCTATACTGACAATGATCCAGATTTTATTATTATGAATGAAACCAAAATAATGCCACACAGCAAGTAGCAGACAGTATCATTTAGAGTTCATACACTTGAATAGAGGACTATGGTAAGTGGTGACACCTATCGGCTACTTTAGCATTGCAATCGTCCATTGCACATGTATTCACTCGTCGTTTAGCGTCGTCGGCAGAGTCGTTTCACATGTGAAATATACATTTATTCTCTTATATCACTGAATTCGAAATAACATCCAAAGTAAAGTAGCTGACGGAGCCATAGTTAACGTGGAAAAGTAAAGCCAGTTTTAATATAAAAACTGTGCCTTATTTCAAGTTAGATACTGAAAAATGGGTAAAATTATCCTGTAGTGAGGCGGTACACTATTGAGCCAAAGAATGAGGATAAAGTCATTAAATATATAAAGTGCTTAAAATGATTAAAACGTTAGTTGTAATATTAGATCAGGCGTTTTAAACTAATGCTGAAGCAAAAGTTGTTGATTTATGGTTCACTTAACTCTATATAGTGGGGTGCCAAAACAGGCAGATGCTGATCATTTTGATCAAATAATACAATTAATAAATGTATTTAACGAGATGTGCAATTGGGGTGTTGTCGTATATCATTAACTTAACTTTTTTGAGAAAGTAATATTAACAATTGGCTTCTTCTTTTCCCATGTCAGTGTTTGTTTCTGAATAAGAAAGAGATGCAAAGAAAAACTAGAAACATGCTTTTCGAATAACAAAGTTTTTAGCAGGACATATGTTTAAGTTACAAAACACCATATGGCCCAATAGCGTGCTACTCCACTCTAATTGTTGACACCAGCATGTGACCAACACTCATAGCAGATGGGTCGAAACGTCCTACGTGTCAAAATGCTATGCGCCAAAGTTAGTTCCTTTGGAAAGAGGAGTCATTGCGCTGCGCTAATATACTCCTGGCTGATCGTCTCTGCAAACCGTGGACGTGAACGGAGTTGTACTACAAAATTATAGCAATTATGCAGCGTTAGCCGTGGGAACAGCGCAAATATCAGCCCCAATTTGAAGACGTATCCAATATGTTGACCCATTCGCGTCCTGAACATTGCATGCAACACGAGCAGCGTGTGGCTGAAATCACCAAAAACTATATTACCCGACCGGAGACCGACCACACTGCTCGTGGGCGATTTTATTGGCTGACGTTAACAAAGGGATATGTCATGGGTAGTGAAAGCTGGTACTGACGTAAACAGTGGGGAGCGGTGGTCGCGCGGTAGAGCACCGGACTGTCAATCGACGGGACGGTGGTTCAATCCCACCTACCGCCGTTTCGAAACTTAGGCAATTTCGTTCATCCCACATTTGCCTGTCTTTCGGAAGAGACACTAATAGCCGGTGGTCCCTTCTATCTGGTGTCTATGCCAGGGGAAGTAAAAGATCCCACACAGAGGGGAAATGTGTAACCTGTAGTGGACTCACTAATTCTACAAAAGGACAACTCCTCCTCAGCCGCAGGTTTTTACCGTTTGGGTCAAAATAAATCATTGTGACCCTGCCTGTATTATAGACATTATTTTAGCAACTCCGCCACTTAAAGACACAGCTAGATGTTAATGTATCTCTGCAACTTTCCATCTTTTTGGATGGGTGTGGGGGCGAGGGGGCGACTGTTTTGGATGGGTGTGGGGGACATATCGATTTTACCCCCACGCGTAAAAATATTGTGAAAATTAAAGATGTTTAATACTCTATTAATCTTGGTCGTTTATGCGCACTGTTGTTCGTATTCCGTTGCTAACTTTGTATAGTATGATTGTTCGTATTTGTGTTTAGCTCTTTATCCAATCAGCAGTCACTGCGGCCATTATTGTAATCAGTTTAAATTGCGCAGCGGCGCTAGCAGTCACGTGTTTGGATTTCTATGCCTGCGAGAATGTTATGCTCCCACCCACAAATCCTGCCTTGGGATTTGTAAGTATTAGTTAGTTTGTATGTATTAGTTAGATAGGGAGAGGTATTTTAATGAATGATTGTACTCATGATGTTTACCTTATTATGCCATGGAACGTTTTATTGGCACTAGGGAATAAAAATACAACTAGACCCCTGTTCTAGAGTACAAATAATGGAAATGTTTTCCGCTCATGTTCTGAATTTTTGTAAT